>BQMB01001343.1:0-83148 GCA_027943415.1 Closterium sp. NIES-67 | reverse complement strand
CCCCCATCTGCGCCCCTCTGAACCCACTTGGACGCCTCGGATTAGTCTTACCCCTGCTTGGCCCACGTGGACAACCCCGGCCCCCCACTTTCCCCTGTGCGCGGCAGTGCATCCAAGGCTGCCAGAGGGTGGTCTGCGCCGCATCATCCTCACCGCCTCCGGTGGCGCCTTCAGGTGCCTTGTCACACTGCCGTGCCCCATGCCATGCCATCTGCCCTGCTACATCCCACGCGCCATCCCTCTGTTTAAGCACACGACACGACGTCACTGCTCGTCGCTGCATGCATTCGCACCTCTTGTATCCTCTCAGCGAGCACACGCCATAAGCCCTTCCCCTTTCTATAGCCCTGCCTGAGTTGTGAGTGCGGTGCATTGTTCTCCCTCCCCCACATGCCACCCCCCAGGGACTGGCCCGTGGAGAAGCTCAAGGACGTGAAGCCGGCGGACGCACTGAAGCACCCCAACTGGAGCATGGGGCGCAAGATCACCGTGGACTCCGCCACCCTCATGAACAAGGTCCGCGGCGGACAGGGGGGGGGGGGAGGGGCGGGGGGCAGGGGATGGGGGTCAGCAGTCAGGGGAGGGGTACAATACAAACAGGTCACTACACTTGAATTCAAGCAAACAACATGGATATCACAGTTGAGTCTCACATGGGATGGTAGTGAACCAGCTGCTCATGCAAGGTTAATCTTCTCAGAACCGTGGCCCCCAACCAAACCACACCACCAGTGCCTCACTGTTCCAAAACTGTCTAATTTTCGAAACATGTCCGCCCTCTTCAACTCATGTGGCGCCCAGCTGCCATGCATTGCCATTGCCATCCCACCGGCAGGGGCTGGAGGTGATTGAGGCGCACTACCTGTTTGGCGCGGACTACGACAACATCGACATCGTCATCCACCCGCAGAGCATCATCCACTCCATGGTGGAGACGCAGGTGAGCATGGTCGACACTTGTGCATGGGAGAGACACTCATCAATCCCTCACTGTATTGCCTTGCCCGTGCTGCTCTGCCTCCTCCCCGCGCCTCTCTTTGATTCTGTGCTGGCGTTGCATCCCCCCCCGCCCCTGCGCCCCCCAGGACTCGTCGGTGCTGGCGCAGCTGGGGTGGCCCGACATGCGCCTGCCCATCCTCTACACGCTCTCCTGGCCCGACCGCGTGCCCACCTCCGAGATCACCTGGCCCCGCCTTGACTTCATCAAGTGCTGCCCTCCGGCCCTCATGCCCTCATGCCCTCATGCTCTCATGGCCTCATACTCTCATGCTCTCATGCTCTCATGCTCTCATGCTCTCATGGCCTCATGCTCTCATGCCCTTCTGCCCGCATGGCCTCATGCCCGCCTCCTGCCCCTCATGCCTCTCATGCCCTCCCGCCCCTGCCCCTCTCGTCCTTCATGCCCTAATGCCCGCATGCCTTCATGCCAGCATGCCGGCAAGCGCTCTTGCCCTCATGGCCTCCCGCCCCTTGTGCCTCATGCCCCTACTTTTGCCCTCCTCACTCCCTTTGCTTCTCATGATATCGCCTTTGACCTTTCTTTAGCCTGTTTCGCCTCTGCTCTGCTGCAATTACCATGTCTTATTTCAGAAATGTGGAAATGCTTTCTTCTCCGATACCAATCGCGTTCTTGTATTTTGTCTGAACCTCTTGTCTTGACATTTGGCCCCTTACCGTTCCCCTCATGCCCCTCGTCCACTGTTCCCATCCCCCCTGTTCCCACCCCCCCCCCCCTTCCCCCACCCTTCTCCTTGTAGGATGGGCGACTTGACGTTCCGGGAGCCCAACCGCGACAAGTACCCGTCCATGGACCTGTCATACGCGGCGGGGGGCAGGCGGTACCATGACGGGCGTGCTGAGTGCGGCCAACGAGGCAGGCGGTGGAGATGTTTCTCGACGACAAGTGAGCCAAGCTGCTATCATGGCCTTGCCACGCTCTCATGCCTCATGCATGAGGAGAATATGCATTCCACACTTGTCTATCTTGGCATACTCAGGGGGGCCTGCTGATCATCTTGTCCCCCCCACCTCCCTCCCCCTCTCACAGAATCTCCTACCTGGACATCTGCCGGGTCATCGAGAGCACATGCGACCGCCACCGCAACGACCTGTGGTAGCGCCGTCGCTGGAGGACATCGTGCACTTCGACCAATGGGCGCGCGTCTACGCCGCTGAGGTGGCGTCCAAGCTCAGCACCGTCTCTGTCTGAAACCGCGCAGGGCAAGCCAATTGCACTTCCTTCACTCTGGATACCGGTAGATGACAGTTTTGGGATAGCTTTTACTTGTAGCTAATATATGTAGCAATATGTTTATCATGACCGGGTGTATCGGTTTTAGTTCTATTCTACTACCGTATGAGTCGCAAATTTCGCGCCTGTGCCTCTTCCTATCCCTGCAACGTTATTCATCCCAACACGATCGTCCACGCGTTAGTCCGACATCTGTAGTCCCTCCCGGGGAACACGTCCGAGGTGCTAGAAAACTTGCCAACACGAGTAGGCGGTAGAGAACTGTCCCCGAGTCGCGATCGCGCCACCCGCGTCTCCACGTAGCTGTCCTCCGCACTCCTCGCCGCCGCACTCCGCGCACCCAATTCACAATGCCTCCAGGTGCCACGTGCCTCCAGGTGCCACGTGCCTCCAGGTGCCACGTGCCTCCACTCCTCGCCCGCACCCCCTAATTCACTCCCCTCCGCTGCTCTCTCCTTCCCCCGCCACTTCTCACTGCCCCCCTCCGCCTCCTCTCTCTCCTCCCCGTCGCCCGCCATCGCCCGCCAGGTCCCGAGCGTCGCATCGGCGGTCGCCTGCCCTATGGCTCGTCGCACGCCGCCATGTCGTACGGCGCGCCCTTCGTCGCCACGTCCGCGCCCAAGCCGCAGCCCGCTGCGCGCCAAGCGCCAGGCGGGGAGGGATCGGGCAGGGGGGAGGCAGGCGGACTCAGGCGCCCCGCGAGGGTGGCGCGGCGGGCGCGGATGGGGGGGGAAGGGCGCAGCAGGGGAAGGGCTGTTATGCGGGGGCTTGCGCGTGCCTGTGCGCAGTGTGCGCGCGGCTGAGGCCGTCGCGGAAGGCGACGTGGCCGTACGCGCTGGTGAGCATCGTGTTCGTGGCGCTCGTGGCGTCCGAGCACATCGCGCCGCTGCTGCCCTCCACGACGCGCGCGCGAGAGCAGGCGCGCTCGGCCGACAGAGAGGAGGAGGCGGCGGTGAGCGGGCCGCTGACACGAATAGTGAGGTGAGGAGGGGGGAAGAGAGGGGGAGCCTGAGGGGACGGGTGGTGATTGTGGAGGAGAGGCTCGGAGTGAGGGGCGAGAAGTATGAGAGTAAGAGGAAGGGTGGGGGGGAGGGGAACCGAGGGGAAGTGTGTGACGACGGGCGATGGCATGCTATTTGAGTGGCTCCGAGACGTTTCATTCCTTGGGGTTAGGCTTGTACTCACACATGCAATGTGTGTCTCCGTGTGACTCAGTGTATATGTGTGTGTGGGTGTCTCCCCGTGATGTGTGTAACATGTGCATGTGCATGTGCGTGCATGAAGCGCAGTGCAATGTGGCGAGCCCCATCACCTCCCACCGCAACCAACGCCACCACAGCTACCTCCGCACATGGCAGCAGCGGTGGTGGTGGCAGCAGCACGGCAGGGGTGGGTCCAGAGGCGCGCACGCGGCACAGGGCGAGGGGGGCGTGGCTACTGGCGGGGCTGCGAGCCGTTCTGGGGGCTGGAAGGCGAGCACGTGAGGCGGAGGGTGGGCGGGCAGGCGGGTGGTGGGGGAGGGGGAAGAGAGGCAGGCGTGGCAGGGAAGGAGCAGGCAGAGGGACGAGGGAGCGGCGGGGCGGGCAGGGAGGAGGAGGAGTGCTCCGAGTGCTGGGAGGAGGTGGATCGGCTGAGAGCGCTGCGAGCGAGTGAGTGACGCCATGTGCTTCGTGCCTCCACCTTGCACTCCCTCGTTCGCCTGCCCTGCTCGCCATTGTTGCTGTCCTCATGTGCATGTCTTCTCCTTATATGTGCATCAGAGGAGGGAGGTTCCAGTGGACAACTCGTAGCCAAGCCACATGGCAGCGGGGGGGCAGCAGGGGCGCGCAGGCGGCTGCTGGTGCAAGCAGCCGGCACGAGGGAGGGCGTGCAGGCGGCAGTGGCAGCAGTGGAGGCGGAGGTGGCGGAAGTCAAGGCCAAGATGAGCGACCTGGCGGTGAGATGAGCGACCTGGCGGTGAGTCGCATGCCCCACTTCTGGCTTCGGGTCTTGTGCCCTCGCTCTCCGCCCATCTCCCTCCGCTTCACGCCCTCTGCTTCCCCCACTCGCTGTGCTCCCCCGAGCTGGCAGGTGGCGGTGGAGCAGCTGGCAAAGGAAGCAGCCAACATCCAAGCCGTGCTGCAGGGGGAGGGCCACTGGGCGTCAGACAACCTCACGCACCAGGTAACCCTCACGCACCAGGTAACCCTCACGCACCAGGTAACCCTCACGCACCAGGTAACCCTCACGCACCAGGTAACCCTCACACACCAGGTAACCCTCACGCACCAGGTAACCCTCACACACCAGGTAACCCTCACGCACCAGGTAACCCTCACGCACCAGGTAACCCTCACGCACCAGGTAACCCTCACGCACCAGGTAACCCTCACACACAGGTAACCCTCACTCACCAGGTAACTCCTCATGCACCATGCCACTCCCAGTTTCTCTGTGCAACCTTCAATGCACTCCTCCTCAACCTTCAGCACACGTGTTGTTTATTGAGAGCAAAGTGATTCCGTGCAAATCCTATTCTCATGCACCACCTGGCCCACCTTCCCTGCCTGCCAGTGCAACCTTTATCCCACACGCCTATCCCTCCCTCCCCCCCCCCCCCCAGTTTCTGCTCTCCTCGTCGCCCTCTGACCCCGACCGCTGTGCGCCGCTCTCTCTAGACCGCCGCGCGCTGCAGAGGCAACCCAAGCGCACGCCCAAGGGGCCGCCACTTTCCTGGAAGGTCAGCAGCACAACCAACCGACCGATTCACAACCCTGCTGCATTTGCTGCTCCTGCTCTCTCCTCTCTCATCTCCCCTCCCTCCCTCGCTTTCTCCCTCCTCTCTCATCTCCCCTCCCTCCCTCGCTTTCTCCCTCCTCTCTCATCTCCCCTCCTTCCCTCACTTTCTCCCTCCTCTCTTCCCTCCAGGCCTCTCACCCACCTCCCCACACCCTGTCCCTCCGTCGTCTGCCCCTTGTCCCTCAGGGCTATGCATGTGAGGCGGCCCCGTCGCAGATCCAGCGGTACACGGACGTGGAGGCCAGGGCGCTGTGCCCCGACGACTGGTTCTTCGTGCAGGACCTCGTCTTCCTCAAAAACTGCTTCGCCCTGCCGCCCCGTGCCTGCCTTGCCCGCACGCCGCAGCACCCCACAGAGGTAAGAGTGGTGACTGGTATGAGATGAAACTAGCAGCTCCTCACCAGAACGGTTGTAGGGCAGGAAGGGCAGGAAGGCCTTAGGCAGCGAACGTTTTCCTGCTACCGTGTAGTGCCGGGCAGCCTTCATCACCACCCACCACCTCACCGCTCTCCAACCTTCCCCCAACCCCCTGCTGTCGCTCCCAGCCGCTGCCGTTCCCGCGGTCGCTGTTTGAGCAAGCAGCCCTGGCGGACGGCAGTGTGCGGTGGGGGCAGCAGCAGTGCGCGTCGTTCCAGTGCCTCAACAGCCGCGCGCTGGGCGACTGCCGCAACTGCTTCAACCTGTCGCTGGAGAGCCACCGCTGGCAGCACCGCTTCCGAGGCAACCCCACCATGCGAGACGTCATCCGCATGAAGAACGGCTCGCTCAGGTGCGCCGCTGCTGCTGCCTGCACGCACTGCAGCTTAAGCGTAGTTGACGCTTGTGCCCCACTACTTGGCCCATTCTTCTCTCTCTACCATATCCTCATCACTCCCCCTACATGCCCCCACCCCTTTCTCCCATGCTGAATCTCATGCTGTTGGGCCGCCTGTCCCTCTCTCTCTGCCCACTTCTCTTTGCTATCCTCTGCAGACTGGGTCTGGACGTGGGCGGCGGCACGGGCAGCTTTGCGGCGCACATGGCGCTGCAAGGCGTGACGGTGATGACCACCGCCATGAACTACGAGACCGTGTCGGGCCGCCACGCCGGCCTGCCGTACTTCGAGGCCATCGCCATGCGTGGGCTCATCCCCCTCTTCCTGCCGCACAAGGTGGGCTCATCCCCCTCCTCCTGCTGCACAAGGTGGTCTCATCCCCCTCGTCCTGCCGCACAAGGTGTGCCTCATGCCGCACAGCTCCCCATCACCATGGCCCATGGCTCTGCCAGTCAGCCTCGCCTGAGTCCTGCGTTGCCTGGTCGCTCACCCGTTGTGCGCTGCTCTCCTGCCATCCACTCCCACCTCTCATTTCCGCCTCCCCTCTGCGCCTCCACCCCTTTTTATTCCCCATGCCCTGCCTTCCTGTGCCACCAACCATGGCTGTGGCACCATGACCAGGCGCGGCTGCCCTTTTACGACAACACGTTGGATGTGGTGCACAATGTGAACAGCGTCAAGTACATGCCCGTGCTAGAGTTCGAGGAGCTCGTCTACGAGTGGGACCGCGTGCTCAGGCCAGGTCAGTGCTGCGCCAAGGTCAGTGCCCTGCTGCACCACACTTCTTCATCCTGCCTTACCTGCTTCGGCTTCCTTCTCATCTATCTTAGCCATTGCTGTCTCGTCACAATTTGATCAAGTTACTCCATTCAAGGTCGTTAATCTCCCTTCTCTCCCATTGCGAGCCCCCTTGCGGGTGTGTGTGGCAGGCGGCATCCTGTGGTTTGAGATGTTCTACGCGCCGGTGGAGGACATGGTGCTGTACGTGGCGGTGCTGGAGCAGCTCAGATACCGCAAGCTGCACTGGACGCTCATGCCCAAGCCCGACCGCGGTGAAATAGAGGCGCACCAGCTCTACCTAAACTGTGTCATTGAGAAACCAGCTAGGCGCCATGCCTTGAAGCCTATTGAATTCTAAAATGTGTTGCTGTTCTTTGAGCCAGCCTTTCCACAGGGTCAATTCCCCACTGCTGAGCACCCTGGGTGCTCTTGCCTCCAGTCCTTACCGCACAGCATGGTGCTGCCGCCGTGTGAGTTAGTGCCATACCAGGTAAGTGTTGCAGAATACTGTCAGTGCCGACCCAGATGTGTGGGTGTTGCGGCTGTGGTGAGCTGCTGCTGTCGTACTTGTTGCCACAATTGCAGGTATTCCCCCTACATGCATGCACTGCACATGCTTCAACTGCCATCGCATGGAGGTTGTGTGCGGGCGGCAACTCTGCATCTGCCAAGGCTGGGAATAGGTACTCAGTAAAATGCCTCCCGTGTGGGATTGGTACTAATGATGACACAAGCTCATCTACACTGGCGCCATCATCCCCCTGTCCAGCGTCCCTAGGCCTCCCTGAACATCAGTACACCATGCACCTCCGCCTCCCACTCTACCCCCCACCCCTAGCTGCCCCCCTCCCCCCCTCTTCTGCATTCACGAGTACAGCTTGGTGATACGTCTGGCCGCCTCCTCGATGTTTGCTCGGCTCCCAAACGCACTGGCGCGCACAAAGCCCTCGCCGCCCGGCCCAAAGCCACTGCCGGGCGTGGTGACGATGTCGGCCTTCTCGAGGATCTCGGCGAACACGTCCCACGACGACCGCCCGGGGAAGCGCACCCACACGTACGGCGCGTTGTCCCCGCCGTGCGTCTCAAAGCCCAGCGCCTCAAAGGTGGCCTTGAGGATCGCGGCATTGGCCTTGTAGAAGGACACCAGCGACGCCATGGCCTGGGGGGGGGAGAAGGGAAGGGGGTGCAGGGAGAGGATGTGGGGACAGAGGGATCACGAGGCATTAATAGCAGAAGGCATTCAACAGGCCGAAAGACCCTGTTTTCGCTGCTCCCATTCTCCCTCCTTGCCTCCCCCCTCACCTCGAGCCCCTCTGGCGAGAGGCAGGCGAGTCCGCCAGCCTGGGAGACGTTGCTGGCGCCGTTGAAGCAGGTGCATGTGACACGGTTGAAGTCCGCCCGCACCGCATGCCCGTCCGCATAGCGCAGCGCTGCTGGCACCACAGACCACCCCAAGCGCACGCCGGTGAAGCCCGCATACTTGGAGAAGGACCCCGTCTCGATGGCCACCTCGTGTGCGCCGGGAATCTCGTAGATGGACTTGGGCGAGTCGTCCTCGATGTAGATGGCGTACGCGCAGTCGTACACTATGATCGACCCATTGGCCCGCGCGAAGTCCACCAGCTGCTGCAGCTGCTGCCGCGACGCCGCCCGGCCTGCACGCACACAGGGGGAGGGGGACATGGGGACGAGGGGGAGAAGGGTGGATTGAAGTGGACAGTGGGACACAGGAAGAGGCGAGAGTGCAAGCGGGAACCATGGGTTGCTGCACGGACCCGTGGGGTTGCTGCACGGACCCGTGGGGTTGCTGCACTGACCCGTGGGGTTGCTGCACTGACCCGTGGGGTTGCTGCACTGACCCGTGGGGTTGCTGCACTGACCCGTGGGGTTGTTGGGCGAGCAGAAGAAGATGATGTCCGTGCGCGGTGCGGAGGCGAGGTCGGGGAAGAAGTCGTTCTCGGGCGAGCAGCGCAGGTACGACATGTTGCCAAACTGCTGCGTGTCCGGCACGTACAGCCCCGTCTGCCCCATCATCACACTCGTGTCCACGTATGCCTGCCATGCCATGCGCACCACACGTGCGCCAGAGGGATGCATGGGATGGTGAACGGCGAGGGGAGTTGATACGCGTCAAAGCCGCGCACGGGCCAAGGGGCACAAGGAGGAGGGGAGGCGGTGAGACTAGAAGAGGGCAGCAGCGGTTGGGGGTGGGATGGAATGGGACATACCGGGTAGGAGGGGTCTTGGCAGGCCATGGTGACGTCAGCGCCAAACATCATCTGGTTGTGAAAGAGGTGATGGATGGGGGGAGGGGAGACAGGAGGCAGAGGGGATTGTGTGTTGAGGACATATGCAGGGAGGGGCCAACAGGGGAAGGGTTGAGACTGTAAGAAGCCAGTTAAAGCGTGAAGAAGTGGAAAAAGGAAGGGCACGTGAGAGCATGAATGCAGTGCGCCGACCTGCAGCCTGGCGATGTCGCACTTGGCGCCGTCCGACACGAACACCTCGTCCTCGGTGATGCCCAGCTTGCCGTACCACGTGTTGCAGATGGCCGCGCGCAGGGCCTGACGGGGCACGGATAGGGACGGCGCGCAGTGAGCGCGGGGGATGACATGGGGCACGAGGCAGCACTGGGCCACCTTGTGGCCAGCTTATGAGAGATTTGTAGTGTGATTATCTCAGGATATTGCATTGACCAGTGCCATGACATCCTACTCCCCTATGAGCTAAATCCCACCCTCCTCCGCCCCACCCCACCCTCCTCCCAACCCCCTTCACGATTCTGGTCCCCCAATCGCCCCCCCCTCCCCCCCTGCTCTGCTCCATAGCCAGAACAGTTCACCTGTTCGCCCTGCTCTGCGCCATAGCCGGAGTAGCCCGCTGGCGTTGATAGCCCTTGCGCCCTCTGAGCGAGACAGGGGGATAAGGAGAAGGAGTGGAATACAGAGAGCAGGGCGGGGTAGAGACTGGCTGAGCAAACTCTTGCCATTCACCAGTTGCTGTGACGTTTGTTTCAGTCACCTTCCCTGTGCATAAAAAAAGAGCTTTACAAGCTTCTCATTCCCTGCGTAGTTCTGCTCTGCAACTTTCGTCAGTGCACAATCATTCGTCCCCGTTAGTCACATCCAGTCGCATTGGTCACACTCACTTCCATCTCTCTGCCCCCCCACCAATCTTACCTTGGCCATGGCGGCGGTGATGACGTCAGGGATGGGCTCCGTGGTGTCGCCGATGCCGAGGCTGATGATCTTCGCCTCGGGGTGCTTCTCCAGGTGCGCGCGCCGCCGCCGCGCGATCTGCCAGGGCCACGCGGGGGAGAGGGGGGTGCGAGGGGGATCAGGGAGGAGTGAATCGGCGGCCATGGGACAGAGGGGGGCGCGGCAGTGGTGCTGGCGGCCATGGGAGGCGGGTGGGGTCGTGCAGTGGAGAGAATGGATGGCTTGGTTTCGCGTGAGCAACGTGGGCGAGCAGAGAGCGGCGTACCTCGGGAAACAGGTAGCCCGCCTGTAGCTTTCCGATGTTGTGATTGCGCTTCACGCCCGTGCGATACTCTGCGACGTCGCACACAGGCAGGGGTGCATGGCGAAAGAAACCGACAAGTCGGAGTGAGTATTGACTACAGCCGGGTAAGAGGACCATCAGAACAGAAGACGACTGAGGTTGATGTCAGAGAAATGCGCGCGTGGCGATGGGCGAGCAACGGGCTTGCTTGCTCGTGTGCAACCTGCGGATGGGAGACGGCGTGAGTGGCGGGGTGAGGCATTGCGAGGCACGGCGATGTGGTCTGATGCAGAATGCACGTGCCTGAGTCGGAAGACGCGCGCACGGCAGTGACATTGGACTTGGCTGACGACGACCCGGTGCGCGCGGCACTGCACGGAAGGCAGTCGAGAGAGCACGGCGTGAGAGGGCGACAGACGATAATCCAGCAGTCGCATTTGTACGAGTAAGATGTCAGGAAGCGGAGTGTTGAAGGCGAGACGAACCAAGACCATCTCGAAATGGACGGTCGTTGCTTGTTGGCCGGACTCACCGTAACGAGGCTACTTTTAGTGGGGAAAAGACATGCGACGAGCTGCTGCCAAGCGACCCAGCGGCAGCGGCGGATCGAAGGCCGTGCGACTGGAGAACGACTGCTCGCTCTGCTGACGTGGCAATGGACGCCATGGCGATGAGCACACGCGAGTGAGTGGACGAAGGCGGCACAAGTTAGCCGTCAGCGACAGAAAACACACGAGAGGTCTCTACTCTGGGAGTGGAACAGCAGCAGGGTGACCTGAATCTCGATCGATCTGATCAGGCATCAAGATTCAAGCCTTGAGCCTGGGGATTGTCTGCAAACTGGCAGGAAAGTTTGAGAGGCGGGCAGGGGATGAGTGGCGTGAGCGGATTGGGCAGTGGCGCGGATGCGAAGAGCGGATTCGCTGGAAATGGCGGGCGCTGCTGGTGGGAAGTGCGGAAGGCAGGAATTGGCGCAGGTGAATGGGACGGGTGCCGTGGATGATGCGGCTGCCGTGATTGGTGCCACGATGGTTATGCCTTCACCGAGACATGAGAGATCTCGCCACGTCAGACAGCCTCCAACATAAAAAGTTCGTCACTGTATTCATGATGCACCCTGCTTCCAACATTATCAAAGGCTACACGACCATCCAATAACGAATCACGCACTTGCGCATCACCAAGAGCCCAAACTCTGGGATCTCCGTGCCTGTCTGATTATCTCGTGCGAGATCTGTGGTGGGTCCATCAAAATTAGGGTTTTGATTCCCGCAACTCGGCATCCTAGATCCCATCAGTGTCAGCCATAATCTCCTCTCTCCCAGATACCATCTCGCTCAGCCAGCATGTCAGGCGGCGGTCTTGCCGGGAACAGCTCTCTCGACGATGAGCTGTGAGTGCCTCGGATCGCGCCTTGACTGTTGTGACTCGACTGCATCATGGAACGACCCTGACTGCTTGTCTGCTTTCTCGGCGGCTGTCCCATGTATGTCGCGTCCGTCAACCCTGTCGATCTCACTGCCACCTCTCGCTCCCCCCCCTCGCGGGATGGCAGGGCGCGGAGCCACGTGGTGCGGCTGCGCGGGCTACCGTTCAGCGCGACGGAGGGCGACATCACGGCCTTCTTCAACGGGCTCGACATCGCGCCGGACGGCATCGTGCTGCAGCTCAACTACCAAGGTGACGCTGCTGCTCGTCGCTCATCCCTCCGCTTGGCGTATCGCGATCCTCGCGCGTCGTCTTGTTCGCCTCGTGCCGTGCCGTGCTGTGCCGTGCTGTGCCGTGCGTCGCGTTCCTCTCACATGCGTCCTCTCGCCTTCCGTCGATCCGCTCCCTCTATGCCACGGCAGGTCGGGCGACAGGTCAGGCGTTCGTTCGCTTCGTCGATTCCGAGAATGCGACCAAGGCGCTCGACCGCAACAGGTGCGACGAGCCGTCGCGCATCCACGTCGCACGTTCATATCACTCTTCTCCGCTGCATGCTCGCTAATGCTGTCGTCCACTGTGTTCCAGGCAGCACATCGGATCGCGCTATATCGAGGTTTTCAAGGGCCACGTAGCAGATATGGAGGTGCGTGCTCGCGGTTCGCTTTGAAGCTGTTCGCTTTCAGTCGTGTGCTCGTGCATGCCTAGACCAGCTGCTGCATCTCACTCATGGTTACGCTGGTAACGGCAGTGCCACATGTGGTTACCACGGTAACGTTCATTGGATAGTGCAATGCTGTGCGGCTAGCCGGGATAGCGCAATGGAATGGAGTAGAAGTGTGGTGGATTGGATTGGATTGGATTGGATTCTCATGGAATGCAGGGGGCCTTGCGGATGGCTGGGCGGGGCGCGGCTGCTGCTGGTTCGGGTGCTGGTGGTCCGGGGGCGGGGGCGGCCAATATGGGCATGGCTCCCAATATGGCGGCGGCGGCATCTGGGATGGTTGCGGGTGGTGCGGGTGGTGGGGTGCCAGGGATGGCGGGCAACACGGACATGCGCTACAGCGGCGTCATCCGCATGCGCGGCATGCCCTACAGGTGCGGGCCCTCTCAGGTGTCCCAACCATGCGCCTTGCCCTGCCATGCCATCCATGCCATCCATGCCATCCATGCCATGCAGGTGCATGCCCTGCGCCTGTCTCGCATCTCTTGCTATGCCTTGCTCCGCGCACTTCCGCGCCTCCCTGCGGCATCATCGCTCCCCGCGACTCCCCCAACGCCCTGCCGCCTCAATCGTCCCCCTCGCCCCTCCATCGCATTGTCTCCTGCTCTGTGCTGCCGGCAGCGCGACGTCGGCGGACATAGCGGCGTTTTTCAAGGGCATGCAGGTGGCGCACGACGGCATCTTCGTGTGCTCGCACCCCGACGGCCGCGCCACCGGCGAGGTCAGATCGCGCCACCTCCCCCGCTTGCGCTGCCTTGGATTCCTTCCTCCATGCAGCGCACGTCGCTCGTTCCTTCCGTCTCTCGTCTGTGGCTCGGTTGTCCTCATGCTTGGCCATGCGTGTGTCCATGGGTGCGTGCGTGCGGATGAATGCGGGCGTGTCTGCGTGCGTGCAGGCGTTTGTGGAGTTCGCGAATGAGGAGACGGCGGCGAGAGCGCTGCAGCTGCACCGGGAGCCCATGGGCCATGTGCGCTCGCCACCCCTCGCTCCCTCTATCTCCCCCCTCCATGCTCTTGCTTCGTTCCCTCGCCCATGCGGGTTCTTGCGTCTTGCCTCCCATGCGTCAATGACGCTCTGCTTTCGCCACGTGTCTGCCGTCCGGCTCACTCCTCGCCCTCTTCTCCTTTCGCTCTTCCTCCTGCTTTTGCTCCTCTACCGTTGCCTCTCTCCACTCCTTGCCCCTCACCTCTCACTCACCCCCGCCCCACCATCTGTCCCCCTCCTCCTCCCCCCCCCCCCCCAGCGGTACGTGGAGCTGTTCCGCAGCACCAAGGGCGAGATGATGGCGGCGGTGCAGCAGCGCATGTACTCCATGTTCGGCGGGGCATGCCGCCCTTCATGGGCCCGGTGCGTCCTTTCTTACCCGCATGTCGCCTCGCTGTCTCTATCGCCTCACAGGCACGCACCGGGCATTCGATGAGTCAATACTGACCACAGCAGCGCTGCGTGCAGCCGTGCTGTTCGCCTCCACGTCTCCCTTGTCACCACCGAGCCCCTGTGCGTTCTTCTCTCTCGTCTCGCACATCCCCCCGCTGTGTGGCTCGCAGGTGCCGGGCATGATGGGCTTTGGCATGCCCAGCTTGGGTGCGGCCAACCTAGCAGCCATGCACATGGGGGGCGCAGGCATGGGAGGGGCAGGCATGGGAGGCCCAGGGGGGGCGCGGGAGGGGTGGGCGCAGCGCAGGCGGCGGCGGCGGCGTCGGAGAACGTGTGCATAAAGATGCGCGGGCTGCCGTTCAGCGCGGGGCAGGAGGACATTCTGGCGTTCTTTGAGGGGTACGAGGTGGTGGGGAACGGTGTGCACATCATGACGGGGCACAACGACCGCCCCACGGGCGAGGCGTTTGTGGAGTTCGCGTCGGCGGAGGAGGCTGGCCGCGCCATGGAGCGCCACCGCCAGCACATGGGCAACCGCTACATCGAGCTCTTCCGCGTCTCCAAGAGGTGGGGGGTGGGTGGGGGGGGGGGGGGGGGCGCTTGTGGGGCGCGTGGCCCTGCCTCTTGCGTCTGCTGTGTTGCGCCTATCGTGGGTGTGTGTTCCAGCCTCTTTCTCAAGTGGCTCTTGTGGCCGTCTGTTGTGGGGTGCATGCAGTGAGGCGCTGGTGGCGGTGCAGGGAGGATCGCTGGCTGGCTTCAATGTGGCCGGCGCCCTGGACCCCAACATGCAGCTGCTGCTGCTGCAACAACAGGTCAGTGCCGCCCGCTGCTGCAACAACAGGCCAGTGCCGCCCGCTGCTGCAACAACAGGCCAGTGCCGCCCGCTGCTGCAACAACAGGCCAGTGCCGCCCGCTGCTGCAACAACAGGCCAGTGCCGCCCGCTGCTGCAACAACAGGTCAGTGCCACCCGCTGCTGCAGCTCCATTTCTTTCACTTGGCCATCGCCATTCCTTCCGACTCCGTTTCCTCTACTGTTGCCCTCACGCTCCGCGCCTCCCATCCGTGTTCCCCACCCTCCTGCTGCTCCGCGCCTCCCATCCATATCCCCACCCTCCTGCTGCTCCGCGCCTCCCATCCATCTCCCCCACCCTCCTGCTGCTCCGCGCCTCCCATCCATCTCCCCCACCCTCCTGCTGCTCCGCGCCTCCCATCCATCTCCCCCACCCTCCTGCTGCTCCGCGCCTCCCATCCATCTCCCCCACCCTCCTGCTGCTCCGCGCCTCCCATCCATCTCCCCCACCCTCCTGCTGCTCCGCGCCTCCCATCCATCTCCCCCACCCTCCTGCTGCTCCGCGCCTCCCATCCATCTCCCCCACCCTCCTGCTGCTCCGCGCCTCCCATCCATCTCCCCCACCCTCCTGCTGCTCCGCGCCTCCCATCCATCTCCCCCACCCTCCTGCTGCTCCGCGCCTCCCATCCATCTCCCCCACCCTCCTGCTGCTCCGCGCCTCCCATCCATCTCCCCCACCCTCCTGCTGCTCCGCGCCTCCCATCCATCTCCCCCACCCTCCTGCTGCTCCGCGCCTCCCATCCATCTCCCCCACCCTCCTGCTGCTCCGCGCCTCCCATCCATCTCCCCCACCCTCCTGCTGCTCCGCGCCTCCCATCCATCTCCCCCACCCTCCTGCTGCTCGCGCCTCCCATCCATCTCCCCCACCCTCCTGCTGCTCCGCGCCTCCCATCCATCTCCCCCACCCTTTTGCTTCTCACAGCAACTGCAGGCAGCAGCAGCAGCGGGTTCATTCGGCATGGGGGGATGGGGTGGGATGGGCATGGGAGGGGGAGGGGGCGAGGCATTCTACGGGCGGCAGGGAGGGCCGTCAGGCGGGCAGGCGTTTGACCACTCGCAGCAGGTGGGACCCTTCTCTCCCTCTGCCTTACCTTCCCACATGCTCCCTCGCGCACACTCTGTGAACAGCCTCCCTTGCACCCTCCCGTTGACTAGCTTCTTTGTTCCAATGTCCCTTTGCGCGTGCTGTGCCCGTGGTGCTGTGTGTGTGTGAGTGCAGAATCAGTAGAGTGAAAGGCCATTGCTCTGCCATCGGTAGTCATGCCTCCTCAGTTATCGGACCAGTTAGATACATCAACCATGATCAACCATATATGAACAGAAATAGATGTGTTGCGGGCTTGCAGCCCTACATCATGAATCATGCAAAAATTTGATGAGCTTGGCTTTTGTCAAGACAACCCTCTTCACATCAGTGCTGCAATGCGCGGAAGATTGGTGTCACGTTCTGGAATCAGCCAGCGGAGCCAGCACGAGTGTGCAGCACACAGCTTGCTCTGAACCTTGCTCGGCTGAGCCCAAAAAGGAGAGGTGGAAGAGCAGGGCATGCTCAGCCGCTTCCACCGACATGCCTGAGCAGGAAGGCATGCTCCAGCGCCACATCCTCCAGCTGCTCCCTGCCGCTGCTCGGCGCCACGTGCCCCCTGTCGCCCCACACACGCACCACCACCGGCCTCTCGCTGTCGTCATACTCACTCTCCTCCCGCACCCTCGCTGCCCACTTCAACGGCTCCCACGGCCCCACCCTGGGGGGGGGTGGAGAGAACAAGGCAAGTTGGGGATGCGCAGGAAGCAGTGGATGGCGCGTAACACATTGTACATGGCACGAGTATGAACCATAGGGCGTGAAACACAGCACATGAGATGCATACCATAGTAATGTGCACCTGAAAGCGCAGTGGCTGGAGCCAGAGAGCAGCAAACCGAGCATAGCAAAACGAGCAGAACAGGGAGCCAAGTGGTTCACTTCACAAAGCAAAGAGTGGGGCGCGAAGGAGTGAGTATGGCATGTGGCGCACAGGGCAGCAGAGGGGGCCACACCTGGAGTCGTGCAGGGCGGTGGAGAGCAGTGCGGCAGGGTACCGCACCCCTGGCTGCACGTTCAGCACGGGGCACAGCGCCCTCAGGGCGCGGAAAGCAGCAGGGGAAGCCAGGGGGTCGCCCCACTCGTGGCGGTCCAGCACTGTGAGCGGCAGGGCGGGGTTGCACATGGACGCCAGACCGTCTAGGAATGGCACCTGGGGGCGGGAAGGGAGGGGGGAAGAAGTGGGGGGGGGGGGCGCAGCAAGGGATATAGTGGGCCTATGGTATGTACGGGGTGAAGCATGTGTGAGCACAAGAGGAAGTCCAAAGTGATGGGAAAATATGAGCTCCTGGCGATGTGGCTTCGCTGCACCACTCACATCCAGCACCACGGCTTGAAACAGGCTGGGATCCGCATTGACAGCAGCTGCCACCAGAAAGCCCCCCCCGCTGCTGCCTCTGGCCGCCAGCCTGTCTCGCCCCGCCCACCCCTCCCGCACCAGGTACTTCGCGCACGCCATCAAATCCCCCACCGCCCGACGCTTCTGCTCCCCACGCCCTGCCTCGTGCCATGCGTGGCCAGCTCGCCGCCCCCCCTGGTGTGTGCAAGGGCGATGGTCCAGCCGCGGTGCAGCAGAGGCAGGCGGTGTGGCACCCAGTCCGCCGCCATCACCTCCCCGTACGCCCCATACCCCTCCAGCAGCGCGGGGCCCGTGGCGTCCGTGCGCCTGCCCTCGTGGTGGATGAGAGTGAGCGGCACGGCTGTGCCGTCCTCTGCTCTCGCCCACACGCGCTGGCAGGCCAGCCCAGGCACGCGCGATAGGGGTAGGGGAGTGCTGGGGGAGTGTGGAGGTGATGTCGAAGGGGAGATATCTATTGGCTGCTCCTGCTGATGCTGCAGCTGCTGATGCCTCTGCTGCTGCTGTGGCTGCTGTGGCTGCTGTTGGTGGTGAGGGTTGGGCTGGCGGTCGTACGGCTCCTGGTGCAGCAGCGAGAGGGCGCCCGAGGGCATGTGCACCGCACACACGGCTTCAGGCATCTGATGGGGCAGGGGGGACGAGAAGAGGAAGCCGCAGCAGGGGGTGTGAGGGGCGACAAGGGGGTGTGCGGGGCGACAAGGGGGGTGTGAGGGGCGACAAGGGGGGTGTGAGAGGCAGGGAAGGAGAGGAAGTGGGGAGACTACAGTGGTGGCACATGCGGCAGCACTGGGGAACAGGAGAGTAGCATCAGAGGAGGGGAGGAGAGAAGAGTGGAGGGCAATAGTAACAGTGATGATGACATGGTGGCATGACGGCGTGATGGCAGCACCACTCACAACAGGGGACGACACCATGATGCGCATGTCAGTGGCATTGTGGTCCTGGTTGCCCCCTGCCACCACATGGCACACCCGCTCCGGTAGCTGCACTGCCCGCGCCCACACCTCACCTCCCTGCTCTCCCCCTCCCCTCTCCACTCCTCCCCTCCCACTCCTCCTTTCCCCCCTCCTCCAACCCTGTGCCCTCCTCTCCGCCTGTCACCACTTCACGGCAGGCATGGCTGCTGCTGCTCTCCCCTCTCACACTCTCGGCCCCCGTGACACTCCTTTCCCCAGGGGGCGGCAGGGGCAGCAGCAGCAGGTGCGGCAGGGTGTGGATGAGGCAGTGGATGGCGAGGCAGCGGCGGAACACCTCTATGTCCGATATGACCACGTCTGATGGCCGCACGTCCGACCCCTCCACCCCGATGACAAGGCTCTGTGGCGGTCACAGTGTACAGGCAGATGGGGGGGGCGACGGGGGCAAGCCGCGAGAAATTGGTTAGGTCACACAAGGGCACACAAGGGCACACAAGGGCACACACGGGCACACAAGGGCACACACAAGCCGCCACCCATGCGCTCTGTTCTCACCTGCCAGCTGTCAGCAAAGTGCGCAGAGCCCACTGGCGCCCTCACTATGCGGTACTCCCCCACCTCCCCTCCTCCCCATCACCTCCCCGTCACCTCCCCCTCCCTTCTCCCCTTCTCCACCCTCTCCCACCCTCCCCTCCCTCTGGTTGGTGACGGCGTAGAGCCACCCCCCGTGGTGCTCCACGAACCACTGCACGCCCTCCTGCCGCCCCTGCAGCAGCTGAGGCGCCCCTTGGGGGCTGTGGGCGTCCAATAGATAAACCTGGTGGGGGGGCGGGCAGTGTGAGGAACAATAAGGAGAGGGGCACAAGTAAGAAGAGGCAGGCGGGATAATGGGAGTGAAATGACTCCATATATACATGCACCATGCATGCACATGTGCAGACCCATGCATGCACATGTGCACATGCACCATGCATGCACATGTACACATGCACCCATGCATGCACATGTGCGCACATGCACCCATGCATGCACATGTGCACATGCACCCATGCATGCACATGTGTACATGCACCCATGCATGCACATGTGGACATTCGCTTCAGTGCATGCGCACCTCCGATGAGCTGCGTGTGTTGAGGTTGAGGGTGAGGAAGCGCCAGTCCTTGGTGCGAGACACAGCCACACCACGCCCTCCTCCTCGCTCCGCAACACCTCCTCCTCGCCCTCCCCCCCTTCCTCCTGCGTCCACTCCTCCTCTCCCTCCTCTACCCCTCTCTGTGCTGCATCCGTGCCTCCCCCTCCACTGGACTGTGTACGCGCCGCTCATCACCCTGTGCTGCACGCGCCATGGCGTGACACGGAGGGCGATGAAGCATCCAGGCGTGCAGCGTGCCACAGAGCAACATCATGGGGTGGCTACCTTGGCCATGTGGTGGGTAACTCAGCATGGGGTTAGCGATTCGGCCAAGTGCCAGCCTTAAGGCACCTCACAGCCTGCCAACCTCTCGCTCTCTTTCTCCCCCGCCCAATGCTCACCTGTGCGACCTGAGTCTGTCGTCCAGCTGGGTGTACAGCACGTGCTGCGAGTCAGCAGCCCACTCCACCGTGGCCACCGCAGGGATGGGCGCGCAGAGCAGGCGGCCGGAGAGGGGCGGGGCGAGGGGGCGGGAGGGATGGGAGGCGGAGGGAGTGGGCGCGGAGGGAGGCAGAGAGGAAGAGCGTGGGGGACTCGGAGGGGGAGAGGTCGAGCAGCAGGGCGAGCAGCCCGTGGCAGCGGCTGACCTTGCACTCCACCAGGCGCACGTAGCCTGGTGCGGGGGGGGTGTGGTGGAGTGGAGGGAATAGATGGGCATGACTAACCATACTGTGGCCCAGGCAGGCAGGTGGGGAAGCAGGTGAGGATGCGGGGAGTGAGGGAAATGGGGGCACAGCAAGACTGAATGAAAGGCAAGCAGGCAGCAGGGAGTGCGAGGGTGCAGGGATCACCGTAGTGGTCCGCCAGCTCATTCAGGTCGGCCAGCACCTGCTCCCCTTGCTCCGCCCTTGCTCCGCCCTTTGCTTCACCCTTTGCTCCTCCCCCTGTCTCTCCCCCTGTCTCTCCCCCTGCCCTCCCCACTAGCGTTCTCTGCAGAGCTTGTGACAGCCGGTGTGCGAAAGAGCACAGGCAGCTCCCTGCGTCTGGCACCCGCGCTCCGTACAGCCTGGGGGGGGGGGGGGGGGAGTTGGTGTGGGAGGGGAAGAAGGGGGCGGCTGGGGGAGGGTGTGGTGTGGGGTTCTGAAAAGGGAGAGTCATGGGATGTGGGGAGGGGAGAAGGGAGCAGGTGACAGCAGCGTGGGGAAGAAAGAGGTGTTGCAGTGAGAGCCGCACGTCACAGCACCCACCATGCCTCTCCCACCCACCCACCCACCATGGGCCGCATGGCTCAGGAGGGGCATGAGTGGGCGGAGGCATGTTGGCCTCCATCTCCGCCACCAGCACGCACTGCCACTCCCGCATGGACCGCGCTTGCCGCGCTGCCATGCCCCCATCCCGGTGCTCCGCTGGGCGCTGCTCCTCCGCACGCCCGCCCACACGCGCGGGTGCAGCCGAGGCGAAGGGTTGGGCCGTGGGTGCGCGCCATGATGGCGCGCAGGTACGCGCGCTCGCGCTGCAGGTGCTGCCGCATGGCGGGGCTGCTCACGTCCTGCATCCAGCTGGCAGAGGGGCGGGTGGAGAGGACACGCACACAGAGACGCACGCATGCACGCAGAAGGCCCGGGGTTCAGAGCAGCACAATGAGACGGCGGCACAGACTCTTCGGAGATTGAGTGATCATGCACGTCCCAACCTCGCTGCATCGATATGCTGTGAACATCACCTGTACCAGTCGTCACCTGTACCAGTCGTCACCTGTACCAATCGTCACCTGCACCCGTCGTCACTGCACCAGTCGTCACCTGTACTAGTCGTCACCTGTACTAGTTGTCAAATGTACCAGTTGTCACCTGTACCAGTCGTCCCACGTCTCCCCATGCAGCTCGAACGTCGCTCGCTCCCGCCTCGCCTTCGGCACACCAGCTCTAGGCGCGCCACCCCCTTCCCCCCGCTCGCCCACCCCAACCACCGCGCTATCCGCAATCCGCGCCTCTCTCCGCCAATGATCCCCCTCAGCGACCCCCTTAGCGAATGCGCCCCTTCCGCGCCCCAGTCCCCCCAGTCTCCGCTCCGCCCACGCCCGCCATGCGCCTCCGCCGATTTGCCCTCCTGCCGCGTGAGGAGGCGCCAGCGCGGCAAATTCTCGCGCCCAATACTACCCGCAGCGGCAGCCCTTCCCCACTGCTGCTGCGACAGCGCGCTCCTCGGGAATTCCGCATGCGGCAGACGGGGAAGGAGGCGGAAGAAGCTTCCTGCATGCATGCTCTCGCGCAGCAGCACGCGCACTGTCGGCGGGACTCGCGGCTCATATGGTGACGACAGGGAATGTGCGAGTGCGAGGAGGGGGCGATCGAAGAGAGCCGATCTGGTTCGCTATTGAGCGATGCAGTACTTTGTCGTCCCATTACCTCAAAAGGAATAAATGAGTTGATTGTACACCAACGCAACCTCTTCCCCCGCATGTTCACGGCCCTGCCTGAGCCAGGTGTTCGGAGGAAACAAAATCAAACCTCGAGCTGTTGTTACCCACGAACTGTTACCTCGAGCCAAGTGTTCTCGCCAGCATTCGTCCACGCCAGCAGCAAGCCTGGTGACGCGGCTCCGAGTCAAAGCTGGCCTCTATCTCCCCCCGATTGGCCCACCTCCAAAGTTCCCACATCCACCTCAGCTTTCCCGTTACAAGCATGCATGTGGTCCCCTTGCGGTCGCCTCGATTCAAGCAGTCAAGACTCACGACTGTGGTGGGCTGGTAGGTAGGCTAGGCAGTCCTTGCAGCTGCGTCATGCGCATTCTGCAAAAGCACCAAGCATGCTCAGAGAGCCAAGACCCAACAGGATTCCACCCCAGCGACCTGAACCAACTGCAGCAACCGCAGTCTAGACTCTAGACACGAGAGTGACGCCAGCCAGTCCGCTCCGCACGCGCCCCCACCCACGTGCATTGCGCTACGTGGCATCACCGCACTGAAGCTGCCTCGCCATGGAGGGAACGGCACGGTCCGGTCCAGATTTCGATTTAGTCTCTTTCGTCAGAGGCGTGCAAGCGGAGTGGGAGAGCGGTAGGCTGAAGAGCCAGTGGCGGGAGCATCTAGCGCGCCACGTGGACGGCCTTCGGCGCCACGTGCCGCATTTCCCGCTGCCGAGCATCACCCGTCAAGCGCGCGCAGACCCGGCTTCCGCGGATGGCGGGGAACGCCCGCCGGGACTCAGGGATGTGGGGGTGCGCGCGATTGGCGCGCAGCCAGGCGGAGGGCAAGGGGGAGGAGCGGAGGGAGCTGACTCGCGCGGGGACGAGAACGGCGCGGAAGGGCGGAGAAACGGCGGTGGTGCGCCACTTGGCGCAGTCGCGCAGGCGGCGCAAGCGGAGAGCCGCAGAGTGCGGAAGGCGAGCGGTCGGAAGTGGGGGCGCGAGACGGTGAAGCAGCGGATGGAGCGGTGGCGCCGAGAGCGAGAGATGATGATGCGCGCGGCGGAGGAGGAGGGGGAGGAGGAGGAGGAGACGCCACAGGCGGTGGCGGTGGAAGAGTTGTACGTGGCGCGCACCAGACACTACACGCCCAACGTGCTCACCTTCGGGTATGTGCCCCCCCTTGAGCCCGTCAGCCTGGCTCTCCCCTCTTGTCCTTTCGTGAGCTCTACCCGTCTGCCTCACATCCGACCATACCGTGCAGTCAGCGCCCTCCCCGTCTCTTGCCATCACCCCGCCCCCACTGCCCTGCGCCTTCCCCACTTTGCCTCTCACCTGTCCCCCCATGGGCCCCCCACACAATGCACCCCCCAATCCTCCCCCCCTCCAATGAATCCCCCTATTCGCCTTCCAAATGCCCCCCCACTGCCTCCCCAATGCAGCTACTCGTTCAAGCAGTGGACGGAGTACTGGGCGCTGCTCACCACGGGCGAGCTCTACCTCGGCCTGCCCCACGGTGACCCGCGCCACTTCGACTTCCATGCAGACCGCCGCACCAACCCACACCGCTTCGTACCGCTCTCGCACGCGCACGGCCCGTCACACGAGTTTGAGTACGACGGGTGCCAGGTGGCGCTCTCCCCCGGGCAGCAGGAGGTGCGGCTGGGGAACGACGTGGTGTTTAAGAGGGTGCAGCCATGCGAGGCGGAGGACGGGTGCCGGCTGGACGGGCGGTTTGTGCACGAGGCGGCGAGGGACTTCGTGGACGCGGCGGAGGCGTCGGGGGTGAAGGGAGTGACCACCGTATCGTTCCGCCCCGATGGCACGTTCAGTGTGCGGGGCGGCACGGGGATACTGCCGTGTAAATCTGGGGGGAGGGGCGGGGGAGAGGGGGTGGGGGTGGGGATGGGGATGGGGAATGGGGAGAGGGAAGGGCAGGTGGATGACGAGGACAGGGGCGGACGGGGGGAATACGAGATACGGGGCAATGGCATCGAGCTGCGGTACGAGGGGGGGCGCGTGGAGGATGCCTTCTTCTTTGAGTACCCGGGGTCAGAGGGCACAGAGGTCAACATCAACGGCACCACGTACCACAGAGTGGCGGAGCACGGTGGTGAGGAGTGAGGGGGGGTGGGTGCAGCTGGCGCTGATGAGTGACTGATGCTGGCGGCAGCGATAGATGGGTGGCAGGACTATGTTGCACCTGGGTGGTAGGTAGATGGGTTCTGGATGGTGGATGCACTGTGCTCTGCATATTGCACCTTCGGAAAGTTGGAGTTGGTATGCATGCCTCCATGACCTCCTGCTCTGTACAAAGAAGCGGATGTGCTGTGCTGCAGTTATTTGTGGTGGTAGACTGCTTGCCTTGCAGCTGCACCAGACAATTGCAGCATGCGGAGTGTTCATTTGCGCCTGCACAGGCAACCAGCTCACTTTAACGAAATAAAGGAAATGAACTGTCAGAAACCCAGTCACTAACCACTGGGTTAAAAGGGCTTGTTGAATAGCAAGTAAGTGCGCCCATAGCCCCCCAGGCTCTGCACCTGTGGCCCTTCCCCAAGGATCTCAAGGGCAACCCCAGCGGGTCACTCAACACCCCCCCCCCCGCTGGGATAGGTGGAAGACACGAGCGCCTCTGTAGCGCTGGCACTGGGAGTTGAACCCAAGACCTTTGGCTCTGATACCATGTCAGAAACCCAGTCACTAACCACTGGGTTAAAAGGGCTTGTTGAATAGCGGGTAAGTGCGCCCATAGCCCCCCAGGCTCTGCACCTGTGGCCCTTCCCCGAGGATCTCAAGGGCAACCCCAGCGGGTCACTCAACAATGAACAGCATAACGTGTTACACAACAGTTTGGACTGCAGCTGTCTCTGGTTTGACTGGCCCCACACTCGCAGCCTCCAGTGGCGCATCCCCATGGGTTTGAGGCGGCTCTGCCTTGAGCAGCGGTGGTGCTGCGGGGACTCTACCTGCCTGCACCTGGCACGAGTTGCACGGGTACGGGCAGTCGATCAGTGCCGGGTCAAACTCCCCCTGGCTGACGCCTGCACTGCTGCCCTGGCTGTCCGTGGCTGTGAGCCAGTTGCCCACTGCCTGCACCAGCGTCTGCAGGGGAAGCAGGGGTGCGAGGGAACGGGGGGTAGGGGAGGGACAGAGCAGGGGAAACAGGCTGCGATGAGAGCGTGGTTGAGGAGGAACCACATGCGGGTGGCTGAAGGAAGGAAGTGAATGTGCATGAGAGGGGAGAAGGAAAGCTGAGGGGCAGTGCTGCAGGAGGGAGGGAGGGAGGGAGGCAGTGGGTGATGAAGTGGGAAGAGAGGGGGGACGAGCATCACCTGGTTGTTGACGGTGAGGCGCAGCCAGTGGTCCTCGTAGTGGCTCGTGCAGTGCGTCAGGCACGAGAACACAAACACCCCGTGCTGCTGCTGCGCACCCAACTGCACCCCTCCCGCTCCTGCTGCTGCTCCTCCAGGCGTGGGCGGCAGGAGGGGTGTGACTGTGGCTGTCACTGTCGCTCGCACTCCTGGGGGGTTGGGGTCGAGGAGAGAGAGGAGAGGAGAGAGGAGATGGAGAACGGTGGAATGAGGTCGAATGTGAGACGATTTCGGATGGCCGCATTGCTCACAGTAGTGACTGCAGGATCACCTTGCAAGGTGGCGAGCTGTGACTGGTTGCACGTGTGCAGCTTCCTCAGGCAGTTGGCTATGAGGGCGCCTGAAGGGTCCGCCTCTGGCGGGGCCAGGGCGTGGCGCAGCTGGTTGGGGGGAGCGAGTGGGGGAGGTGGGGGGCAATGAAGATAGGGAGATGCACGGACGGATTCACGAGAGGAAAATGAAGAGTGGTTGGGCTCACGCTGTGATGGTGGCAGGACGAAAGCAGGCAAGGGAAGGAGGAAATGCAGGCAGCCTACCAGCCAGAGGTCGTAGTTGCTGTTTATCACAAAGACAGGCGTCTTGAGCAGGGGAAGCAGCTGCGCTGTCATGAAACACTGCCATGCCGCACAGCAAAGGGTGTGGCACAGTGATAAACAGGCATGGCATGGCGTGTTACCTTGGGAACAGTATGCTGTGCTACCCGCCAGCACCCGCCAGCACCCGCCAGCAACCGCCAGCAACCGCCAGCAACCGCCAGCCCCCGCCAGCACCCACGTTGCAACTGGTAGCCCTCTGCACTTGCGCACTTGCATCACACCTGGCGAAAGCATGCACCATCTGGTGGCAGCACAGCACACCTGATAAAAGCACATGTGATGAAAGCACACCTGATAAACGCACCTCTGGTGGCACACCTGATAGTGGTCTTCAGGGGGTCGAGAGGAGAGGCAGGAGCTGGGCAGACTGCCAGTCACATTCTGCCACGTATGCGGCATGAAAGCATGCACGCATGAGGGAGTGGGCCATGGATGCCTATTGACGTCAAACTAAAAGTCTGGCATCGTGACAGGGAACTCCAGAAGTAAAAGAGCATTTGAAGTCGTTGAGTGCGCATGGGAGGGAGAGGGCGCACATGGATGGAGAGCACGGCTCGGAAGAGCGTCTGGGCAGCCCTGCCCCCACTGACGTCTGGACTGTGGCGGAGGGGGGAGCAGTATTGTGCATTAAGGACAAAGGCGAGTTGCCATGGCACGGGATGACACGAGGTGCAGAGGGGTGGGCTGGTACTGGGTGCGATGGTGCAGGGTGAGAGGAGATGCAAGATAGGGCAGAGGTGCAGCAGTCAGGGTTGATGCATGGTGTATGGGCGGATGTGCTCACATGTCGAGGAAGAGCCCCGAGTCTGCCAGGCACTGCACTTGAGCAGAGGGAGGGATGTGAGTGTGGCGAATGTAGTCACAGTGCAGATACACCACCAGGGCGCCTGCTGAGCACCCTGATATAAGCACCTGGTGGGGCGAAGAGGAAAGAGGAAACCGATGGAGGACAGGAGGTGCAGACATGCCAGGGTGATTCGAATCAACGCTTGAAGTGCGGCACGGGAATGCAAGTCTAGGGTTTAGGGAGGAAATGGAGGTGTGCATCCAACATTCGTTGCACACGACTCCCACACCCCTGCTCTCACCCGCTCTGCGGTGCCCATGTGGAATCGCGCTGTGAGGTGGGAGAGGAGGAAGTCGAGGATGCGGCGACCACGGGAGAAGAGAGGCGCTCCCTGGGGAGGGGTGGGTGAGGGGATGTGCGAGGGGTGGGGGATGTGGGTGTGTGAGGCCGTGCAGGGAGAGAGGGCGAGGATGGGCAGGGATGCTGGGCATGAACCCATGCAGCAATGCCATGCAGTGCGCGCGCTCACACTCGGCGCACAGCAGCCGTGCGCGCCTCACCTCGAAGACCAGCGGTTCCTGCCTGTCGCCGGAGAAGGACGCCCCATCGCAATAGGGGAAGATGACCAGATTCCAGTCGTACAAGTCTGGGGGGGAGTTCAAGGGGTGTGATGGAGCAGAAACAGATGTTAGTCAGGACCCCGCATCGGCAGTAATAGAGTGATGTTACCATCGGGGTAATAGAGTGATGCTGCCTAGGTTGACATGTCTATCCGCACTAGGCACTCCCAGTGTCAGCAGCACGTTTAGAAACCAGCAGGAGTTGACTTGACCCACAGGGGGGAGCTGAGCATGCCTTGAAGCGCGAACGCAAGAGCAAGCAACAAGGACACGGCTGGGCCTACCCGGGCTGACATCGCTCTGAGCGGAGAGGATGCCCGGCGCGGGCAGCACGTCAGGGAAGTGGCGTGAGCTGCCCCACAGCGAGGAGCTGCGGTTGTAACAGTCCCAGGGGGATGTGCACCACGCGCCGGACTGCAGGGGGAGAGTGGGGGGGGGGAGAGGAGGGAACGAATGAGAAATGGAGGATACGAGGGCAGCTGTTAAGGGATGGAGGAGAGAGCTTGTAAGGGCGGAAGGAGAATCAGAATCAGAATCTGGTGTGTGCGCGGCTGGAAGGAGTGCCTGCCTGCGATCCAGCAGGCGTTCATGTCTGCGTGTCTGCATGTCTGCATGTCTGCGTGTCTGCATGTCTGCATGTCTGCGTGTCTGCGTGTCTGCGTGTCTGCATGTCTGCATGTCAGCATGTCAGCATGTCTGCATGTCTGCATGCATGCATGCATGCTCGAGAGTCGAGAAGCAAGGAACCTACATGACATGACATGGCATGGCAAGGCGTACAATCTGACAGGCTGGAGCAACATGAGGACTCATGTCGTGAGGTTGCAGTGTTACAATGGTGTCTGCATCTCTCCATGTCTCTACGTCCGCATGTCCGCATGTCCGCATGTCCTCATGTCCGCATGCCAACCCATCTCACCCGGAAGTTGAGCAGCCACTTGTTGGCTCCCCTGCCATGCCCCCTGCGGTAGTAGAACCCTGGCGCGGACCCGTCCAGGCACACTGGGATGTGTGGCCGGGGGAATGATGAGTGCAATGGCGAGAATTCACAAACCGCAGGATATGGACGTGGGATGTGACGAAATGGCTGCGGGCAGCAGTAGGCACAGAAGGAAGCTACACGTGATCTAACGACACACCCTGAACGCTACAGCCGGTCTGGCAGCACGTTCTGAACGCTACAGCCGTATGAATGCTACAACGTTATGAATGCACCCGCTCCTCACCAGCGCCAACCTGCTTCGCCTCCTCCACGATAAACAGCCGCACCTCCCTCTCCCGCGCTTCTTCGTCCTCCACTACCGCTCGACGCGCCGCTCCCGACGGCTCTGCTGACGCGCCTGCTACGCTTCGCAGATTCGGGATTCCACCATCTTCAATGGTGACTCTATCGGAGTCATCAGTAAAGGTGACTCCATCAAGTCTGGCGCTTGCGAAGAGGAGCGACAGCAGAAGCGTGGCGAAGAATGGCGTGTGCGACAATAATGGACTGCGAACGGAAGGCACCATAGCTGGTATGAGGAGAGAAAATTCTGCTGGAAGTCTGAGCAGCGCCTTGATAGTTGCAGCAGCTCGAGCCTTCAGAGTCTCAGCAGCTCGTGCCTTGGTAGCTCCGGGGCAGCATGACGGAATTCTCCGATGTTTCGATAACTATGCTCTCCCACATTCAGCAGGGTACCTGTACAAAAACGTGAACTTGGATTAATTCATAAATGATTAGCGCCATCAATAGAAGTACAAAGCCATGTCGTTAGATCTACATAAAAAAGAGAGCACACCATCACCCATTTGTGCTTCCCATGCGGTTCAAGCCAATAATTTCACATGGACGTGGGCCAATGGAATAATTACCAATATTTACATTCGTTGCATTCCCGTTGCCTTCACCCATTTTATTCAACTGGAACGAATTATAATCATGAAGGCTTCACAACCTACGCAAATATGACTTGCCACAGTGAATGTGTCTTGCTGCTACGAGATGTGAGCTATGTGCATGCAAAGCTGGATGTCCCTTCCATCACCCCATCCCCCCCACCCCTGGAACAGCGTCCACCGCTTCTCCTCCCCTAGATTCGCAATGGGAGCTGTAGCATTGACCATCATCCAGTGGTCCTCATCCCCCAGCTCAACCGCCTCTATCCCATCCTCTCCTATACTACACCCCGCACTCTTCTTCTTGCTCTTCTCCTCCCCACCCTTCTCCCCTCCGCTCCCACCCTCCTCACCACCCGTGTCTGTCCCGTTGCTCGTCACAGCAGTAGTGTCACTACTGTTGGTTTCGGCCTGTGCATCCGCCTTACCAGGCGCCACCCTCCCCGAATGCAGCCCGCACGACCCCACGTGGTGAGCGCTGGCTCGGGACCAGCGTAGCGACCAGGAGGAGGGCAGGCGGCGCAGCACGGACGACCAGAGGGTGAGGTCCCAGTTGTAGTCGTCGTACAGACAGAACGGCTGGAGGTGGAGTTGGAGGTGGAGTTGGAGGTGGGGGTTGATGGTCAAGACACGCGAGAGTGGGAACAGGGTAGACAAAGACGGCACGAGGAGGCACAGGCACTGAATACGGGCTGCCCGTTGCGAGGCTCACCTGGGCCTGTGCGCGGATGAGCTCCCACACGCTGCGGTTGAAGGCGTACCCCACATTGCCCATGCGCTCGGCTTTAAACACCCCGGGCTCGTCGTCCTGCACCGTGTTCACGTTGGAGGGTGCAAGGTTGGCGGCGATGCAGTGGGGGCAGCGGGCGGCCTTGGCGCGGAGCAGCGCGCGCAGGTGGCGCAGGGCGTTGGGGAAGAGCAGATGGTCCTCCTCCACCCACACCACATGCCCCCCAAACCCCCGCGCCTCCGCCACGCCGCCCCCCCACACCGCGTTCATCGCCCACCACCAGTGGTGCTGCAGGGCGGGGGGGGGGGGGGGGCGCGGGCGGGGGGAGGGAGGGATGGGGAGAAGGCGAGAGACGAACATGTTTTGAGGGAGGAGAAGGAATGGGTGAGTCCGTGGAGGTCGAGCGAGCAAACACGGCGGCCAATCAGTCCCCCCTCACCTTGAGCGACACTCGCTTCGTATCTCTGAACGACCCGTATTGGTCCGCCTGTCCCGTGCACTCTCCCCCGCGTTTCCCCGTGGCGCCTTGCGCCCTCCCCTGGCAGTCCCCGGGGGAGGCGCCGGGGAAGGAGGCGTTGAAGAGGTGCGGGGAGAAGGGGAAGTAGATCTGCTTCACGGCGCAGAACGTGATCCCGCGCACCAGCGCGTGCATCGCGGGGTAGTACCCGTCGTGGCTGCGCGGGGGGAAAAAGGGGAGGAGGGAGATGCGGGGCGTAAGTAGACGGGAGGGAGGGAAGTTGATGGTAGCAAGTATGGCGCGAGCCTCGCCGCTGCAGGTGAGGTCAAGAGGGACAAGAGGGACAAGAGGGACAAGAGGGACGGGCAACGGCATGGGCGCACCTGACGACGAGCAGCGCGTCTTGGATGCCGTCCACCTTGCTCAGCGCCTCCAGCGTGTGCCGCAGGTACGCCGGCCGGTTGTGCACCAGCATCATGATCACCACGTCAGTGTCTCTTAATCGCCTCCTCCACGGGTCGCGCGTCCCAGCAGCACTACCACTAGTACTCGTACCAGTGCTACTAGTCCCCTTCCCTCCCCCGCGCCCCCGCACTTGCGCGTGGAGCTTCGCCAGCAGCCCCATCCTGGCGCCGCTCTTCAGCGCGTTTCCCGCCGTGACAGGCGCTCTCGCCGGCCGGCGATTCCAATCCTCGAGCCGCCGAGAAAGCGGCGAGGTCGGCGGCCATGGCTCGTGCGGGTTCGCGCGACGCCACGCGTCGAAGAACGATTGGGCCTCGCGTTCCTTCCTGCTGTTGAGTAGGTCGATCAGATTAGCGCCCGCCCTATCGTAATTCTCCTCGGTCTTTAAATCCATTCGCTCCGCCTCTTCCCGCATTGACCGCAGCTTTCCCGCCATCTCCAAATCGGCGCGCTTCTTGTCGTCGTTACTTGCACTAATCGTCGAATCCCCGCTAAACGCGACGTTTAACGACGCGAATCCACTTCGGAACACCTCCTGACCGCCATTTCCGGCTGATCTACGATCAGAAACGAGCCACGTGCCGTCTGCTATCGCCGCGTCATCAGATTCCGCCAAGTCTATTCCCAGCCGCGCCGCAGAATGACGAAACAGCGGCCATACCAGCCGCGGCACGCGGGCGTACCACCATCGGGTTCTGAGCTTCGCCAGCTGCTCGTCGATTATTCGCAACAGATCGCTCCTCCTCACCCACTCGTCTACACTCTCGCGCTCGTCGCTGGTATCGTCGCTGGCGTCGCTTGTGTCGCCAGGTTCGTCGCTCGACACCGAATCATCCTCGACGACTATTTCTTTTGTCGCAGGGGTCGCCCAGCCTTGCGGGAGGAGGGCGGCAGGGAGGAGAGAAAGGGGCGAGGGTCCTCCTGCGGGCGAGGCGGCGTGGAAGAGCGCGAGCGCGAGGAGCGCTTGGGCGAGGAGCAGCAGGAGGAGGCACGACGACGTGCACGCGGGGGACACATAGCGCCGGTAGTGCCGCGGAGAACGGACGCCGCCTAGGTTCTGAGCGTTCGCGGAATAATGAACGGCGATTAAAGGCCTAACGAGAGCTGCCGCACGAGGCGAGCCGAGTTGGCTGGGAATAAGACGCGCGAGGAACGACATGGGTGACGACGAAGGGATACAGCCAGCCCACAACCTACTGAGTGCACTTTCAGCCATGTCCAGTTCCTTTACGAAAAGCTTTTCACAGAAGCAAATGCCTCACGTGCGGTAGGCTTGGTGGACATGATGGTTGTTGGCTGGAATGCTCCAACGGCAGTTGTTCCGTTTGATAAGCGTGACGGCAGCGAGCAGACAACAGCAGTCAGGGGGGGACGAAACGACAAGACAACCCGCCGTCACCCGTGCCTGTAGGCGCTGCCGTTTCTGGACTGACCATGAAATGGGCGACTCGCGGTTGTTTGTGATGGTGACGGCTCGGCATGAACTGATCCGGGCCGGAGCTGCAGCAATCGAACGGTGGGGAGGAGAATGGCCCCAACACAGTAGCGGAGCGCATCCCTCCCGCCCTGCCTGCCTGCGACGAGGAGTGAAGCGCGGGAACGGAAGGCGCAATATTTTGTGCTGCGCCGTTTCGAACCGATAGGCTATCATAAAGTGAATGGACCAATGTGCAAGCCTATCGGCTAAAACGCCAAGTGTATCTCTACAAACTGTACATCTTTGATATATGCATGCACAATTTTGTGTCACGTCCATCACCCCATCCACCCCAACCCCTGAAGGAGCTAGGTGTTATCTTGTAGTCCCTAGGAATCAAGGGAGCTGAGCAATTTATGGACATCCTAGTATCCTCGGCTGTAATCACTATCTCCTCACCATCATCTTCATGAAGTAACTTCCACCAATGTTTGCTTCTTGTGCAGTTGCTGGTCTTCCCTTGCTTGCCTGCGTGAAATCCACACTTTCCGAAGTGCCTTGCACTTGTTCTAGACCAACGGATGGCAGATGCATGCGGTAACCGCTTCAAGACAGACCCCGACATTGAAGTGTCCCAATTGTAGTCGTCAAAATAGCAGAATGCCTGCAATTGTGTGCACATGTCGAAGTGCTGATGATATAAAAATACCAGCAAGAAAGAAGGAGAGGTGCATGAAGAATTTTACGAGAAAATTAAAGGGCCGCATACCTCTGCTTGCTTGTGGATCATGTCCCATACGGTGCGGTTGAAGCAGTAGCCTATGTTCCCCATGGTCTCCACTGAGAACGCCCGTGACCCGCTGTCTTGCCACTCATGCACGTCGGAGGGTGCAAGGTTGGCGGCGATGCAGTGGGGGCAGCGGGCGGCCTTGGCGTGGAGCAGCGCGCGCAGGTGGCGCAGGGCGTTGGGGAAGAGCAGATGGTCCTCCTCCACCCACACCACATGCCCCCCAAACCCCCGCACCTCCGCCACGCCGCCCCCCACACCGCGTTCATCGCCCACCACCAGTGGTGCTGCAGGGGGGGGTTGGAAGGGGGGGGGAGCAAACGAGGGAGGGCTTGGTGGCGAAGCGAGGAGAGCCAAGTGCTTTGATCAAACGAGATATTGCCAGTGAACATCCCATCACCTTGAGAAATATTGTCCGTGGATCCCTGAACAAGAATTTGTTGTGAACAGCCCCTTACCTTCAGAGAGATAGTCCGTGGATCTCTGAACCTTCCAAACTGATCCACCTGTCCGCTGCAATTGCCAACCCACTCCTTCCCTTCCTCCAGTCCCCCTCCTCCTCCTCCACCACTTCCTTCTCCTTCCCCTTCCCCTTCCCCTTCTCCTTCTGCTTCTCCCCAGTTGGCCTCACTCCTAGGGAGCCTTCCTCGGCAGTCGTCAGGGGAAGCTGCAGGGAAGGTGCCGTTGAAGAGGTGTGGGGAGAAGGGGAAGTAGATCTGCTTGACGCGGCAGAAGCCAATTGCCCTCACAATGGCCTCCATCTTGGGGTAGTACCCATCGTGGCTGCATGAAGGAGAGAGGAAACAGTTGAAAGCATTTAGGAAAAAGCGAAGGCAAGTGAGATGCGGTGGAATAGGCTGACTTCTGTGCTGTAGTAAAATGCCACGATAAGCAGAGGGGTCATTCATATGACAGGGAGAGAAGCAGCATTGCAGGCACAACAAAATCTCCTTATGAAACGACCTCCACGCACCTTACAATGAGCAGCGCATCTTGAATCCCGTCCACTCGTCGCATGGCTTCCAGCGTGCGTCTGAGGTAAGCTGGTCGGTTGTGCACGTAAAGCACGATCACAATCTCATCGTCCCCAAGCAGCGCCTTGCTCCTGACGTGCGCCTGCTCTGCTCCTCGCTCACTGGTTGCTGAATTGCCGCTCCTTCCGAAGAGCCAGCGCACATCCCAGTGTGATTTCCGCGGGTTGCGGGGAGGCAACTGATTCCTTTCGGCGAGGGCAGAGGAGAGGGAATTTAGCGGCGGCCATGCCGCTTGGGGATTTGCAAGACGCCACGCGTCGAAGAACGCATCCGCCTCTCGCCGTTTCTGCTGCCGTTCGAAGTCTAGAAGCTTCATCTGACACGCGTCCAGGTCGGATTGGATCACATCGGTCATGGCGGCAATGGCAGCGCGGGTATCTAAGAGAAACTGGCGCTTTGCAGGAAGATCCACTGATGCGACAGAGAATGAACGAGTCTGGTTAGGCTTTAATGGGTCTGCTTCGCGAGCAATGGACGTGTCACCTCTGACTAGCGTCGCATGGTTCCCGTCAGCCCATGCGACAAACGCGACCTTCTGCGAAATCGTTTTCCCCGAGCCATCGCGTCGCAGGTCGTCGTCGATGCGTCGCAGCATGTCGCTGCGAGCCGTCGTGAGCAGCGCGCGACGCCCCATCTCCTCCACGGAGAAGAGCTGCGGGTTCATGAATCCGTCCGCTGCCGCCTCAGGGAATGCCGAGCCGTCGCCTTCCTCCTCGACATCGCTCGGCACGCGTCCCCCCTCGGTGAAATCGGAGGAATCCGAAAAATTGATTTCGTTACTTAGCAGGGGAAATGAGGGGTCATCTGCTCCCCAATCGGATTCCGTGCGTAAATTATTGGTGATCCGTCTGGAGGAGGGAAGTGCGAGGTGGTTTAGAGGAGGGAGGTTGACGAGAAGAATGAAGATCACGCCTTGCATGAGGAGCAAGCACGCGATGGCGTTTCGCACAGTGGTGATGGTGCGATGGCTGTGGGGAAGGAGCGACGCCATTTGAACCACGGCAGCCATGGGAGTCGTCTTCGAATACCATGCCAAACTGCCCGTAGCCGAAACGAACAATGCTGAACTACGAACCAGTTTCCGTATCCAGCTCACGTTGAACAACAACTCCTAGACACCGGGAAACGGCATGGAGTAGGCGCATTGGTGGAGCGGTCAGGTGATCAGGCGAGTCGTGTGTGTAGCCGTAGCGTGCGTGGAGAGACAGGAATGGCGTCAAGGAACGGAGGGAGTGGAGGGGCCTCAGGAATCGGGATTAAAGTGCTGGTGATCGCAGGAGCCAGGAGGAAACCAAGGTTGCGCGGGACTTTGGATTGAATCGATAAAAGCAGATTCGCGTGTATTCACGTCCTGCAAAACAGCGTCTTACTCACTTCCAGCTTCTAGCTCCATTTCGGGATTTCACTAGTGAGCCCTCACCTCACTATACAACCTCCTTCCATATCATAGCCATGGGCTTCGATTGAAGCTCTTTAGTGATAAAAAGGGACTCTATGCTGCTCGTATATGCCTTATTTCCCAACCTATACATACTGCAACATAAATGAAGCCATTGCAATAGATGCCATAGTCACATCCTACCCCTGGTGCCCTTCAAAGAGGTGCCCTATCATCTCATTCACCTGTTGCGGTGTATACTTGATATATTTCGTCTGATTCCGTAGCGTGGGTGCGTGTGTTTTGTGGAACAGGGCGTACAGTGATAGCAGCCTGTACCGCACTGCCTGCTGCAGCTCCCTCTGCAGCGGACCAGGGTTTACCATCCATGTCCGCTGCACCCTGTACACCTCCTCAAACACCACCGTGAATTGCTTGAATATTTCCTGCGCAGTTCGGAAAGCAGCACATGAATAAGACGGACGTCCTCATCCAAGCGTACACGCAAGCGGAGCTTATGCAAGGAAGAACTCACATTCAGCAAACCCTTGGGATAACCTTGAGGGAGCCAGGATTACATTGAGGGAGCCCTTGGGATAACCTTGAGGGAGCCCTAGGGATTACATGAGGGAGCCCTTGGGATAACCTTGAGGGAGCCCTAGGGATTACCTTGAGGGAACCCTTGGGATTACCTTGAGGGAGCCCTTGGGATTACCTCGAGGGAGCCCTTCGGATTACCTCGAAGGAGCCCTTGCGATTACCTCGAGGGAGCCCTTGGGATTACCTCGAGGGAGCCCTTGGGATTACCTCGAGGGAGCCCTTGGGACTACCTCGAGGGAGCCCTTGGGATTACCTTGAGGGAGCCCTTGGGATTACCTTGAGGGAGCCCTTGGGATTACCTCGAGGGAGCCCTTGGGATTACCTTGAGGGAGCCCTTGGGATTACCTCGAGGGAGCCCTTGCGATTACCTCGAGGGAGCCCTTGGGATTACCTCGAGGGAGCCCTTGGGATTACCTTGAGGAAGCCCTTGGGATTACCTTGAGGGAGCCCTTGGGATTACCTTGCGGGAGCCCTTGGGATTACCTTGAGGGAGCCCTTGGGATCACCTTGAGGGAGCCCTTGGGATTACCTTGCGGGAGCCCTTCGGATGACCTTGCGGGAGCCCTTGGGATTACCTTGAGGGAGCCCTTGGGATTACCTTGAGGGAGCCCTTGGGATCACCTTGAGGGAGCCCTTGGGATTACCTTGCGGGAGCCCTTCGGATGACCTTGCGGGAGCCCTTGGGATTACCTTGAGGGAGCCCTTGGGATTACCTTGAGGGAGCCCTTGGGATTACCTTGAGGGAGCCCTTGGGATTACCTTGAGGGAGCCCTTGGGATTACCTTGAGGGAGCCCTTGGGATTACCTTGAGGGAGCCCTTGGGGTTGAGGAAGGAGGTGGTGGGGACCTCTCTGAGCGGCGCCATGACTCGGGTCCACGCCACGCGCAGGTACTCGTTGGCCTGCTGCTGCACCGTGTCCGCTCGGTCCCGGATCCAGTCGTCGCCCACCAGCATGCGCAGCTCACTCTCCTTCACCTGTGTGTAGGGGAAGAGGAGAGGCACAACAGGGGAAGAGGAGAGGAACACCAGGGGAAGAGGAGAGGCACAACAGGGGAAGAGGAGAGGCACAACAGGGGAAGAGGAGAGGCACACCAGGGGAAGAGGAGAGGCACACCAGGGGAAGAGGAGAGACACAACAGGGGAAGAGGAGAGGCACACCAGGGGAAGAGGAGAGGCACAACAGGGGAAGAGGAGAGGCACAACAGGGGAAGAGGAGAGGCACACCAGGGGAAGAGGAGAGGCACACCACACCAGGGGAAGAGGAGAGGCACAACAGGGGAAGAGGAGAGGCACACCAGGGGAAGAGGAGGCACACCAGGGGAAGAGGAGAGGCACACCAGGGGAAGAGGAGAGGCACACCAGGGGAAGAGGAGAGGCACACCAGGGGAAGAGGAGAGGCACACCAGGGGAAGAGGAGAGGCACACCAGGGGAAGAGGAGAGGCACACCAGGGGAAGAGGAGAGGCACAACAGGGGAAGAGGAGAGGCACAACAGGGGAAGAGGAGAGGCACAACAGGGGAAGAGGAGAGGCACACCAGGGGAAGAGGAGAGGCACAACAGGGGAAGAGGAGAGGCACACCAGGGAAGAGGAGAGGCACACCAGGGGAAGAGGAGAGGCACACCAGGGGAAGAGGAGAGGCACACCAGGGGAAGAGGAGAGGCACACCAGGGGAAGAGGAGAGGCACACCAGGGGAAGAGGAGAGGCACACCAGGGGAAGAGGAGAGGCACACCAGGGGAAGAGGAGAGGCACACCAGGGGAAGAGGAGAGGCACACCAGGGGAAGAGTTGAAGAAGCATGGACGAGCATTCGAGCAGGCATGGAGCAGCTCAAGAAGGAAGGGCTGAAGAGCAAAACAGTCAGGGGCTCACCTCGCGCACAATGCACCTCTCTCCTCGCATGTAGACAACCCGCCCACCTTGCGTGCGATGTACCGCCCACCTTGCGTGCGATGTACCGCCCACCTTGCGTGCGATGTACCGCCCACCTTGCGTGCGATGTACCGCCCACCTTGCGTGCGATGTACCGCCCACCTTGCGTGCGATGTACCGCCCACCTTGCGTGCGATGTACCGCCCACCTTGCGTGCGATATACCACCCACCTTGCGTGCGATGTACCGTCCACCTTGCGTGCGATGTACCGCCCACCTTGCGTGCGATGTACCGCCCACCTTGCGTGCGATGTACCGCCCACCTTGCGTGCGATGTACCGCCCACCTTGCGTGCGATGTACTGCACGTTATTCATCATGAAGACGTGCGCCAGCCCCGCGTCCTTATAAGTCAGCGCCTTCACCAGCAGCTTCGCCTCCAGCACCTTGAGAATGCCCTTGATCTTGCGCCCCACCTCGCGGTGCTCCTCCAGCGGCTCGCCCCAGTACCGCAGCCCATCCTCCCCCACCACTCCCCCTCCTCCCCCTCCTCCTCCCCCTGCACCTCCTCCTCCACAAACTCCTCCTCCTCCTCCTCGTCCGACCTCAACCTTAGCAGCTTGGGCACGGGCACCACGACAGCATTACCACCACTGCTGTAGAGCTTGTTGATGGTGTCGCGGTACTCGAAGAGCAGGCAGAGATAGTTCACCACGTAGCTCGTCAGCCCGTGCACGGACCCCGTGGGCGGCGGGCGGCTGTCCTCCTTCTCAATGTTGCGCTCAAAGTCCGCAAGGATGCCGCGCACCGCCACGCCTACGTAGCTCAGCACCACGGATAGCTCGTTGCGCACACTGCGACACGCACCGTTGCCTGGGAGGGAGACAGGGTTGGGGGCAGGGGGCCAAGCAGCAAAACATGAGCGGCTGTTCAGCGCACAGTAGACCCAATTCACCACTTCTGTCAAGCCCCCAATTTCTATTAAAGCTCGCATGGGCTAGTCCTGGGCCGTACCGCACACAACCGCGCTGAAGTCGGGCTGCAGGTCCTGCAGCGTCTCGTAGATGTCGAGCATGGCAAATAGCCTCTCAGGCGCCTTCTTGCCCGCCGCAAAGGCCTCCACGAAGTCAAACAGCCGCCCCATGCTGCCCTTCACCGTGTCCGCAAAGCATTGCTCACTATCCTGGCACGGGAACACCGGGAGGTGACGGACAACGGGGGCAGGGTGCAAGGGATAGGGGATGGGTGCAAAGGCCTCCACCAAGTCAAGCAGCAGCCTCATGCTGCCCTTTGCCATGTGCGCAAAGCACAGCTCGCTGTCGTGGCGGGGAAAAGGGTGGAGGCGGTTGGCAACGGGAGAGGGCCAGCAACAAAAGAAGTGGTTTTTGAGGCACCTCAAAAGAAGTGGCGCTTGATATGTGTGATGCGCAGATCGTTTCGTTCGGAGAGCTCCAAAGAGTCCCAAGCAATCCTAGTGAGTCCTCTCAGCACCCACCTCCACTGTGTCGAACACCCGTTCACAGAGCTTCCTCTCGGCGGCCAGCAGCACGCGCACCCCCCGCCGTGCATACGCCTTCCACAGGTCCACTCGGCTCGCCAGCTCCTCCCACTCCAGGGTGGGTACCAGCCGCGGGTCAAAGCGCCCCGCTGCCAGCTGCTTCAGCGACTCCTCTAGCACCGCCTGTGGGGGAAGAGAGGGAATGCAGGGGGGGGGGGGGGGAGACTATTTTTGAGGCGCCTCAAAGAATGCAGGGGGGAGGGGAGATGAGGAGAGGGGGAAGGAATGACGCACGCCTTCCACAGGTCCATCCCGCTTGCCAGCTCCTCCCACTCCAGAGTGGGTACCAGGCGCGGGTCAAAGCGTCCCGCTGCCAGCTGCTAAAGTGACTGCTCTAGGACTGCCTGTGCGGGCGAGGGGGCGGGGGGAGGGGGGAGAGTTGCGAGGCCACTCTGAGGGGAAAGACATGTGAGTCACGCCAAAGAAACGGCTGCAATACTGCGCCCACTCTGCTGCTTCCCCGTGAACCCGCCTCACGCCCAGTCCTCAACTTCCGACTAAGACTACCTTGCGCGTCACTTCCCATCCACTTACCTTGCGCACGGTACGGTAGTTCCGCCTGAGCGCGGGGGAGAGCCCCGCGCGCGCAGCCACGCGCGCAATGGCGTGGAGGCGCCAGACGGCGGGCTCGGGGAGGAAGGAGGGCGCGCGGTCGAGCGCGGAGACGGAGAGGGACACGGACGAGGGGGAGGAGCATTCGGACGACGCGGCGGGGGTGGAGGGCGCGGAGGGGGAGAGGGGCGCGGAGGAGCGGGGGGGCTTGGACACGCGGCGGAAGGCCTCGTTGACCTAAGGGCGGTGGGAGGGAGGAGCGGGGCGGGGGAAGGAAACAGGGCGGAAAAAAACCGGAAAAGATGGTGAGAAGAGTCGCGGGAAGGGGAACGGAATAGTGTAACCAGTGTGGGTGTTGGGGCGAAGGGTACGGACTGAAAGCGGCGAGTGTGCCAAGCTCAACACCGCGGCTCTGCTTTGCGGCGTTACAAGCACACGTGGCAGCCCACCATGGCGGCGTACCCGGTCGGGCGGCACGGCGTGGCTCTCCGCCAGCAGCACTTGCAGGAAGCCCTCCTCCAGGCGCGGCACCACGCTTCCCAGCACCGCCTTTGCCGTCTCGCGCACGCCGCCCATCCCCGGCGGCGCGCCGGGCATGTTGGCAGCGTCGATGAGGTCGAAGAGGCGCTCGACGGCCTCGAGGTACGCGCGCACGTCCACCACCGACGCCTCCCATATCGCGTTGCCCGCGCCCGCCGTGGAGGCGGCGCGCTGGAAGGGGGAGGCGGAGGCGGACTGGCGTGCGGGCAGCGGGTGCCATCCGCCGAGGACGGTGACGGAGGACTCTAGGGTTTCGAGCGGGGACGTGTACGTGTGCGCATGCGCGGCTGGGGACGCGTCGCCGCGCATGGTGGGCAGGGTGGCGGGGTCAATGGCGAGATCAGCTACTAAGTAGGGCGAGTTCGGGGTGACGCACTATCGCGAGGCCGGGGAAGAGAAAGTCCGTTGAAATCGCTGAAGCTAACTACCAGCACAGGCGGGGCAATGACGAGGTAGACTAGGCTGGGGGTGAAGCGACTACTGGAGGAAGGGGGTCTGTTGCTATTGTAGCGGCTACAATGGCAACGGAACTTGCGGTTTCGGCCTGATGACAGACGATAGCACGGGGTTGAGAGGTGGGATGGTCCTCGCTGTTAGGAGCTCGATGCAACGTCTTGCACGCATTACATTACAATCCTACACCGCTGGATGACATCAGCAACACTACAACATACAATTACAATTTTAAGAGGAAATGCCGACACTTCTGCTGCTTATATGCGCGCACAATCTGCAAGGAAATGAGTCGATGCTGAGACTAAGCGCACGCTGGTAATGACCCAATACTCCACACCTGCATCGGCAAGTACCGGTAGAGTCGGTACAAACAAAGTATTGGGCTGCTGTGAAAACCCATCGTGCAGAATGAGACCAGACAATACCATTCAATTCAACACAATGCGCCATCAAGGAGGGAAATTTGTCCGGTTTCCCACAGCACCTGCGCCAGGCGTGGAAGTTGGCGTATTTCACCGGGTCCTCAGCAACTGAGGCTATGGTGCGCCTTAACTCGTCCCGATGCACCAAATCCGCATTCAGAAACGAGTCCGGGGGAGCAAAGCTGTCAATGTCAGGTGCTCCATAGTACACTGGCACGGTGCCTGGATGGAGGACGCCGGGTGGGGGGTGCTCATGCGGGCAGGAAGGGGTGGTAATAGGAGTGATGGGTTGAGAGGAGAGGAATGGATACACAATAAGATGATAAAACAAGCACAGATGTCAACGGATTGAAATGAAACGAACTTGCCTCACTTGCCTCAGCGTCTCACCCCCCTAGGTCTCAACCCCCTAGGTCTCACCCCCCTAGGTCTCACCCCCCTAGGTCTCACCCCCCTAGGTCTCACCCCTTAGGTCTCACCCCCCTAGGTCTCACCCCCCTAGATCTCACCCCCCTACCTAGGTCTCACCTAGCTCCCCCCTAGGTCTCACCCCCCTAGGTCTCACCCCCCTAGGTCTCACCCCCCTAGGTCTCACCCCCCTAGGTCTCACCCCCCTAGGTCTCACCCCCCTAGGTCTCACCCCCCTAGGTCTCACCCCTAGGTCTCACCCCCTTAGGTCTCACCCCCTAGGTCTCACCCCCCCTAGGTCTCACCCCTTAGGTCTCACCCCCCTAGGTCTCACCCCCTAGGTCTCACCCCCCTAGGTCTCACCCCTAGGTCTCACCCCCCTAGGTCTCACCCCTTAGGTCTCACCCCCTAGGTCTCACCCCCCTAGGTCTCAACCCCCTAGGTCTCACCCCCTTAGGTCTCACCCCCTAGGTCTCACCCCCCTAGGTCTCACCCCTTAGGTCTCACCCCCCTAGGTCTCACCCCTCTAGGTCTCACCCCCTAGGTCTCACCCCCCTAGGTCTCACCCCTTAGGTCTCACCCCCCTAGGTCTCACCCCCCTAGGTCTCAACCCCCTAGGTCTCACCCCCTTAGGTCTCACCCCCCTAGGTCTCACCCCCCTAGGTCTCACCCCTTAGGTCTCACCCCCCTAGGTCTCACCCCTCTAGGTCTCACCCCACTAGGTCTCACCCCCTAGGTCTCACCCCCCTAGGTCTCACCCCCCTAGGTCTCACCCCCTAGGTCTCACCCCCCTAGGTCTCACCCCCCTAGGTCTCACCCCCTAGGTCTCACCCCCCTAGGTCTCACCCCCCTAGGTCTCACCCCCTAGGTCTCACCCCCTTAGGTCTCACCCCCCTAGGTCTCACCCCCCTAGGTCTCACCCCCCTAGGTCTCACCCCCTAGATCTCACCCCCCTAGGTCTCACCCCCCTAGGTCTCACCCCCCTAGATCTCACCCCCTAGGTCCCACCCCCCTAGGTCTCACCCCCCTAGGTCTCACCCCCCTAGATCTCACCCCCCTAGGTCTCACCCCCTTAGGTCTCACCCCCCTAGGTCTCACCCCCCTAGGTCTCACCCCCCTAGGTCTCACCCCCCTAGATCTCACCCCCCTAGGTCCCACCCCCCCTAGGTCTCACCCCCTAGGTCTCACCCCCCTAGATCTCACCCCCTAGGTCTTCCCCCCCTAGGTCTCACCCCCCTATGGTCTGACGCCCTATGGTCTCACGCCCCTGCATGAGCACATGGCCATTCCCTCTGCGCACCTGCGTCCAGCGCATGGAAGAACTTCTCTGTCACGAAGCCCCTCTCCTCGCGTGACTCTATAACAAGGTTGAAGAGGTAGTGTGACTGCACGCAGTGCAAGTGGTCCCACCAGTCCTTGTGCCCCCCCCGCGCATCCCCGCCCCTGCGTCCTCCTCCTCCTCCCAGCTCTCCTCACTCCGCCCCACACACCCCCCCACCAAAGCGTATCCCTCCAAGGCGTATCCCTCCAAGGCGTATCTCTCGCATGCTCATTGGCCGCCTTGGGCGCTCTTCAGCTTGTTCAGTCCACTCTGCTGCCTCCTCCCTCTCCCCCCCCTTCCCCCCACCCCCTCCCTCCTCCTCCTCCTCCTCCTCCTCCTCCTCCTCCTCCTCCTCCTCCTCCTCCTCCTCCTCCTCCTCCCTCCTCCCTCCTCCTCCTCGTTCCTCCACCACTCGCATTGCTTCTGCTGTTGCTGCAGACTCAATCACGCCCTCCCCCTCACTCTCTTTGGCCCCCCTCTCCTTATTCTCACCTACGCCCTTCCCCTTGCTCCCTCCCCCACCGTCCGAGTCCACCCTCTGACCGTGCATGCCTGCATACCTGCTCACAGGACGTACAGGGAATAGGGGGGCCAGCGGGCGCAGAGAACAGCACAACTGGTCAAACAAAGTCGCCGCTGCCTGTGCTGTGCTCCATGTCACACGCAGCACAGGCAGGCACATCACCTTGCTATCTAGCTCACACCGGCACATGCTGTATGTATCGAGCACTCACCGGCACATGCTGTATGTATCGAGCACTCACCGGCACATGCTGTATGTATCGAGCACTCACCGGCACATGCTGTATGCATCGAGCACTCACCGGCACATGCTGTATGTATCGAGCACTCACCGGCACATGCTGTATGTATCGAGCACTCACCGGCACATGCTGTATGTATCGAGCACTCACCGGCACATGCTGTATGTATCGAGCACTCACCGGCACATGCTGTATGAGCACTCACTGGCACATGCTGTATGTATTGAGCACTCACCGGCACATGCTGTATGTATCGAGCACTCACCGGCACATGCTGTATGTAGCGAGCACTCACCGGCACATGCTGTATGTATCGAGCACTCACCGGCACATGCTGTATGTATCGAGCACTCACCGGCACATGCTGTATGTATCGAGCACTCACCGGCACATGCTGTGTTTATCGAGCACACACCGGCACATGCTGTATGTATAGAGCACTCACCGGCACATGGTGTATGTAGCGAGCACATCGGCGTCATCCTCCTTCATGTTGTTGGTGCGGCTGCCAATGCTGTGCGCCATGCGCCGCACCACCGCTCCAATGCGCTCGCGCCAGGAGGACGGCCGAGATGCAGCGTGGATGAGAGGAGGACCCTGCGGCAGGCAGGGACGGGATGGGCAGGTGGGGGACGAAATAGGCGAGGTGGCACGAGGGGGCTCGAAACAGAGATGCACAGCTTGCACGAGGTCATGCCACGCCACCCCCACGCCACGCCACCCCCACACCATGCCACCCCCATGCCTTGCCATCCCACGACACCCACCTTCCTCTTGACCCCAGACACGTGTCGGTTGCGGTCAGCATGCTCCAGCTGCCCCGCGTACGTCACCTGCACATCCGCATCCGGGCCATACCCTACTGTCACATCCGCACCACCACTGCTGCTGCCACTACCACCATTATCACCAGCACCACCACCATCAGCAGCCCCATCAGCAGCACCATCAGCAGCACCATCAGCAGCACCATCAGCAGCACCATGAGCATGAGCATGAGCATGAGCATGAGCATGCTGTGGCGGTGCGTCCGTGGCCACATGTCCCTCCATGTCCATGCGCACAACAAGGGGCCGACCTCCCTCCTCCTTGTCGCGCTGCTGGTTGCTCATATTTCGGGGCAACTCGCCCTCGTAGAGCAGCGCGTGCGGGGAGGCGGCGAGGGCGGCGCTGCGGGAGAAGGAGCAGGAGAGGCGGCACGGGCAGGCGAAGAGCCCGTCCAGCCAGTCAGGCACGGAGGGCGAGGAAACCACCTGGAAGGAAGGGAGAGGTGAATGGAAGTGAGGGGGAGGAGCAAAGCTAAGGAGAGTCAAAATGGTGGATACCTGATAACAGCATGTGGTATCGGTAAGAGTCTAGACGACATGTGAACGGCTAGAGAAAGGCTGAGACGGTTATGGCATGCAGTCTAGCCTCTGGACGAGTGGACACACGCACGGACGCATCACAGGAATCTGGCCTTTCTGTTGGCAGCACCTGAATCGTGACATGAGGCAGCCTGAGAGCCGAACACGGTGGAGAGGACGCATCCTGGAAGCTGCTGCTCTCGGGCCACGTGGCATTCTGGTACTCGGCAATCAAATCTGGATGCCCTCCTCCCCATTCCCGCCCCCCCCCAAACACCACACACACACACGTGCAAAGGAGCCAAGCACATAAGATCTTATTAATATGATTTGACTTTTCATAGAAGCTTCAATCGAGCTACTATTTGACAGTCTAGACCACCCAAAGGCGCCGAACCTGCGTGCTTGGATCGGAACGCGGCGCATCCCACGGCCTTATCCCACGCCGCCCACGCCTCGTCCATGTCCATCGCTCTGCCGAGCCACGACTCCTTACTTCGGGCGACGCTGCCGAGCCTCACCCGGAGCTCCGGATCCGACAGCTCCGGCGGGCCACGTGGCAGCTTGAGACTGGCCGCATCGATCGCATCCCTTCCAAGTCATAGTTATCGATGCGCGGGTCGGGTTCTGGGGGGAGCTGCGCTAGCGAGGGGATCGTAGGCGGGTCCTTGTTAGTAGGCCATCTAAGGCGCGTCGCGGCGAACTCGCGTCCTATTCTTAACAGCGACCCGAAGAGGCGCTCCGACTGCGCCGGATGCGCGGAGGAAAGGAGGAGGACCAGGCCGAGAAAGACGGCGGCCCTTGCGGCGGAAATCCCGGCAGCAGCGGGGGACCATGTGGTCATGACTAATAGTACGCAGGGGCGATGTCATGGTGACGTGGCATTGCGCGCTTGCTGGCTGACGCGTGCCAGGTGGGCAAAATGTCTCAAAGCTGGTTGCTCACAAAAAGTGAATTTGTTGGAGACGTTTCTCTAGACACAAATTCACGTGCACGGGTCAGCTGTGTGAATTTCATATCCTTCAGCGGGCAAGCGAGCGACAATGGGGTTCGCCAGGGTCGATGAGCCGATCGCCCATTCGTCGGAGGTGCGACACCACGGGCGACCGCTGTCTGTGTGACACATTCGCGTCCCGCTGTCCTCGCTACGTGAACCACTCGCGTCGCAGTGAATAGCCCGCCTTCCACTCTTCGTCAGTCCGCACAGCATGCTCCGCCATGCTCGTCGTACTAGTCGCCGCCGCGCTTTAAGCTTCCGCCGGCATGCCGCCCCGCGGCTCCGCTCAGTCCCCGCGCCCCACCGGTAACTCTCCCCCGTCCGCCCTCGCACTCCCCCTCTTCTCCGCGCGCCCCTTCCTGCTCGGCGCGGCCGTCGCGCTGCTACTCTCGCAGGCGGCGCTGCTTCTCCGCCTCTCCTCCCCGCTCTCCCCCCTCCGCGTCCCCCCATCCCGCGATGCGCTCTACCCCAACTCAGCGCCGAGCCTCCGATCCGCGGATGCGGGAGGCTCGGCAGCAGGCTCGGACGACGAGGGGAGCGGAGAAGCCGCCGTGGAGTCGCAGGGCGACGGCGACCAGTCGCAGCTACAGTCGCAGCAGCAGTCGCAGGACATGGGGGCGCTGCGGAATGTGACGGAATTAGCGCAATGGGCGGCGGAAATCGCGGACGCGCTGGCTGCAGTGTTCCCCGAGATGCTGGAGTGAGCGGGGGAGGGAGGGGGGGGGGGGTTGGAGTGGGGGGTTAGGGGAGAGGACAACTCGGCGGGGAGTGGGGGAGGAGCATGAGGCATTAAGAGGCGTTGGCGCATGCGAGGTGGAGGAGTGGGCTGTTGGGAATGGTGTGATGCAGCATGGTGCTGCACTCTGCACGGTGTGCCATGCTGTGCCACCCTGTGCTGCATGTGCATCCCTGCATAGCAGCAGCACCACATGGATCATGGCAACCCATGGCATGTCAGCAAATGGCAACCCATGGCATGTCAGCACATGGCACTAACCTGCCTTGTGTCTTGTCATGCCCATGCCTCATGCCCCATGCCCCATGCCCCATATGTGTGGCCGTGCCGTGCCGTGCCGTGCATGCAGGTCGCGTGATTCCTTTCTCCAGCGCCTCTTGAAGCCATACCCGCAAGGTAGCATGAGTGCCGGCCCGTGCTTGGTGTCATGCCATCCCACACACCCTCCTGCCACTCCCACACACCATCATGCGCCTCTCTTCATCGAAACTTGCACCTGCCATCATCTGTCCCACACATCCTCACTCCTCTCTCCCTCTTCCCCCCACTCCTCTCTCCCTCTTCCCCCCACTCCTCTCTCCCTCTTCCCCCACTCCTCTCTCCCTCTTCCCCCCACTCCTCTCTCCCTCTTCCCCCACTCCTCTCTCCCTCTTCCCCCCACTCCTCTCTCCCAAACCAACTCCTCCCCCCCTACACCCCTCGCCTCCGGGCCGCAGATACACCTGCCCCAGTGGCCACCTGCTCCATCCCCCAGCAGCGGGACCCTGATGCGCGCATGCTGGCAGGCGTGACTCGCAGCATCGAGGCCGCTGCCATTGCCCTCGCATGCTCCAACGCCACCCTCTCGCGCTCCTTCCGCCGCTCACTCTGCCCCGCGACTAGCAACAGCGGTGGAACGATAGATGGCAATGGCGGCAGGAACAGCAGCGCATTCTCGGCAGGTAATGGGACTGACCAGCCCGACCCATACGATGCTGCCGGCCGTGCCAGGCTGGCCCACGTGCTCCTCTCGCTCCACCAGTCGTCCTCCTCCACGTGGCTCCCTCCCTGGCTCTCTCGCCTCCTGCCCACGTGGCTGCATCCCATTGGCTGGAGCGGAGCTGGCAGCAAGCACAGGTATTGGCTGGGCAAGCTGGGGGAAGAATGGGCGGCGGAGGGGGAAGGGAGAGGAGGGGAAGGAGGGGGAGGAGGAGAAGGGGGAGGGATGGTGGGGGCCATTGACCTAGGGGTGGGGGGGAAGGTGGCAGTGGGGCTGGGTCAACGTAGGCCAGGAAGTCAGAGAAGTCAGACAAGTCAAGGCAGTCACACAGGGGATGAGCGAGGGAGGTGGAAGAGCAGGGGGGGTAGCAGGGGGGCCAGCGGGGGCGGCCATGAGAGTGCAAGTGGCAGGGGTAGCGTTAGCGAGGCGCGGGAGGGCGAGTGGAGGTTCTTCCTGTCAGCCATGGCGTTCAACCGTGCTGCTGCCGCTGCTGCTGCGACTGGTGGTGCTGGCGTGTGGTCGGAGCAGTGCCAGGCTGCTGCGTTCTCCACCTTCCAGGTGCGCGCTTCACTCAAAGGAGGGGTGCTGGCCCTGGGGGTAGTGGCCCATGGGTTAGTGGCTCGAGGCATAGTGGCCCAAGAGATATTGTTCCACAGAGTGGTGTCGCGGAGGGAGGGTCGTGTCCTTACATTGGGTAGAGTACGTGCGCTATGCCGACGTTGAGCACATCTTCTGGTACGACTGTGCCTTGTGCGCTCACACACTTATGTGGTTGCTCCTTCTTCCCCACTCCCACTGCGGCTCCTTCTTCCCTTTCCCCCATCTCCAGTGGATCGAGTACATGCGGTATGCGGGTGCAGAGCACGTGTTCTGGTACGACTGTGCTTGCAGCGACGCCGAGAGCCAGGCGACCACCCTCTCTCTCTACTCACATGCAGGGCTGCTCACCTACCACCGCCTGCACCACATAGCGCCTCCCCCTGCCGGTGCTGACTACCACTTCGACCAGGATACCTCCCTCTCGCACTTCCTCCAGGTGACATGCCCTCCCTTAATTCCCCTCCTGCGCTGCCTCCTCCTCTGTCTGACTTCATTTGAGTCGACTCAAAATCTGACTTCACTCGCACTTCACTCCACGCCCTCTTGTACCTCGTGTAGTTTGAGGTCTGTTAAAGCCATGCTTTTAGTCATCCCCCCCTCCTTTTAGTCATCCCTCCCCCCTCCCCCCCCACCTCTTCCCCCACGCGTGGTGATCTATTCCCCCCAGCACCACCGCCACGAGTCTAAGTGGGTGGCCTTTGCTGACGTGGACGAGTACCTCTTCATGCCGCCCGACACCCGCCCCTTCTTCCTCACGCGCCTCCTGCTGCGCCGCCCCTGCGCCGCCCAAAACTCCGGTGCAGGTGGCAGCAGGAGTGGCGACAATTCTGTGCGGTTAGGCACTGGTGAAGGGGCAGGAAGAGGAAGAGGAGAGGGAGAGGGGAGCGAGGGGGAAGGGCGAGAGGCCACACAGGTGAGCTACCACTACCCTTTCCAGACATCACCGTGTGCAGGCCTCAACAGCCTCAACAGCCTCCTATCGTCTCCACGCCACTGCATGTATTCTCCCCTGCCCTCCACTCACCACCGCCCTTCACTCACCACCGCCCTTCACTCACCACCGCCCTTCACTCACCACCGCCCTTCACTCACCACCTCCCTTCACTCACCACTGCCCTTCACTCACCACCGCCCTTCACTCACCACTGCCGTCTCACCTTCTCCCCTTTCTGCCCTCCCCCACCTCGCCCCCTCCCCACCCTCCAGATCCTAGTCTACAACCAGTTCTTCATCGGCTACCCACGCCCTCCCCCCGTGCGCCTCACTATAGAGCGATTCATCCACCGCCCGCTGCGCCCGCCCGACCACCACGACCGCCTGCGCGCCAAGCTGCTGCTGCAGCCCGCCGCCGCCCTCGGGTTCCTCTCCAATGCTCCCCACCGTGCCCTCATGCACTCGGGAGAGACCTTAGTGGCTGATCCTGGTTTGATACGGGTGAATCACTACTGGGGTGCAAGGGGCCTGCTGGTGAATGCGAGTGAGAGGGAGAGGGAGGAAGTGGAGGATGGGTCGATGGAGGATAGGAGCATGCAGGTTATAGCGGATGTGATTAAAGAGAGGTTGAGGTGGGTGTTGCCGGTGCTGCCGGTGCTGTGTGAGAGGGAGGCGGTGCGTGCTGCTATGGTGGACGCTCGGAGGTTGGCTGACAAGCTGCAGCAAGCAGTGAGGATGGAAAATGGGTGATGATGAGCAGTTGTAATTGTGCACAAATATTGTGCATTGTTCACTCTCAGATGCGGGTCTACACACGTAGTGCATCCGACATGATACCGTATCTTCGCTGTGTACTATGTGCATGTTAAAGAACTAGTAGGATTCATTAATCGTAGCACACCTACCAAGCCTACACAAATATATACATAAAATATATAATTTGACACACCCCCTAGGCTTGGTAGTCTAAAGCCCACCCCATACGCAACACCCCCAAACCCTTGCACCCCCTGGCCCTTCAGCAGCTGTGGCGTCTACTAACGGGTCGACCCCTCGGCAATCGAGGAGGCGATGTCGACGGCGGGTCGCAGCGGTGGCGGCGTCGGCAGGGCTTGCAGCACCTGCGGCGGTGGCGGCGGCGTCGAGGCACCAGGTGGCGGCAGCGGCGACGCCCGAGGCACCCGGTGGCGTGGCTCACACTGCGACGATGAGGGGGAAGGACGGCACGAGGCCGCCAGCAGCTGCGGCGGGGAGGAGGGGAAAGGCAGAGGAGGAGGGGCGGGGTGGGGGAGCGCGGGGGGGGGGGGGGGGGGGCGAATCTTCAGCGAGGAGCCATGGCGCGGCGCTTACTGGCGTGCAGGCGAGATGGACGGCGCTAAAACTGGGCAATGGCTGCTGCCGTCCGTGCATTGGCGCATCGACGCCGCCACAGCAGCACAACGACTCCACCACGGCGTGACTTCGACGCCCCGGCAGCGTGTCGAGGCTCCCACGACAGCACGACCAAGCCGCCATGGCAGCACGACATGACTGCCACGGCGGCGCGAAAGAGACGGGAGGGGGGAGAGTACGCTGCGGAAGCGAGAGGAGAAGGCCTGAGCGGAAGGGATTGCTCTGAAACCATGTTGAAGAACTAAGGAGCTAGGTAGGCAAACATATACCTAAATATTGTACTCTCTAGAAGGTGACCCTATACAGTCTATACAAACATGATAACTACACATGTTTGACACACCCCCTGGACTGCATAGGGGAATGTTCTAGACAAGTAGCTCAGAGTGGCACTACTAGTCCAGCCTCTGAGACAAGGGTCTAAAAGACCAGTCAGAAGGAGTACAGACAAGGCAAGAACGAGTACAGGGCGGCACTACTAGTCCAACCACTGTGAGAGGACACAAGTCCAGTCTGAGTGTATACATATATATATATACGACAGTACAAAGTCAAGGCCCGAGTAAGTGAGAGACTACAGGAACCAGACCAAGCTGTAAACAGTGCCGCTGATGATCTTTAGGCGCAAGCGCCTTCGTAAAGATATCAGCTGTGTTGGCACCGGAGGCCAAGTGTACTACGCGAGCCTGGCGCCGCTGCTGTAGCTCGCGCAGGAGGAAGTACCGCAGCTGGATGTGCTTCGCTCTGCCCTCGAGTCGAGGCTCCTGACACAGGAGAATCATGGCCCTATTGTCAGCGTACAGGACCGGGGCAGAGCTAGGCCGCTCACCTAAGTCAGTGAGCAAGAAGGTCAGCCAGCGGAGCTCCTGTGCCGCCATGGCACCGGCGTAGATCTCAGCCTCACAGCTGGACTGGGCAACCGACGAGGAGCGGGTAGCTCTCCACGAGACAGCACCTGAGCCAAGGCTAAAGCAGTAGCCCTGGGAAGACCTGAGCGTCTCGGCGTCGTCTGCCCAAGAAGCGTCTGTGTGTCCAGTAAGGACCACTGGCCTGCGTCCGCCTAGCACTAACCCCATGCCCGATGTACTTGCAAGATAACGCAAAACCCTCTTAACGGCAGACCAGTGCTGAGGTCGGTGTCTGCCTGTGGCCACAAAACGAGCCAGGATGCAGAGAGGGTATGCGAGATCTGGGCGAGTGCAAGTCATCAGGTACATGAGGCAACCCACTAGCTCAGCGTAAGGACCACTGGGATCTACCGACTCCTCAGGAACTGGAGCGGAGAGTCTGTGGTCCAGAGGAAGAGGGGTGGGCTGTGCGGAGGAGAACTGAAGGCCGAACCTCTGAAGGACCTGGCGCACCAAGTGTGACTGAGTCAGGGTGATGGTGCGCGCGGCTCTGTCCCTGGAGATCTGCAAGCCAAGGTAACGGCGCAGCTCTCCAAGGTCAGTGCAGGTGTGTCTCTTCAGCAGCTCAGCCTTCACGGAGGCCAGTGCGTCCCTGTCAGCTGTGGCAAAGACCAGGTCGTCTACGTAGACGAGGATGTAGAACGGAGTCGAGCCAGCACGAACGAAGAGCGAGGGGTCTGCAGAGGACGGAAAGAACTGCAGGTCAGCAAGAGTAGCACGCAGCGTGTCGTGCCACTCACGAGGCGCCTGGCGCAGGCCGTAGACTGGGCGCCGCAGAAGCCACTGGGTCCCAGGGGGGAAGGTGCCAGTAAAGCCCTGAGGACGACGCAGGTAGACCTGCTCGTGAAGGCTGCCCTGAAGAAAGGCAGTGGAGAAGTCGAGGGAGTGAAGCTCGTAGTCACGCTGAGCCGCTACGTGTAGCAGAACCCGAAGAGTAGTCATCTTCGGGGTAGGAGCGAAAGTCTGAAAGAAGTCCACCCCCTCGCGCTGACTGAAGCCTCTAGCCACGTAACGCGCCTTGAACACAGGCGGCTCTCCAGGAGGGCGCTTCACCTTGAAAAGCCAACGGCCATCGACCACGTTCACCCCAGGTGGGGGAACTGCGTCGACGAAGGTGCCGGTGGATCTCCAAGATGCCATCTCCTGCTCCATGGCAGCTATCCACTGAGAGGCCCAAGGTCCCGAAACCGCCTCAGCGTAAGTACGAGGGGTCGGGATGTCAAAAGCGTCTGGGTCACCCTCAGGGACTAGCAGCATGGAACAGAGATGGGGAGCAGCCTCGGACAGGAAAGCAAGCTCGAACTGGCGGTCCTCCAGGACGTCACTGCCGAGGGCAGGAGCACCCCCGACAGACGGAGGACAGGCAGGGTCAGAGACCAGAGCGGAGGCGTAGTCAAGGCGGCGGGTAGAGGCGAAGTCAGCGACCGCAGCGACAAGGGCGTCAAGACTCGACACTGGAACAGACGGGTCGGTAACGAGAGAGGCAAGGACCCGAGGAACAAGAGGACGAGCGGCACGAAAGTAGTCAGACAGAGGAGGAGACGCAACGACAAGAGAGGACGGAGGAGGAGACGGGAGGAGGGGAGGACGAGACGCGTGGGAGCGGAGCAACATAGGGTGAGTGCGCGGGACGGGGGAGACAGGACGAGCACGGGAGGGGCGGCGAGACCAGACGTGAGAGGGCGGCGTCGGGTCAGGAGACAGAGGAGGGGACACGGGTGGGGAACGAGGGGGAAAACGAGCCGGGGACGAGCCCGGCGGAGGGAACACAGGGCCGTAGACGGGAAGAGGGGGAGACGGCCGGGGAGGAACAGGCGCAGGGTCAGGGGACGGAAGGCCGAGCAGACGGAGGGCGGACACCGGCGGGGACTGCTGCTGCGGCAACACAACACCAACGCCAGGGCCACAAGCTGCGCGACGGCTACCTCCCGAACCCTCCACACCGGCACCCCCAGAAGGGACACCACCAGAGCCCGAAACACCGCCAGCACCGGTACCACCCCCAGGCCCGCCGGGACAAGCCACGACAGGAGCCCCGGGAATAGTACCCACCTCAACTCCAGCACCCCCAGAGTCCACAAACAGCGGCAGCGACGACGGCGGCGGCGGCGGCGGCGGCTGCAGCGACGGCCTCGACGGCGGCGGCGGCGGAGACGACGGCTGCAGCAGCTGCGGCGACGGCGGCTGCGGAGGCGGTGGAGGAGGAGACACCGGGGGAGGGACAGACGGCGAGGACTGCGCCAAAGGACTACCAGAGTCAGAAGACTCGTCGACCGGAACGACCGACGGGAGGGGGGTGACGTGAGACACACCAGAGGGGGTCGGACGGGGGGGCCGGGGGGGGGGAGGGGCAGGGGCCACCAGGGAGGGAGGAACCAGGAACAGGGGGGGAGTAACCGGGGGACCACGGTGGGGAAAGCGGCGGAAGAAGGAGACGGACTCGTCAAAGGTGACGTCGCGAGAGTGAAAGAAACGGTGAGACGGCGGGTGGTAGAAGTGCCAGTCGGACGCGTCAAGGGGGAAACCGAGGAAGACGCAGGGGAGGGTGCGGGCAGTGAGCTTGTCCGTGCCAGAGGCACGAACGTGAGCAAGGCAGCCCCAGACATGGAACGCAGACGCGTCACCAGGGGACCCGGTCCACAGAAGGGTCGGCGAAACCTGCGGCCGCTGGGGGTGCGGCCACAGGTTAAGCTGGTGAGCGGCGTAGCGCACGGCGAACGGCCACTGAAAATGGGGTGCACCGGCGTGGATCATGGAGGTGCGAGCCACCTCCATGACCAAACCGATGCGTCGCTCAGCGACCCCATTCTGCTGCGGGGAGTCCGGCAGGGTAAACGTCTGGGTGATGCCCTCCGCACGACAGAAGCGACCAAGGACACCTGAGGCGAACTCGCCACCCCGGTCGGAGTGGAGGCGCAAGGCAGGGAGACCGCGGTGGAGACGAGCAGAGACAAGCCAGGGGATGAGAACGTCAGGCACGTCGGCCTTCCGCTCCAGGGGAAAGACGGTGGTGTAACGTGTGAAGTCGTCGACAAGCACTAGGAAGAAGCGCTCGCGACGCGGCCCATGGACCGGGGCTGGGCCCCAGACGTCCATGTGCAGAGTCTGCAGGGGTGCGGTGGTAGGGGGAAAAGAGGAGGAGTGAGGGGCACGGCGGAGCCGGCCCTCGACACAAGGCGTGCACGGTGGGGCGGGGGATGAGGGAAACTCAGGGAACGAACCGGGGAGACCAAGGACGAGACCGTGCTGGGACATGTGACGCAGACGCGGGAGTGCAGGGTGACCAAGGCGGTGGTGCCAAAGGAGAGTCGGATGAGTGAGGGACCGACAGGAGCACGCAGCAGCAACCTGGGTGGACGCAGCTACCTGGGGGGAAGACCCAGCCGGGGACGTCGCGGTGTCAAGTGTGAACAGGCCGGACACCGGGTCCCGGGGGAAAGTGGTAAGGGGGCACCAGTGGCGGCCTCGGTACAGACAGCATACCGCTCGTGACCAGGGAACGTAGTGGTGACGCCAAGGTCCTGGAGGCAGCCGACACCAACTAGGTTCCTGGAGAACGAGGGGATATGCAGACCGGTGAGCGAACCTGAAGGAACCGCCGGACAGGGAAGGGAGGTGGAACTGCGGGCAAAGACGGGACCACCGGAGGGGTCAGCAAGAGTAACTGCAGCAGGAACAGGCAACGGCGTCAGCGTCGTGGAGTCGCGGAAGAAACACCGGGAGGCGCCAGAGTCCAAGGTGAAGGAAAGCGCAGCAGTCGCGCGGGGCGACAGTGAAGCGGTGGAAGCACCGAGGCTAAGCAAAGCAGGAGATCCTACGCCTGACGCAGCAGGGGAGTCTACGCTAGGCACAGCTACACTAGGCAACACGGGGTAATAAGAGGGAAGCACACTAGAGTCATCGGCATACATCACATGCAAGGCTGCTACAATGGCATCCATGTCCAAGTCAAAAATCCGAATGCTACGCCTAAGCAAGCTGTGCCAGTCCGGGAGGTCGGGCGCCGGGCCAAAGCGCTGGCGGAACAGGTCGTCCAGACGACGAAAACAGCGAGGAGTGGAATGACCGATCTTACCGCAAACGAAGCCGCGGCGAGGACCGGTCTGGATCTGGTACTGACAGGGCCCGCCTCCAGAACCACCACCCGGTGCACCACCACGCGCACGACCACCACCAGCTCCAGGCCACCCAGGCGGGAGAGCACTCGCCGGCCTCGTCTGCGGCGGCTGCTGCGGCTGCTGCGGAGGCTGCTGCTGCTGCGGCTGCTGCAACGGTGGAGGCAGCGGGGCAGCTGGACCGGGCAGGGTCCCCACGTCCGCACCGGCACCGGACGACCCGCCTCCACCACTACCCCCACCCGCACCCCCGCCACCTCCGCCGCTCCCAACCTTGGGGCGGCGGCCCTTCCCCGAGCGGGACTGCACTGCAGCAGCAGTCTCAGCCACAGCGACAGAGCCGTCGGAGAAGGTACACTGAGCGGGGGCACAACCCTGAAAGATAGGGACCGGTACTGTACCGCTCGCCTGGGCTATGGAGCGGTGACGAGTCTCTATGGCAGTCAGGGTGTCAACAAAGTCGGTGAGGGTGAGAGCAGCAGGGTGGATGCTAAGGAACTGGTCGCGGGCGGCGGCAAGGCGGTCAGGGAGGCGGGTGGCAAGGAGGTAGAGGGTAGAGGTCATGGGAGGCTGGTGGACTCTAAGCTGTGCATCAGTGCAGGCAGCGCGCCAGGCCTCATCTATCGAGCGCAGGTGGGCAGCGAGGTCAGAGACAGTGGGGAAGGACGCCAGGTCAGGAAAGAGCAGGGGGAGGATCAGGCGACCCACTGAGGCAGCAGGAGGGGTAGAATAGCGCTTGATGACAGCATCGAGGTAGGCCTGGGCGATAGTAATGGTTCTAAAGCGAGGGCGCTCAAGGGGGGGGAGGGCATTGCTAATGGCGAGCTGAGCAAGGGCATCGCGGGAAAGCCAGACAGAGCGGGCAAGGGCAGCGGCGGCAGTGGACTCGCGCTCAGCGGGCGTGGGATCAGCAGGCAGCACAGCAGGGGGGTCAGGGCAGGGGAGCATACCGTCTAGGTGTGCAGAAAGCGGGTGGCCGTCCTGCCGCTGACCAGTGAGGTGGCGGCGAAGGTCAGCCAACCACGCCTCGAACTCCAGAGGCTGACCCTCAGCATCAAAACGAAGCTCAGCAGCCATGAGGGGCAGTGGAGGACAGTGGAGTGCGGTGTAGTGCTGTGCAGTGCGGTGCAGGGCGGTGCAGTGCGGTCCAGTGCGGTGCAGTGCGATGCAGTGCGGTGCAGTGCGGTTCAGTGCGGTGCAGTGCGGTCAGTGCGGTTCAGTGAGGTGCAATGCGGTGCAAGGCGGGGCAGGAAAGTGCAGGAGGGTGCAAAGTGGTGCGGGGAACGGGGGACAGTACCAGGAAGTATGGAGGGCCGGGGCAGGCGCGACGGGGCCGGGCAGGCGCGACGGGGCCGGGCAGGCACGTCGAGGCCGGGCAGGCGCGACGGGGCCGGGCAGGCGCGACGAGGGGCCGGGCGGCTGCGACGGGGCCGGGCGGCAGCGACGAGGCCGGGCGGCTGCGACGGGGCCGGGCGGCTGCGACGGGGCCGGGCGGCTGCGACGGGGCCGGGCGGCTGCGACGGGGCCGGGCGGCAGCGACAAGGCCGGGCGGCAGCTACGAGGCCGGGCGGCAGCGACAGGGCCGGGCGGCAGCTACGAGGCCGGGCGGCAGCGACAGGGCCGGGCGGCAGCGACGGGGCCGGGCAGGACACAGCAGGGCCGGGCGGGGGCGACGGGGCCGGGCGGGCGCGACGGGGCCGGGCAGGTGCGACAAGGGCCGGGCAGCTGCGACAGGGGCAGGGCGGGCGCCACGGGGCCGAGAGGCCGCGACAGGGCCGAGCTGGGGCGACGGGGCCCAGGAGGGTGGATACGGGGCCCAGGGAGGAGCGCGGCAGGGCCCAGGAGGGGCGCAACAGGCCCAGGAGGGGCGCTACGGGCCCAGGAGGGGCGCAATGGGGGCCCAGGAGGGGCGCGGCGGGGCCCAGGAGGGGCGCAATGGGGGCCCAGGAGGGGCGCTACGGGCCCAGGAGGGGCACTACGGGCCTAGGAGGGGCGCGACGGGGCCTGGGAGGGGCACGACGGGGCCCAGGAGGGGCGCTACAGGGCCCAGGGAGGGCGCGACGGGTCCCAGTAGGGGCGCTACGGAGCCCAGGAGGGGCGCGACGGGGCCTGGGAGGGGCGTTACGAAGCCCAGGAGGGGCGCTACGAAGCCCAGGAGGGGCGCGACGAGGCCCAGGAGGGGCGCTACGGGGCGCTACGGGGCCTGTGAGGAGCGCGACGGGGCCCAGGAGGGGCGCTAAGGGGCGCGACGGGGCCCTGGAGGGGCGCTACGGGGCCCAGGAGGGGCGCGAAGGGGCGCGACGGGGCCCTGGAGGGGCGCTACGCGGCCCAGGAGGGGCGCTAGGGGGCGCGACGGGGCCCTGGAGGGGCGCTACAGAGCCCTGGAGGGGCGCGACGGGGGCCTGGAGGGGCGTTACGAAGCCCTGGAAGGGGGGCGCGACGGGGCCTGGAGGGGCGCTACGAGGCCCTGGAAGGGGCGCGATGGGGCTAGGGGGAGGGGTCGCGACTGGGCTCAGGAGGGGCGAGGCGAGGCTAGGAGACGCGACGGGAGGAGCGGAAGCGGTAGGTGGGGGGGGGGGGGGGGGGGGGGGGGGTCGAAACCTACTCGTGATACCATATCAAGCCTAGAATTGAATAATGTGAGAGAGAGAGTACACAAACATATACCTAAATGTTGTACTCTCTAGAAAGTGACCCTATACAGTCTATACAAACATGATAACTACACATGTTTGACAATAGGAAATATCGAGAGGTTTTTGCTAGGAAGCAACGTTAACGAGAGAGAAGAAGTTTGGACTAGAAGAGAGGGATACAAGAAGGGTGTTGTACCCTCTACAGTAGGATTCAGTCATTGTAGCACACCTACAAAGCCTACACAAATATATATATATATATATATATATATATATATTATGACAATGCAGTGGTGTAAGCACCACCCTCTCAGAGCTAGAAGTGTTGACTAGAATGAGAGTATACAAGGGCATATAGCTAGTGGGCTGTACTCTCTATGGCAAGACCCTATGTAGTATACTAAATATACACAAATATGTTTGACACACCCCCTAGACCAGATAAGGGCAGAGCCTGGTGAGAGACAAACAACTCCGGGCGGCACTACTAGACCAGCCACTAGGAGAAAGCCACAAGGCCAGGGCTGACTTTATCAGACTATTTACTCTGATTAGTCTGAAATCTCAGACCTGCTTTTTGGCCAAACCTGAATTTCCAGATAAGGCATTTTCCCAATCCTGATCCCTTCAGAGTACGATTCTAGGGATCCTGAGAAAATCAGAGTTGTCGCTAACCCAGTACTGAGTTTTCAGAGCACAGCGCGTACAGACCCTGATTCATTACCTGTACAGTACCAACCTTCGAAAAATTTGGTGAAGTCCCCAATCGCTAGAGACATGCCCCACACACCCCACAACCCCTAAAAATTTCCGGCCAAGTCCTCGAACCCTAGAGACAACCCCCACCCCACACCCCACAACCCATCTAAATTTCGGCGAATTCCCGGAACGCTAGAGACATCCCCCACACACCCCACAACCCACCCTAAATTTCGACTAAATCATGTTGTCAGATACAGTCCTCCCTAACACCTGGAACAACCCAGAAGTTTTGAATGAGACTTTCACTTTTTTTTTTTAACTACATTGGAATGAGAGTAAATTCCGCATTTTTAACATGGGGAAATTCTCGTCAGTTGCCCGTTTGGTAAACTGAAAGTCTAATAAAATGTAACGGTCACGATCGTTTGCGATCGTTTCGACATGTATCAATCGTTCGATGTTATGTTGTGATTAATGTCCAAGATTTCCCAACCGGGGCGCTGCAAGGGCGCGAAATTTCTCCCACCGTCCTATTCCCCAGCTTCCCCCCTCCCTGCGGTTTCGATTCCTCCCTTCCCCTCCATTTTCGCTTCCCCCCTCCCCTCCGTTTCGATCACTTCCCCCTTCCCCTCCGTTTCGCTTCCCCCATCCTCTCCGTTTTGGCCGCCCCCCCCCTTCCCCCCCTCCCCTCCGTTTCGCTTCCCCCCTCCCCTCCATTTTGATTCCCTCCCCATTTCCCCGTCAGTTCCGATTCCCCCTCTCCTCAGTTTCAATTTCCGTGGCAGTGCGATTTTACCCCCTCGGTTTTTAGGAATGACTTCCCCGTTTCCCACATTTAACAAGTACACAAAACGAGGGTATGACAAGGTTGCTGGTTGGGGGGGGGCGCGAGCTGTGGGAGGATTTTTAATGGCTGCAATGGACTTAGCCGATTTTTTGGGAGGTGTAGGAGGGAGGGATGTTTCTCGCTGTGGGGGTGTTTCCCGTGTGTGACTCTGGTTGTACGTCCTGGACCCTGAAAAAATCAGACTCGCTGAGTTCTGGACCCTGACATTTCAGACTACAAAAATTTCGGCTGAAGGCCCATCAGACTTTTTTTTTTTTTTTTTTTTTTTGGGGGGGCTGGCTCAGAGTGCCTTTTTTTGAAACGTCAGCCTTGCACAAGGCCAGTCATGATAATATATAAAGAGTTATACACAATCAAGGTCCTAGCAAATGAGGTGCTACAAGAACGAGTCCAAGCTGTACGCAGTGCCGCTGATGATCTTTAGGCGTAAGCGCCTTCGTAAAGATATCAACTGTGTTAGCACCAAAAGCCAAGTGTACTACGCGGGCCTGGCGACGCTGCTGTAGCTCGCGCAGGATGAAGTACCGCTGCTGGATATGCTTCGCTCTGCCCTCGAGTCTGGGCTCCTGACACAGGAGAATCATGGCCCTGTTGTCTACCGAGGCAGAGCTAGGCCACTCATATAAGTCAGTGAGCAAGAAAATCAGCCAACGGAGCTCCTGTGTCGCTATGGCACCGGCGTAGATGTCGGCCTCACAGCTAGAATGGGCAACAGACGACAAGCGGGTGGACCTCCACGAGACAGCACCTGCACCAAGGCTAAAGCAGTAGCCCTGGGAGGACTTGAGAGTCTTGGCGTCGTCTGCCCAAGAAGCGTCTATGTGCCTGGTAACGACCACTGGTCTGCGTCCTCCTAGCATTAGCCCCATGCCCGATGTACTTGCTAGATAATGCAAAACCCCCTTAACAGCAGACCAGTGCTGTGGTCGGTGTCTGCAGGAGGCCACAAAGCGGGCCACGATTCTGAGAGGGTATGCGAGATCTGGACGAGTGCAAGTCATCAGGTACATGAGGCAACCCACTAGCTCTGCGGAAGGACCACTAGGCTCTACAGCCTCCTTCGGAACTAGAGCAGAGAGTCTGTGGTCTACTGGCAGAGGGGTGGGCTGTGCGGAAGAGAACTAAACGCCGAACCTCTGAAGGACCTGGCGTACCAAGTGTGACTGTATGAGAGTGATGGTGCGCGCTACTCTGTCCCTGGAGATCTGCAAGCCAAGGTAGTGGCGTTTCTCTCCTAGGTCAGTGCAGGTGTGTCTCCTCAGTAGCTCGGCCTTCACGGAGGCCAGCGCGTCTCTCTCTGCAGTAGCAAAGACCAGATCCTCTACGTAAACAAGGATGTAGAACGGAGTCTGGCCGGAACGGATGAAGAGCGAAGGGTCCGTAGACGACGGGAAGAACTGCAGGTCAGCAAGTGCAGCACGCAGTGTGTCGTGCCACTCACGGGGCGCCTGGCGCAGGCCGTAGACTGGGTGCCGGAGGAGCCACTCGGTACTGGAGAAGCCCTAGGGGCGACGCAGGTAGACCTGCTCGTGTAGACTGCCCTGGAGGAAAGACGTGGAGAAGTCGAGTGAGTGCAGCTCGTAGTCACGCTGTGTTGCTATGTGTAGCACTGCCCGAAGATTAGTCATCTTCAGGGTCGAGGCGAAGGTCTGAAAGAAGTCAACCCCCTCATGCTGACTGAAACTTCTAGCAACGTAGCGAGCCTTGAAGACAGGCGGCTCTCCAGGAGGGCGTTCACCTTGAAGAGCCATCGGCCATCGACTACGTTCACCCCAGGTGGGGGAACTGCGTCGACGAAGGTACCGGTGGATCTCCAAGATGCCATCTCCTGCTCCATGGCAGCTATCTACTGAGAGGCCCTGGGTCCCGAGGTGGCCTCAGCTCAGGTGCGAGGGGTCGGGATGTCAAGGGCGTCTGGGTCACCCTCAGGGACTAGCAGCATGGAACAGAGATGGGGAGCGGCCTCAGACAGGAAAGTAAGCTCGTACTGTCTGTCCTCTAGGAAATCACTGCCAAGGGCAGCCACATCCCCGACGAACGGAGGGCAGGTAGGGTCAGAGACCAGAGCTGTGGCGTACTCAAGGCGGCAGGTAGCGGCGAAGTCAGCGACAGCAGCGACAAGAGCGTCAAGGCTCGAGACAGGAACAGACGGGTCGGTAACGAGGGAGGCAAGGATACGAGGAACAAGGGGACGCGTGGCATGGAGGAAGTCAGAAAACGGAGGCGAGGCCGCAGCGAGCGACGACGGAGGAGGAGACGGGAGGAGTGGAAGAGCACGAGACGCGTGGGAGTGAAGCAACATAGGGTGAGAACGCGGAACAGGGGAGGTAGGACGAGCACGAGACGGACGACGAGCCCAGACGTGAGACGGTGGAGTTGGGTCAGGAGAGAGGGGAAGAGACAGAGGAGGAGAACGAGGAGGGAAACGAGTTGAAGAAGAGTCCACTGGAGGAAACACAGGGCCGTAGACCGGCAGAGGAGGAGGCGATGGCGACCGAGGAGGCACCGGCGGGCGGTCAGGAGAAGGAAGCCCGAAGAGGCGAAGAGCGGACACCGGCGGCGACGACGACAACTGCTGCCTGACGCCAACACCAAAACCTACAGCAAGACCATGGCTGCCTCTGTGAAGCCCCATGCCAGCACCCCAAGGACGGGAACCTGCTCCAGTACCTGCTCCAGTACCTGCTCCGGTACGCTCTCCAGAACCCCGAGAACGCACAAACCCCAGCGGCGGCGACGACGGCGGCTGCGACTGCGGTGGCGATGGCAGCTACGGAGGCGGCTGCGGGTGTGACAGCAACGGCGGCGATAGGGGAGGAGAGACCGGGGTGGGGATAGGCGGGGGAAGGGACTCCACCAAGCCGCGAGAGTCAGCAAAACCCTTGGCAGGGACAACCGACAGGAGGGGGGTGATGTGAGACAAAACAGACGGGGCTGGGCGGGGAGGGGGAGGAGCAGGGGCGACCGAGGGAGGGGGGGGAACCATGAACTGGGGGGGAGTGACCGGGGGACCACGGTGGGGAAAGCGGTGGTAGAAGGAGACGGACTTGTCAAAGGTGACATCGCGATAATGAAAGAAACGGTGAGACGGCATGTGGTAGAACTACCAGTTAGACGAGTCGAGGAAGAAACCAAGAAAGACACAGGGGACGGTGCGGGCAGTGAGCTTGTCCGTGCCAGAGGCACAAACGTAAGCAAGGCAGCCCCAAATGTGGAACGCAGACGCGGTACCAGGAGACCTGGTCTAGAGGAGGGTCGGCGAAACCTGCGGGCGCTGAGGGTGCGGCCACAAGATAAGCTGGTGGACGGCGTAGTGAATGGCGAACGGCCACAGAAAATGGGGTGCACCGGCATGGATCATGGAGGTACGGGTCACCTCCATAACCAAACCGATGCGTCGCTCAATGACCCCATTCTGCTGCGGGGAGTCCGGCAGGGTGTACCACAGTCGGAGTTAAGACGTCTGGGTGATGCCCTCCGCATGACAGAAGCAACCAAAGCAGCCAGAGGCGAACTCGCCACCACAGTCGGAGTGAAGACGCAACACAGGGAAACCTCTGTGCACACGCGCACAGACAAGCCACGGGATAAGACCGTCGGTTACGTCGGCCTTCCGCTCTAGGGAAAACACGGTGGTGTAGCGGGTGTAGTCGTCGACAAGCACTAGGAAGTAACGCTCACGACGTGGCCCAGGGACGGGGGCGAGCCCCAGACTTCCATGTGCAGGGTCTGTAATGGTGCGGTGGTGGGGGGGAACGAGGAGAAGTGAGGGGCACGGCGGAGCCAGCCCTCGACGCAGGGGGTGCACGGAGGTGCTGCCGAGGAGGGGAGCACATGGAACGACGCAGGGAGACCTAAGACAAGACTGTGCTGAGACATGTGACGGAGACGTGTGAGGGCGGGGTGACCTAGGCGGTGGTGCCACAGAAGCGAGGGGTGAGTAAGCGACCGACACGAGCAAGCCGCAGTAACCTGGGTGGACGCTGCCACCTTGGGGGGCGTCCCAACTGGGGGGGACGCGGTGTCCAACTTGAACAGACCAGACACCGGGTCTCGTGGGAACGTGGTGAGGGGGGCACCAATGGCGGCCTCGGTATAGACAGCGTACCTCTCGTGACAAGGGAACGTAGTGGTGACGCCGAGGTCATGAAAACAACCGACACCAACTAGAGTCCGAGAGAACGAGGGAATGTGTAGGCTTGTAAGAGAGCTCGAAGGAACTGCCGGTCAGGGGAGAGTGGTGGAATCATGGGCGACTACCCGACCTGAGGAAGGGTCTACATGGGTAATTGCGGCAGGGACGGCAAGCGGCGTAAGCCTAGTGTGGTCCCGAAAGAAGCACCGAGATGCGCTAGAGTCGAGAGTGAAGGAGAGCGCGGCAGTGGCGGCTTGGGGCGGAGGAGCTAGGGTGGAGCCAAGGCTAAACAAAGCAAAGGGTCTTACGCCTGACAAAGCAGGGTAACCTAAACTAGGCACACTGGACACACCTACATTAGGCAACAGATTCATCGACATACAACACGTACAATGCAGAGCTAATCTTATCCATGTCCATATCAAAGATCCTAACACCACGACGAAGGAGACTGTACCAGTTAGGGAGGTCCGGCACAGGGCCGAAGCAGAGACGAAACATGTCGTCTAAGTGACTGAAACAACGAGTGGGGGTATGACCAGTCTTACCGCACACGAGGCCGTGACGAGGACCGGTCTGGAGCTGGTACTGGCAGCACCCGTCACTCGCACCATTACCCGACGATGAGCTACGCGCACGACCACCGCGACCACCACCACTACCACTAGCGCCAAGCCACCCAAGCGGGAGACGGCCGACCCTCCGCTGCGACTGCTGCTGCTGCTACTGCTTCCGCTGCTGTTGCGGCTGCTGTTGCTGCTGCTGGTCAAGTTGTGGTGCCTGTTGCTGCTCCCGCTGGGGCTGCTGATCTGAGGCACCAGCCCCAGCCCCTTTGTTGGTACTACTGCCAGCGGATGAACCATCGCCACCACCACCTCCACCCCCTCCTCCACTACCCCCGCCGTGCCCAGCCTTGGGGCGGTGAGCCTTACCATAACGGGACAATGCTGCGGCCACCACAGCACCGATCTCAGCAACAGGGGCTGTCTCAGCTACAGCCGCAGAACTGTCAGTGTAAGTGCACTGGGTGTGAGCACAACCCTGAAAGATTGGGACCGGCGCAGTACCGCTAGACTGGGCGATAGAGCGCTGACGTATCTCTATGGCATATAGGGTGTCGACAAAGTCGGATAGGGTGGGGTCTGTGAGGTGCAGACTGAGAAAGTGGTCGCGGGCAGTGGCAAGGCGGTCGAGGAGGCGGGTGGCAAGCAGGTAAAGGGTAGAGTAGATAGGGGGTTGGAATACACGAAGCTGGACCTCAGTACAGGCAGCGCGCCAGCTAGCGTCGAGCGTGCACAGGTGCGTGGCCAGGTCAGCGGCAGTGGGGAAAGACGCAAGATTAGGGAAGAGCATGGTAAGGATCAGGCGTCCGGCAGAGGCAGAGGACGGAGTGGAATAACGCTCGACAACAGCCTCTAGGAACTCATGCGCAGTCCTGACAGACTTAAAGCGGGGGCGCTCAGACAGGGGGAGGGCATGGCTAATCGCAATCTGAGCGACAGCGTCACGCGAGAGCCAGACAACACGGGCAAGGGCAGCAGCGACGGCGGACTCACGGTCAGCAGACGTGGGGTCAGCGGGGAGAGCAACAGGGGGGTCAGGGCAGGGGAGCTACCGTCAATATGGACGGCCAGGGAATGGCTGTCACAGGATCGAATGTGTCGAGGAAAGGTTGCACTATCGATCAGTACAAGGTGCTTTTATACTTCCATAGTACATCAGGTAACCAGGTTTATCTTATCCTAAGAGAATAGACCCTTCTAGAAGATAGAATCACCCTGCGTATAGCCACGCGAGGCTATTGGCTTTAAGGGATTACGGCAGGATTACGCTAGATATAGCGCACCAGTACATCCCAAGCCTGGTCGGTGATATAATTATAATAGCAGGATAAACCAAAGGTTAATGGAAGAGGAAGAATAGGAAACCAAATGAGATGAGATAAGAAGAGAAATGAAAAGGGAAGGAAATAAGAAAAGGCCAAGTGGTGTAACGGGGTCGTACTCTCACACTTCCCCCCCTCAAAGCTGGGTGGTAGAAGTAACACCCTGCTTGACAAGGTAGGCATGCAGAGGACGACGGGCGTTACCCATGTCGGACTCAGGTACCCAGCTGTCCTCAGAAGGATCATAACCCTTCCAACGGATGAGAAGCTCCACGGCGCCATTCCGACGACGGCGGTGTGCGAGCACGGACTCGACCTCATACTCGGGTTCATTCTGGACGAGAACGGGCGGTGGCGGCGGCGGTTGGCGTCCGACGAAAATGGTGTTCGGGTCCCGATAGGGCTTCAGAAGTTGGACGTGGAAGGCGTTGTGAATCTTCCAGGTAGCTGGCAGGCGTAAGCGGAAGGTAACAGGGGTGACCTGTGCTTCAACGAGAAAAGGCCCGCAGAAGCGAGGTCGAAGTTTAGATGGGAGGTGGCTGATGTCCAGGTTGCGGGTGTCAAGAAGCACCTGGTCTCCCACCGTGATGGTGTGGTCGTTGCGATGGCGATCGGCCTGGCGCTTCTGTTGCTGTTGAATGTCAAGGAGGCGCTTATGGGTCCGATCCCAAAGTTGATGCATGGTTGTGATGAAATCATGTTCTGGTTGGACTGTAGCTGATGCTGTCGGTTTCTGTGGTGTGAGTGGGTGGCGTCCGTAGCAGAGGAAGAACGGTGTCTGTCCAGTAGCGGCATGTGTAGCATTGTTGTAAGCAAACTCGAGTACGGGCAGGTGCAAGTCCCATTTGGAGATGTCGTCCTTGCAGGCTGCTCGGAGGAGTTGCTCAACAATTTGGTTGAGGCGCTCGGTCTGTCCGTCTGTCTGCGGATGGTATGCGGATGACATGGCGAGTTTGGTGCCGAGTAGAGACATGAGTTCCTTCCAGAACTTGCTGGTGAACTTGGGGTCGCGGTCGGAAATGAGTGTGGTTGGGATGCCATGCTGTGAGATGATGTGACGAACGAAGAGCTGTGCTGTCTCCTTGGTGCGTGCCGTCGTGCGTGTCGGGATGAAGTGTCCCATTTTAGAGAACTTGTCAATGACGACAAGGATGGCGTCATGACAGTTGGTGGTAGGTGGTAACCCGGTGATGAAGTCGAGGCTGACCACTTGCCATGGCTGTTCTGGGACAGGAAGAGGCTGCAGTAGTCCCGCTTTTTTCTGCTTGCTGCTCTTCATCCGCTGACATGTATCACACGAGGTGACGAATTTCTGGACATCTTCTGCTAAGTGGGGCCAGTAGTAGTGCTTTACGATACCGGTCAGCGTCTTGTTGCTACCGAAGTGTCCGGCGTAGAGGACGTCGTGGTATTCTTCGAGTAGTAACTGGCGCAAAGGAGGGTAATTGGGTACCCAGATTTTCGTTGATCCTTTCCGGTACGCGATGTCACTGTCCCACTGTAGCAGATGTCGCTTTTCTGCCAAGGGAATTTCGGGGTCGATGGCGTACCCGTGGGTGAAGAGTCCCTTGAGTAGTGGATTCATCCCTTCGACCTGAATCGCGGCAACGTGTGCAGGCCAGCTGAGAGCGTCTGCTTTGTTCTTGTGGCCGGGCTTGTACACGATGTCGTAGTGGAAGTGTGTCTCGAGGAAGTCAATCCACCGGACCTGCCGCCTGGAAAGGTTGGGTTGTGTCTTCAAGTATTTCAGGCTGCAGCGGTCGGTGTAGACGGTTGTTCTTCGTCCTTCGAGATAGCATCTCCACGCTTTGAAGGCGATGATGATAGCCAGGGCCTCTTTGTCGTATATCGGGTAGTTTAGTTCTGCCCCGTGCAGTTTCTTGCTGAGGTAGGCAATTGGTTGCAGTCCATTCCCTTGGTCTTGCATCAAGACTGCACCCACGGCCTGATCACTGGCGTCTGCTTCAATGACGTAGTCACGTTCGGGATCTGGCAAGATGAGCACTGGTGCGGACGTTAGTGCTTGTTTCAGCTGCTCCACGGCTTCCTGGTGCTTCGTCTCCCATTTGTAGGGCGTGTTCTTCTTCAGCAGATTCGTGAGTGGTGCCGCGAGTTTCGCATACTGTGGCACGAACCTGTTGTAGTAATTAGCGAAGCCTAGGAACTGCTGCAACTCCTTCACGTTCTCGGGTGTCTTCCACGTACGTACGGCTTCGATTTCTTGGGGTCGACGTGAACTCCTTGAGCGCTCACCATGTGTCCTAGAAATTGGACCTTCTCCAGGGCGAATTCGCTCTTGGACAGTTTGACGTAGAATCGTTCTCGTCGAAGAGTTTCGAAGACGCGTCGTAGGTGTTCGACGTGCTGTTTCATGTCGCGTGAGTAGATGAGTATGTCGTCCAGGTACACCACCACGCATTCGTCTAGAAGTGGTCGTAGAATGTGGTTCATTTCGGCTTGGAACGTTGCCGGCGCGTTGGTGAGTCCGAATGGCATGACCAAATACTCGTACGATCCGTACCGAATTCGAAAAGCAGTTTTGTGGATAGAGTTGTCCGCCATCCGTATCTGCCAGTATCCGGACCGCAGATCCAGTTTGGAAAATACCGTAGCTCCCCGAAGCTGGTCAAGCAGGTCATCGATTCGCGGTATCGGATATTTATTCTTGATGGTCTGCTTGTTAAGAGCTCGGTAGTCGACGCACATGCGCAGGCTTCCGTCCGGTTTCGGTGTGAAGAGTACTGGGGCACCGTATGGCGAGGTGGATGGCCGGATGAGTCCTTTGGCTAGGAGATACTCGATCTGTTTTTTCATGTCAGTCAGCTCCGTAGGGCTGAGCCGGTATGGTGCTCGGAAGGTCGGTTTCGAACCCGGTTCCTCCACGATCTCGTGTTGATGCGTTCGGTATGGCGGTAGCTCGTTCGGAAGATCGTCAGGAAGAATGTCTTGGAACTCCTTCAATAATTCCTTGATTTTTTCTGGAGGTTCCGAGGCTTTCTCTCCGTCATTCTCCACCTCTGTTGCTATCGCCAGGAACCCGGTGTCGGTCCGCTTCACATCCTTCTCGAATCGTGCGAGTGTCTCCACTGGGATATCTCCAGTATCGTCCCAGTTGGGTAGCTGTACTCTCCGTCCATTGTTGTAGATGCTTGCGGTGCGGTTCACCCAGTTGATCTCGGGGTTGAATCTTTTCAGGAAGTCTCGCCCGAAGATCAAGTCAAGCCCTTTGATGTTGGTGATGGGGAGTGCAGGTCTCCAGCGCAGTGGTCCAATTTGTAGGTGTAGCACTGCTTCGCCGTGTACTGGTAACTTGCTGCCGTCCACCATCGTTGCAGAGAATCCTGAAGGCTTGTACTCTTTCCAAAGTCGGTCGATCACTGCCTTGTCGCATCGGTGTGTGACGCTCCGCTGTCCACGAGTGCTTGGAGGCGTCGTCCTTTGCAGATGACCTCGAGCACGAGGGGCAGTCGTTGCTCGGAGTACCCAAAGATAGTTTCATTGATTGGGTCATAGGGTACATCCCAATACTCCGTACACACCTTTGTGTTGCTGTCTACTCCTGAGCTGGCAGCTGGCCGAGGCTGCTTGGAGAACGGCTCTTCTCCAGGGCCCGGAGTTTCCTTGACGACTGTGCGCGTCACTGATGCCGAAGAACTGGATGCATCCGTAGGAGGAGTTCGGGGTTTGTGCAGCTTCTTGTAGACCCCCAGCTTCCTCTTGAGCTGCTTCAGCTCCACCGACGTCTTCCCTGGGGAGCGGGTAGTCGTTGTGGGCTGGTGTCGGGAGAGGACGTTGACTCCGTGGAAAGGTCGGCTTCTTTCCACACTCCTTAACTTGGTCCCCAGGTTGTCCGGTACCGGTATAAACTCCACAGCTGTCTGCTTCTTTTGGAGTCCCTCCCGAAATTTCTCCAAGGCTCTAGCCCCTCGAACATCATAAGTTTTCATTAAAGCATCTTTATAAGATAACTTTAACGAATTCTTATAATTTCTTGGGTCTTCAAGGAGTTTCCCTGTCTCGGCAGAGTCTTTTTTCGCGGAGTCGTATTTTTCCTCGGCGATTTTCCCTGGCGAAGACTGGTCGTGGGGTGGAGATTTTCCCCCATCATTTCCTCCTTCTCGCGTCGAATCAGCTTCGTCGAAGTTGATTTTCCCGGAATCCCGCGGCCGCTTTCGGATCTTTTTATTTTCGCCAGCTAGATCCGCAATCACTGGCGACTCCCGTTTTTTGTCTTCTGATTGGCCGAAAGATTTCCGCACTGTTGCGTGCCGATACTCGGCGCGTCGACCTTCATTTTGTTGCAGTCGAAGATTCGGTGGCCCGGCACCCCGCAAAAATCACACGTGTAGTTGGTGTTTTTCGGACGTGGCCGCCCCTCGAATCTGTCGACTTCCATCGGGTCGGCGAACGTGGGGTGAGCCGAGCGGTCGCCCCTGTCGCGTACTGCCGACGTGCGTCCGTCGTGTTCCGGCGTTGACCATGTCGAAGCGCTCCGCTGCCGAAACGACGTCACTGTAGCTCGCGTAGTTTGACGCTGCGACTTGTCGTTTGACTTCGGTCTTCAGCCCGGCGAGGTACGATTGTACTTTTTCCCCTTCGGTCAGGTCGGGAATGCGGTTATAAAATTCCTCCATCTGCTGCGTGTACTGCGCTACACTCCCGAACTGCCGGTGTCGATGAATTTTTTCCCGGGCAAGGAAACTCGAATTTATCGGTTCGAAGCGTTTCAGCAGGTCGGCGCGGAACTGCTGCACGTGGCTTCACCGTGGATGAAAGTACTGTTGCCGCCAATCCACTCGAGTGCCGGCCCTCGCATCAGTGTCGCCGCGAGTCGTACACGTTGACCGTCCCAGACTGGCGAGCTCCATCCGACGGCTGCGAAGTAGATCTCCATCCCGGCGATCCATCTGCGGGCGTCGGAGTTTCGATCGCTCGGATCGAACGGCTCAGGTGGGCGCGGTTTCGGAGCCTCGAGAAACTGCTGCGACTGCTGCGTCGTCGCCGTTGTCGTCTCGTGCTGCGCTCCGGCGAGTCGAGTTACTCGCTCGAACTGGTTTCGCCACGCTTCGCGATCCGCTCGCATTTCCTCCTGAAGGGCTGCGATGCGCGCGAAGAGCTGCTGGGTAACCTCGGCGTTGTCGAAGGTTGCCATCCTGTTCAAAACACGCACGGAGGGGGTAATTCGAAAATCGCGGAGCTGGTGCTTACCAGAATCGGCGTCGAATTGGTCGCCCCCGGCGGTTTTTCGAGGCAGGATCCCCGCTGCTGCTGCTTAGCTGAGCGCGGTCGAGTGAGAAAAGCTCTGATTACCAAGTGTCACAGGATCGAATGTGTCGAGGAAAGGTTGCACTATCGATCAGTACAAGGCGCTTTTATACTTCCAGAGTACATCAGGTAACCAGGTTTATCTTATCCTAAGGGAATAGACCCTTCTAGAAGATAGAATCACCCTGCGTATAGCCACGCGAGGCTATTGGCTTTAAGGGATTACGGCAGGATTACGCTAGATATAGCGCACCAGTACATCCCAAGCCTGGTCGGTGATATAATTATAATAGCAGGATAAACCAAAGGTTAATGGAAGAGGAAGAATAGGAAACCAAATGAGATGAGATAAAAGAGAAATGAAAAGGGAAGGAAATAAGAAAAGGCCAAGTGGTGTAACGGGGTCGTACTCTCACAATGGCCGTCCTGCCGCTGACCAGTGAGGTGACTGCAAAGGTCGACGAGCCATGAGTCGAACTCAACCGGCTGACCATCCGCGTCAAAGCGCAGCACCGTGTGCGTCATGGAGGCCGCTGCAGCCGCGAACAGGCGTGAGGCGGGACGGAGCGACGAGGAGGAGTGGGGATGAGTAATGTACGGTGCAGTGCAATAGAGTGCGGTGGGCCCGTGCAGTATGGTGCCATACGGTACAGAGCGGTGCAGTGTGGTGGGGCATGATGCAGTGTGATACAGTGAGGTGGGGCGCAGTGCTGTGCGGTGGGGGCGTGGTGCAGTGCGGTGCTGAGCGGTGCAGCACGGTGGGGCGTTGCGCAGGACGGTGGGGAGGGCCGGTGAACGCGGCGGGGACCGGGAAACACTACGGCTGAGCAGCTGGGAGACGGGGCCGCGGGCGGCTGGGCGATGGGGCCGCGGAGCAGCGGGGCGACGGGTTCGCGGCGCGGCTGGGTGACGGGGCCACGAAGCAGCGGGGCGACGAGGCCGCGAGGCGGCTAGGCGCTAGGTGACGGGGCCGCGGGGGCTAGGCGCTAGGTGACAGGGCAGCGGGTCCAGCGGGCGGCTAGGCTAGGTGGTGGGGCAACGGGGCCACGGGCAGCTAGGTGCTAGATGACGGGGCCGCGGGGCCAGCGGGGCGGCTAGGCGCTGGGGTGAGGGGGCGACGGGGCCATGGGCGGCTAGGCGCTAGGGAGTGGGGCCGCGGGGCCAGCAAGGCAACGGGGCAGTGGGGCCCTTGGGGTGGCTAGGCGCTAGGCGACGGGGCAGGGTAAGACCTAAGGCGGAAGCGCGGGTGGGCGGGGGGACCTAACCTACTCATGATACCATCTCAGAGTTAGAAGTGTTGACTAGACTGCGAGTATACAGGGGTATATAGCTAGTGGGTTGTACTCTCTATGGCAAAGACCCTATGTAGTCTACTAAACATATACAAATATATTTGACACCCCCCTCCCCCTCCCCCTCCCCCCTCCCCCCTCTCGTATCTTCGTGGTGCACCGCTTACGTTATGTAGTTGCCATGTGCTCTTTCTCAAAGCCCGCATCACTCTGTCTCGATCCATTCAATTCTTAATGCTCATGCTCAACAACTTCGTCCTTCCAGCCCACATACTTCTTGTTTGTGCAATTTCAACTAATACTAATCGTAGTTTTGACGATGTACCACGACATTGTATATATGTAAACTATTGCTAAACTTAGAGCATTACTTTGATGAAGCCAATCTAATACAAACCTTTTGTACCCCTTGAAGATAGACCACTGTATTAAAAGCAATTCACCACGACGAGTCTTGTTTGAATGCTGTAAGCCCAATTACTGCCCGTAATCATTCAGGTTTGATCAGCCAGGACTGAAGCGCATGCTATTGGTGCAAGTCCGAGATATCTCTGTCAAGCTCCAAGCGGAAGTGGCTTTTGCCAAAGTTTTTATCTGATGCCAGAACTCCATTCGGATTTGCCCTTCAATTGAAATGACAGAAAGCAATCACACCAAATTGCTCTCAGTGAGAGTTAATGCATTTTGGCACGAGGCTTGAAGTTTTTAGCAAGGGTGGAAGGGGGACAAACTCCATGCATCTGGATTCATCAGCCCGATCATAATGTACCGCACACAGAATCTCACGGCCAATGGTTGGTAGGCAAGCTGCCCGAACAGCAACTCCTGGCCTTGCGTTGCATTTTGTCGCTGCAGTCGTCAGGTGCACAGTCGACCATATCTGGTGGTGCTGACGCGGACAGGAACCTTTAGGGCAGCATTTTCGCGTCGCGCGGATGGACGAGCATCATAAGTTGGCGAAACGACAAGCGGAATGAATCTCCTTGTGGCTGGGCGTCGCCCGCCGTGTCGAGTTGGCGATGAGAGGGCAGAAAAGAGAAAAGAGACCGTGGGAGAGAGCAGCAGCACAGAGGGGGGAAAAGAAGCGAGGGAGAGGAGAGGAGGGATGGAGAGGAGGACAACTCTGAGGAAATTGATGAAGCAAGGGAGCAGCAGCAGACGGTAGCCCTTGCAGGGAAGTCGAGATCTCATTGAACACAATCGTCACTTGTGTTCTCTGGCCTAACAGGCCTCCATAGCACCTCCTGTGATAGAGGCTCCATTAGAAGTTTGGGCCACGCATTTTTTTCCGTAAGAAAGCTGTTACCATTCGTCCGCGAGTGGCGGCCGACGAGTCGACCGCCCTAGCTCACGTCCCAGCGCTGTCACTGCCGGGGTCGACTGCTTCCACTCCCCCACTCCCTTCCCGTCGCATGACCTAGCGTCGCCATGGCGCCGACGCTAGCGAAGCGATGGCAGCGCATGTTCTCGACGTCGCACAGCCATCGGTCGCCCGGCCAGGAGCACCACCACGACGACCAGCCCTGCGCGCCGCCATGGGCCAACCACCCGCCGCCGCTCGGCCGCCGCGCGAGCCTACCGGACCGCGGGTACACGTCGCCGCAGCCGCACCACGAGCAGTCCTCTCCTTTCCAGCCGTCGCCGCACCACCAGGCGTCCCCTCACCACCAACAGTCGTCGCATCACGCGGTGCACGGCGCGTCGCCGCAACACCCGCACCAACACCCACACCAGCAGCAGCAGCTCCAGCAGCAGCGCGGGCTGAAGCACAGCACGTCGCGCACGTCGCTCGACGGCGCGGACGACGACCGGCCGCCTGGGCGCGACCGGCGCGGGCGGCGCGGGCGGCGCGGAAATGGTGTCGGTGAAGCTGGTGAAGTCTGATTGGCTGGAGATCGTGAACGCGCTCGAGTCGGCTTCCAGCAGGTGAGTCAGCAGTGATCGCGACGAGCGACCGCATTGATTCCAAGGACCGCTTGTGTCTCGCGATAGCCCATCGCCGAGTCATGGCACGTTCGTAAAGCCCCCGCAGTAGCCGCAGAAACTGCAAAGTCGGGGCCTGCTTTTGTGAATAGAAAGGGACTGCAAAACGAAACCTAATCAACTAATCTAATGCAGAATATACCCATCCTTCTGTGCTATGCGTCGCGAATCGACTCGAACGACACCGCGAGCCATTCCGCCGTACCCACCCTTATCTCCTCGCCATTCTGCCGTTCGCGCCCCCATCCGCGCCCTCCCCTCCAGGTGTGAGCACTGCGGGGAGCCTTCCCCCTCCGCGCCTCCCGCCGTCTCGCTGCCCGCCACGCAGCGCCTCTTCGCGCAGCTCAAGGCGCGCAGCACCAGCGGCCGCGTCGCGGGCGCAAACGAGGACGTGCTCGGGCCGCTCTCGACCGGCGCCGCTCGCAGTCGTCGCGCGAGGGCATCGGCATCGGCGGCGGAGCCGGCGTGGGCGGCACGGCCGGCAGCTCGGACCGGCCTCGCCGTTCGGCTGACGTCCAGCGACCAGCGCGTCGACGTCCTCCCGGCGGCGGTCACTGAACCTTCCCCGCGCGCGGGAGAACGATGCGGAGCTGCCCTCTAGCGGCCCGCTCGGCCATATCCAGCCGCGCGACGTGTTTGGCGCGCCGGCAACCACGGCGCGGGATGCGGGCCCAACTGCCACGCGGACGCGCACGGCATGCACGGCGCGAAACTCGGAGCTCGGGCCCATGGCGTGCCCGCATCTCGCGGGGATGGGCGGAAACGCGGGGGGCTTGGGGGGGGGTTTCGGGCAGCGGAGGCCTGCAACAAGCTTCCGCCATGGCTCCGACCGGCCTATAGTTGTGTGGAATCGATGATCGGCGGAGGCGGCGGCGGCGGGGGCGGCGGGTATGGCGGAGGGGTGGGAATGGATAGATTCGGCGGAGTTTCCGCTTCCGCCATGGTAGCCGCGGCTGGCGCGGGCTAGGCGGAGGCAGCGGGTTCTCGAACGCGGGGTTTTCGATGGGCGGGTTTTTCGAACGCGGGGTTCTCGAACGCGGGATGTCGGGCGTGGGGCGCATGGGCCGTGAGCCCGTCGGAGATTCTGAACCGCAAGCTGCTGACCATCATCACCAAGGCGCACGACCTCTTCTCCAAAGACCAGGTGAGCGGGGGGGGGGGGGGGGGGGAAGGAAGCAGAAACGAGGGAAGCCGGAGGGGAGACAGGCACGTGGGCAAGGTAAGGGCGTGGCTGTAGGAACCGCGTAGGCGAGATTCTCAGCCCGCTAGCTGCTGACCATCATCGCCAAGGCGCACGACCTCTTCTCCAAAGACCAGGTGAGCGCGCTGGGGGGGGGGGAAGGGGGGGGGGAAGAAAGGGGGGAAGGGGGAGGGAGGCAGGCACGTGGGAAAAGGTGCGCTTTTAGGCAGCGCATGGGCGGGAGCTCATCGGAGATTCCGAACCCAAGTGTAATGAGTCGATTTTTGAGTCGACTAAAAGATCGACTCATTACACACAGATTCTGACCCCAATGACCAGGTGAGCCAAGGGCAGGGAGGGATCAGGGGAGGCTGAGGGGAGGGAAAGGAACGCATATGGGCGCGTGGGGCAGGCATGGGGTACGGGCGCGCTTTTAGACCTCGCCATGATCGCGCAATCATCACCAGGTTGAGGGGAAGGGGGAAAAAGGGGGGAGGGGGGTGGGGGGAGCGCGGAAGGCGGAGGGAGGGAGGCAGGCGTGGGGGTACCAGGTACGCGGAAAGGCACGGCTTGCGGTGAAACGAAACGCGTTGACAAATATTAGGTTTTGGTGATCGCGGAAATGCTCGCCTGGTCTGCCGTGCTCCCGCTCCTCTCCCGCCGACCACTCCCCGGCCTTACCATCCGCGCCCTTCCCTTCCCCTAGACTCGGGTGTTGGATCTTCCCTTTCCTTTCTCCTGTGCGTTTACTCATCCTCCCCCCCACTCCCCACCCCCACCCAGCCCACTCCCTCCCGCAGTCCCCCAACGGTAGCAAGGTGGGCGATTACCTGCTGGTGCAGCTTCCTCTTCCACCCCCCCCTCCCCCCACAACCTCCCCCCTCCCACCCTACGCGCACTCACCTGGCTCACTCCGCCCGCTTCTCCCCCACTGGGCAGTCCCCCAACGGTAGCAAGGTGGGCGATTACCTGCTGGTGCAGCTTCCTCTTCCCCCCCCCCCCTCCCCCCCACAACCTCCCCCCCTCCCACCCTACGCGCACTCACCTGGCTCACTCCGCCCGCTTCTCCCCCACTGGGCAGTCCCCCAACGGTAGCAAGGTGGGCGATTACCTGCTGGTGCAGCTTCCTCTTCCCCCCCCCCTCCCCCCCACAACCTCCCCCCTCCCACCCTACGCGCACTCACCCTGGCTCACTCCGCCCGCTTCTCCCCCACTGGGCAGTCCCCCAACGGCAGCAAGGTGGGCGACTACCTGCTGGCGCAGCTGCTGGATCTGACCAAGTCCAAGTTCGGATTCGTGGCGAGCGCGCTCAAGAAACCCGAAGGCACCTACTATCTCAAGGTGAGCGCAACGGGGCACGTGCTGGTTGTATGTTGAGGAGGAAAGTGAACTCACCATCTTCAGGGAACAATAAGGGAGGGACGCCTACTGCTTAAAGCGAGAACAGTGGGACTCCTGCTATGTCTAAGGTTGGAAACCCGAGGTTGCTTGGCGTGTAGCCAGCAGCAGGCGGGTGCTGCACTAACGTGGACGGCTCATGGCGTTCGAGGTGACTTTTGAGTCGACTCCAAAGTCACCTCAGCAGCAGGCGGGTGCTGCCCTAACGCGAACGGCTCATGGCTTTCTTGCGCACGTGGGGTGACAATATGGAGTCACGCATGCATGGGGAGATGTAATGTATTTTACACATCTGTCCGGACGCCAGGAGGTAATTGCTACAATATTAAAACATCCAACCAGCAGCTATAACTGATAAAACCAGTCAGTTACAAATAGAATATGCAGGCTCATCACATCAGCTCATCACATCGGCTTATCACATCAGCTCATCACATCAGGTCATCACCACCACTGTTCTTCAGACCCACGTTCCGCCTGCTCCCATTCAAAGCCACCATCGCACCCACTTCACTCCCTCCTTTATCCCCCCCCTCCTCCCTTCTCCCCTCCACAAACAACCTCCTCCCTCTCCTCGACCCATAACTCTCACTCCCACGGCATCACCTACTTTGCATGGGCGCGTCATCCCTGGCGTCTCTTCTCCAACATGGAGACCCTCTTCGGCCGCGTCATTGTGAGCAACGGTGTGCCCCATGACCCCCATTCTCCTTCTCCCCTCCCCCCCAACCCCTCAGACCCACGGCATCACCAACTTCGCGTGGACGCGCGAGCTGCGCCTGTGGTACGCGGAGAACGCGCCCTCAGGCCTGGTGTTCTCCAACATGGAAACCCTATTCGGCCCGCGTGGTCACCACGGCCGACGTCGTCATCAGCAACGACGTGCCCAACGACCCGCGCGCCGTCGGGGTTCCCCCCGGCCACCAGCGCGTCTCCACCTTCCTCGGGGTGCCGCTCTTCGCGGGCGCGGAGCTGGTGGGCATGTTTGCGGGTGGCGAACCGCAAGGAGGGGTACGAGGAGACGCTGCTGATGGAGATCCAGCCAATGACCAAGACCGTGGCGCAGATCGTGGCGCCGCTGCAGGAGCCGGCGCAGGGAGCCGCGAGGAGCAGGAGCGGCTGCGCGCCATGCTCAAGGGCACGGGGGATGCGATCCTGGGCGTGGATGACATGGGCGGGATCAGCTCGCTGAACCGGGCCTGCCAGGCTGCTGTTTGGGTTCACGGATATCGAGGGGCTGGGGGATGGCAGTGGGCGGGCGTTTGGGGGGGCGGAGATGCTGCCGGAGAATCTGCACGTGGCGGATCTGTTCATCAGCGTGGACGGCCGAGATGACTTCGCCGACCAAGGTGGAGATCACAGCCCATCCCATCCCATCCCATCCCATCCCCCGTCCCATCCCCCCACACAACGCCTGCCTTAGGGCACACATCCATGACGCTTGCTCTTCCCCTTTCACCATCTCCCAAGCTCATCCCAACCCCCCTTGCATTTGGGCCCTTACACAGCCACTTGTTCTTCCCTAAACTCCTCCATCTCCCAAGCCCATCCAATGTGTGCTGCCTCCGTCTCTTCCGCAACCCCATGTCCTCAATGCATACCTTTTGAATCGCTCACTCTTACACCACACTGCAGGGCTGGAGGTGTTTGTGTGCGACGGCCTGAGGATGCCTGCCATTGGACGGCGGATTCTGGGCGGCACACTGCTTCTGGAGATCATGCTATCACGGGGCAGCAACCCTGACGTGGCGTATGTGATCACAGCCAGGGAGCTCAAGAACAGTGGCCTGGGCGGCACCCACACCCCGCCCACGCTGGGCTCTGGCAGCAATAGCCTTGCAAGGACTGGCAGCAAGGGGGGGCCCTCTTTCTTGGAGGGCACTGCAAATGCCATGGGGGGTGATGAGTGATGGCAAGATAGTGCATTTTGCGCACACCGTAGACACTAGGGGAAAGACTGGTCCGACTCCTTCAGGTAAGGGAGTCTCCGAAGAGTGATTTGTACAACTTATTAATTCTAGAACAGCTTCCATATGTATTTCATGAAAACCATGCATAATATTTAATTGGCATTTTTTGCAATTCGCACCTTCATTGGAAGTAAAATTGTTCGTACCTGGGCTTGTAATGTAACAGTCGGACTCAAACAGCCCTGTGGGGAAGGTAACACAGAAGCGTATCAGTTATTCACAAGTCAGTTTCTACGTTTGAAAATTCAGACATTGAAAGCTTCCAGTTCGTTCATGGGGAAGAGCCTGTTTCAAATTGCGATTAGTTACGTAAGTGTCGCACTTTGAATCAGGTTTGGGCGCATGACGCAGCAGAACGCGGGTGGAGGCCGACTGGTCGCAGTTTTCAGGAGCGGCCAATCAGTAGACCCCTGTCAGCATAGACCCTCGAGTTTCGATTTCGTTCCTCTCTGCTTTCAGGCAGGCAGCCCTTTCAATTGTTTCGGCCCCCCCGACTCGAGCCCGCATTGCCGCCACTCGCGTTGCTGGCTCCTATTGTGAGGACAAATATAGCTCCTCTGTGCACAAGGTCCAGTTAGCAGGCTAGGGTTTCATGTAAGCGAGTTAATGTAGTCTTTCGTTCGTCACACCGCGGGCTCGGCTGCAGTATTAGGTGCGACTGAGGGACAACGCTGACCATCTTTCAGAGCTTTAGACGGGTGTGATCGTCACCCCTTTTTTCGAGCTTTGCTACGTTGACTGCTCCACAGGTGAGAAGCACGTCTTGTGATGCATGACTACGTATTTGACGTCAGTGTCGTAAGCCGTGAGTAGTAGGTCGTACGCGACTGAGAGCGCGGGGCTCGTCTCGCTTCGTTTTCTGACATGCACGACTACGGTGCAATTCTTCTTTCTCTGCACGCCCTACTTTTCAATCGAACGGTTGTTCTCCCATTATTCGCTATTCGCGAGTCTCTTTTCCCAGCCCCAGTTGGCCTCCCGTTATACCGGCCCGCCTGACATCATTACGTACTGTATACTAAAAACGCAGCAATTTTCCATTGCGCTTTTGCGTGCCGTGCGCAGCTCGTATCGAGTCTACCAGTGGTACTGTCGAAAGTTTCCGGTATCCTCGGTTTTAATCATCGATCATGGAAGACCCGAACCAGCATTTCCCGCCAGGCGCGCTCCCCGAAACCGAGGCTGTAGCAGTGGAGGCGGCGCGGGACGGCATGGAAGACGCGGAGAACCTTCTGGACGACATGCTCGAGGCGGCGCGCCACGAGACGGAGCTCGCGCTGGCGCCGCAGATCGACCAGATGGGGGAAGAAAATTATGAAGCTACTAACCAGACGGATGGTTCCCTGGCGCTTCGGACGGATGCTGATGCAGGCATGGGGATTGAAGCGCCTGACGGGAATCAGGCGTATGTGACTGCCGAGAGTGTGACTGCAGCCGTTGTGACTAAAGAAGCAGGGATGGAAGAAACGGTGGCTTATGAAAGTGTGACTCAAGAAGTGGTGACTGAAGGAGAGGTGGCTGAAGCGCCTGTGGCTCAAGGCGAGGGGTTTGATCTGAACATGGACGCCGGTGGGTCTGGGGGCGGTTCAGCTGCGGTCATGATAACCGAGGCGACGGCAGTTGAAGCCGAACCAGCGGCCGAACCTGGGACCGGACCAGGAACCGAGGCTGGTTCTGGCTTGGGTGTTGCCGAGCCTGAGAGTGCGCAGGTCGGGATGGAGGAGCAGGCTCGGGAGGCCGTTCCTGAGTACCAAGAGATGGGTGGAGATGGGGGGACTCATATAGTGCAGCAGGAAATAGCTGGTGTTGCGGCTTATGGGGAAGGAGGCTTGGCAGAGGGGGAGCAGCCGAGAGCTGACGTGGACATGGCTGAAGCAGCGGAGGTGACTCAACAGGAGAGTGCTTATATCGAGGAACCTGTGCACCACGAAGCTGCTTATATCGACTCGTCAGTGCAGTACGAGCGCGTGCAGCGCGCAGAGCAAGCAGGGGCGCAGAGCATGCTCAGATGGCGCCTGCCTCAAATGAGCCTGCTGCAGCGGGTCAGGAGCCGGCTTTACCCGAGCAGGAGGCAGGTGAGCCGTGGCAGGAAGGGGCTGTAGCGGGGCATGAGGCTGCTGTAGCAGAGCAGGAGGCGGCTGTGGGCGGCGCCGGCGGAGTCGAGACAGTGGCAGCAGACGGTGCACTCGAGGGGCAGGCTGTCACGGCGATTGAAGTGGGCGAAGGCGAGGTGGTTACCACTACTGCAGTTGGCGAAGGGGAGATGGCTACAGGAGCGAGTGAGCGGGGTATGAGTGCAGAGGGAATGGGTGAGGGTGAGGGGGGCATGGCGACAGCATCAGAAGTAGCACACGGAGCATCTGCAGAGGGGAGGGGGGTGTGGTGTATGCCCAGGGGATGGAGACAGTGCCACACGGGCAGCAAGGGGAGGAGGCAGCAGCGGCTGGGCCGTCGCACGTGCACGAGGCAGGGGGAGGGGGAGCGGGCGAGGTTGTTCCTTCTCCCATGCAAGCGGAAGGGGCAGGGGGGGCGCATTGGTGCCGGTTGCAGGACAGCTGGAGCTAGCAGGCGGGGAGGTGGGAGCAGCAGCGGCGGGTGCGGAGGGGGCAGAAGCAGCAGGGGGTGAGGGGGAAGAGGAAGCAGCAGCAGACGCAGCAGCAGCGGCAGCGGCAGTGGCGGCGCACATAGAGGCAGCGGAGCGGGTAGTGCTGCAGTCGCAGCTGCCGCAGCCGGTGCCGTCGCCTGCCGTGGGCAACCTGGCCGTCCTGCCCATGCTGCTGGACCAGATCGAGGCGCACATCCTCTTCTACGGCCGCATCTTGTGAGTGGAGAGACATGCGATTCAGTGTGGTGCGTGCTGGGAGATGTGGTCGTAAAGTTGTGAACAACCTGCCATGCTGCCCATGCTGCCCATGCCGCCCATGCCGCCCATGCCGCAAGGAGCCCTTGGAGGCGGAGCTGTGGGACCTGGTGTTTGCCACAGGGCCATCCTAGCAATGCTCGCAAGACCACGCCGGACCAATATCTCGTCCCGTGCGCTCACCGCCTGCTTTCTCTCCCCTGCTCTTCTTCCCCCACCATTGTGGCAGTCGCAAGGAGCCGCTGGAGGAGGGGCTTCGAGACCTGGTGTGTGCCACCGTGCTATCTCATCCCGTGCTTTCACCGCCTCGTGTCATCACCTGCGTTCCCTCCCTACTCTTGCACCCCACCTCTCTAACAGTCGCAAGGAGCCGCTGGAGGAGGAGCTTCGAGACCTGGTGTTTGCCACCGTGCCGTCGCAGCTTGGCTCGCCCGACCACCAGCGCTGGATTGAGGTGGCCGACGCCTGGCGCAGGCGCAGAGAGGCCGCCCCTGCCGCCCTCCTCATGGACGGCGGCGGGGCGGCAGCGGGCGGCGGCAGCTATGTGTCCCCGGACGGCGTGAGAGGCAGGGGCAGAGGCCGGGGGAGAGGCAGGGGGCGCAGGGGCAGACGCGGCAGCATGCCCGCGTATGGGTATGGCGGGGGCAGGGAGTACGGCGGGTATGGGGGGTATGGGGGTTATGGGGGGGCTGGAGGCGGGGAGGGGTATGGGATGGGGGAGATGGGAGGGGGCATGGGTGCGGATGGCGGTATGATGGTGCCCAGCGCGTATGGCGCCATGGGTGGTGGCGAGTACCCCATGCACATGGGCATGGACGGCATGCCCATGCCCATGGAAGGCTATGGCATGGGCATGGGCATGGGCCCCTTGGCGCTGCATGGCCATGGGGGGATGGGGGTGTTCGACGACGAGGGCTGGGACGCACCGGGGATAGCCATCCGGGCAGGGGGCGTGGCAGGGGGAGGGGCAGGGGGCGCGGGCGCGGGAGGGGCAGGGGGCGCAGCTGGCACCTAGTAGGAGTGGAGATCGTCCCTGCGTATGGGTCGGATGGGGAGGAGATGGCTGGCGACGGGGAAGAGAGAGGAGGAGGAGGGGGAGGGGAGGGTCGTCGATGAGCAAGCGCCCGGTGGTGGCGTGGGCGGAAGTATGGCCGGGGGAGCTGGAGGAGCTGGTCAACAGGAGGGACCACGCGGGGGTGGCTGCCGCCCAGGTGATGACGGCGGCCGTGGTGGCACGGGCGGCGTCAGCGGCGGTGCGGGCGGCGGCAGAGGCGGTGACGGCGTTTAAGGAGAGGGCGGTGGCGGCGGCGTGGGGGGAGAAGCAGGGGGGGGCGGGGGCAAATGGGGGGTATGGGGGGCACGAGGTGCATGGAGGGCATGGGGGGTATGGGGTGCGTGGAGCGGATGCCATGTGGCAGGATGCTACTGGCCAGCCAGAGCCGTTTGCTCACTCCCCCTGGGCTCCTGAGCCCCCCCTCCCCCTCACGTCTATGGCTAGCGTGGCGAGGGGCAGGGGGAGGGGCAGGGGTCGGGGGAGGGGAAGGGGAAGGGGACGGGGGAGGGGCAGGGGTAGGGGCAG
>BQMB01001342.1:0-71090 GCA_027943415.1 Closterium sp. NIES-67 | reverse complement strand
TGTGAGAGTACGACCCCGTTACACCACTTGGCCTTTTCTTATTTCCTTCCTTTTCATTTCTCTTTTTACCATCTCATTTGGTTTCCTATTCTTCCTTTTCCATTAACCTTTGGTTTATCCTGCTATTATATTATATCACCGACCAGGCTTGGGATGTATTGGTGCGCTCTATCTAGCGTAATCCTGCTGTAATCCCTTAAAGCCAATAGCCTCGCGTGGCTATACGCAGGGTGATTCTATCTTCTAGAAGGGTCTATTCCCTTAGGATAAGATAAACCTGGTTACCTGATGTACTCTGGAAGTATAAAAGCGCCTTGTACTGATCGATAGTGCAACCTTTCCTCGACACATTCGATCCTGTGACACTTGGTAATCAGAGCTTTTCTCACTCGGCCGCGCTCAGCTAAGCAGCAGCAGCGGGGATCCTGCCTCGAAAAACCGCCGGGGCGACCAATTCGACGCCGATTCTGGTAAGCACCAGCTCCGCGATTTTCGAATTACCCCCTCCGTGCGTGTTTTGAACAGGATGGCAACCTTCGACAACGCCGAGGTTACCCAGCAGCTCTTCGCGCGCATCGCAGCCCTTCAGGAGGAAATGCGAGCGGATCGCGAAGCGTGGCGAAACCAGTTCGAGCGAGTAACTCGACTCGCCGGAGCGCAGCACGAGACGACAACGGCGACGACGCAGCAGTCGCAGCAGTCGCAGCAACGCAGCTCTTTCTCGAGGCTCCGAAACCGCGCCCACCTGAGCCGTTCGATCCGAGCGATCGAAACTCCGACGCCCGCAGATGGATCGCCGGGATGGAGATCTACTTCGCAGCCGTCGGATGGAGCTCGCCAGTCTGGGACGGTCAACGTGTACGACTCGCGGCGACACTGATGCGAGGGCCGGCACTCGAGTGGATTGGCGGCAACAGTACCTTCATCCACGGTGAAGCCACGTGGCAGCAGTTCCGCGCCGACCTGCTGAAACGCTTCGAGCCGATAAATTCAGTTTCCTTGCCCGGAAAAAATTCATCGCATCGACAGTTCGGGAGTGTAGCACAGTACACGCAGCAGATGGAGAATTTTATAACCGCATTCCCGACCTGACCGAAGGGGAAAAAGTACAATCGTACCTCGCCGGGCTGAAGACCGAAGTCAAACGACAAGTCGCAGCGTCAAACTACGCGAGCTACAGTGACGTCGTTTCGGCAGCGGAGCGCTTCGACATGGTCAACGCCGGAACACGACGGACGCACGTCGGCAGTACGCGACAGGGCGACCGCTCGGCTCACCCACGTTCGCCGACCCGATGGAAGTCGACAGATTCGAGGGGCGGCCACGTCCGAAAAACACCAACTACACGTGTGATTTTTGCGGGGTGCCGGGCCACCGAATCTTCGACTGCAACAAAATGAAGGCCGCACGCGCAGAGTATCGGGCACGCAACAGTGGCGGAAATCTTTCGGCCAATCAGAAGACAAAAAACGGGAGTCGCCAGTGATTGCGGATCTAGCTGGCGAAAATAAAAAGATCCGAAAGCGGCCGCGGGATTCCGGAAAAATCAACTTCGACGAAGCTGATTCGACGCGAGAAGGAGGAAATGATGGGGGAAAATCTCCACCCCACGACCAGTCTTCGCCAGGGAAAATCGCCGAGGAAAAATACGACTCCGCGAAAAAAGACTCTGCCGAGACAGGGAAACTCCTTGAAGACCCAAGAAATTATAAGAATTCGTTAAAGTTATCTTATAAAGATGCTTTAATGAAAACTTATGATGTTCGAGGGGCTAGAGCCTTGGAGAAATTTCGGGAGGGACTCCAAAAGAAGCAGACAGCTGTGGAGATTATACCGGTACCGGACAACTTGGGGACCAAATTAAGGAGTGTGGAAAGAAGCCGACCTTTCCACGGAGTCAACGTCCTCTCCCGACACCAGCCCACAACGACTACCCGCTCCCCAGGGAAGACGTCGGTGGAGCTGAAGCAGCTCAAGAGGAAGCTGGGGGTCTACAAGAAGCTGCACAAACCCCGAACTCCTCCTACGGATGCATCCAGTTCTTCGGCATCAGTGACGCGCACAGTCGTCAAGGAAACTCCGGGCCCTGGAGAAGAGCCGTTCTCCAAGCAGCCTCGGCCAGCTGCCAGCTCAGGAGTAGACAGCAACACAAAGGTGTGTACGGAATATTGGGATGTACCCTATGACCCAATCAATGAAACTATCTTTGGGTACTCCGAGCAACGACTGCCCCTCGTGCTCGAGGTCATCTGCAAAGGACGACGCCTCCAAGCACTCGTGGACAGCGGAGCGTCACACACCGTCTGCGACAAGGCAATGATCGACCGACTTCGGGAAGAGTACAAGCCTTCAGGATTCTCTGCAACGATGGTGGACGGCAGCAAGTTACCAGTACACGGCGAAGCAGTGCTACATCTACAAATTGGACCACTGCGCTGGAGACCTGCACTCCCCATCACCAACATCAAAGGGCTTGACTTGATCTTCGGGCGAGACTTCCTGAAAAGATTCAACCCCGAGATCAACTGGGTGAACCGCACCGCAAGCATCTACAACAATGGACGGAGAGTACAGCTACCCAACTGGGACGATACACTGGAGATATCCCAGTGGAGACACTCGCACGATTCGAGAAGGACGTGAAGCGGACCGACACCGGGTTCCTGGCGATAGCAACAGAGGTGGAGAATGACGGAGAGAAAGCCTCGGAAACTCCAGAAAAAATCAAGGAATTACTGAAGGAGTTCCAAGACATTCTTCCTGACGATCTTCCGAACGAGCTACCGCCATACCGAACGCATCAACACGAGATCGTGGAGGAACCGGGTTCGAAGCCGACCTTCCGAGCACCATATCGGCTCAGCCCTACGGAGCTGACCGACATGAAGAAGCAGATCGAGTATCTCCTAGCCAAAGGACTCATCCGACCATCCACTTCGCCGTACGGTGCCCCAGTACTCTTCACACCGAAACCGGACGGAAGCCTGCGCATGTGCATCGACTACCGAGCTCTTAACAAGCAGACCATCAAGAATAAATATCCGATACCGCGAATCGATGACCTGCTTGACCAGCTTCGGGGAGCTACGGTATTTTCCAAACTGGATCTGCGGTCCGGATACTGGCAGATACGGATGGCGGACAACTCTATCCACAAAACTGCTTTCCGAACTCGGTACGGATCGTACGAGTATTTGGTCATGCCGTTCGGACTCACCAACGCGCCGGCAACGTTCCAAGCCGAAATGAACCACATTCTACGACCACTTCTGGACGAATGCGTGGTGGTGTACCTGGATGACATACTCATCTACTCGCGCGACATGAAGCAGCACGTCGAACACCTGCGACGCGTCTTCGAAATTCTTCGACGGGAACGATTCTACGTCAACTGTCCAAGAGCGAATTCGCCCTTGAAAAGGTCCAATTCCTAGGACACCTGGTGAGCGCTCAAGGAGTTCACGTCGACCCCAAGAAAATCGAAGCCGTACGTACATGGAAGACACCCGAGAACGTGAAGGAGTTGCAGCAGTTCCTAGGCTTTGCTAATTACTACAACAGGTTCGTGCCACAGTATGCAAAACTCGCGGCACCCACTCACGAATCTGCTGAAGAAGAACACGTCCTACAATGGGAGACGAAGCACCAGGAAGCCGTGGAGCAACTGAAACAAGCACTGACATCCGCACCGGTACTCATCTTGCCAGATCCCGAACGTGACTACGTCATTGAAGCAGACGCAGTGATCAGGCCGTGGGAGCAGTCTTGATGCAAGACCAGGGGAATGGACTGCAACCAATTGCCTACCTCAGAAAGAAACTGCACGGGGCAGAACTCAACTACCCGATACACGACAAAGAGGCTCTTGCTATCGTCATCGCCTTCAAAGCGTGGAGATGCTATCTCGAAGGACGAAGAACGACCGTCTACACCCGACCACTGCAGCCTGAAATATTTGAAGACACAACCCAACCTTTCCAGGCGGCAGGTCCGGTGGATCGACTTCCTCGAGACACACTTCCACTACGACATCGTGTACAAGCCCGGCCACAAGAACAAAGCAGACGCTCTCAGCCGGCCTGCACACCGTTGCCGCAATTCAGATCGAAGGGATGAATCCACTACTCAAGGGACTCTTCACCCACGGGTACGCCCATCGACCCCGAAATTCCCTTGGCAGAAAAGCGACATCTGCTACAGTGGGACAATGACATCGCATACCGGAAGGGATCCACAAAAATCTGGGTACCCAATTACCCTCCTTTGCGCCAGTTACTACTCGAAGAATACCACGACGTCCTGTACGCGGGCCACTTCGGTAGCAACAAGACGCTCACCGGTATCGCCAAACACTACTACTGGCCCCATATGGCAGACGACGTCCAGAAATTCGTCACCTCGTGTGATACATGTCAGCGGATGAAGAGCAGCAAGCAGAAAAAGGCGGGACTACTGCAGCCTCTTCCTGTCCCAGAACAACTATGGCAAGTGGTTAGCCTAGATTTCATCACCGGGTTACCACCTACCTCCAGCGGTCATGACGCCATCCTTGTCGTCATTGACAAGTTCTCCAAAATGGGACACTTCATCCCGACACACACGACGGCACGCACCGAGGAGACAGCACAACTCTTCGTTCGTCACATCATCTCACAGCATGGCATCCCAACTACACTCATCTCCGACCGAGACCCCAAGTTCACTAGCAAGTTCTGGAAGGAACTTATGTCTCTTCTCGGGACCAAACTCGCCATGTCATCCGCATACCATCCGCAGACAGACGGACAGACCGAGCGCCTCAACCAAATTGTTGAGCAACTCCTCCGAGCAGCCTGCAAGGACGACATCTCCAAATGGGACTTGCACCTGCCCGTACTCGAGTTTGCTTACAACAATGCTACACATGCTGCTACTGGACAGACGCCGTTCTTCCTCTGCTACGGACGCCACCCACTCACACCACAAAAACCGACAGCATCAGCTACAGTCCAACCCGCACATGATTTCATTACAACCATGCACCAGCTTTGGGATCGGACCCACAAGCGCCTACTCGATATTCAACAGCAACAGAAGCGCCAAGCCGATCGCCATCGCAACGATCACACCATCACGGTGGGAGACCAGGTGCTTCTTGACACCCGCAACTTGGACATCAGCCACCTCCCATCTAAACTTCGACCTCGCTTCTGCGGGCCTTTTCTCGTTGAAGCACAGGTCACTCCTGTTACCTTCCGCTTACGCCTGCCAGCTACCTGGAAGATTCACAACGCCTTCCATGTCCAACTTTTGAAGCCCTATCGAGATCCTAACACGATCTTCGTGGGACGTCAGCCGCCGCCGCCGCCGCCCGTCCTCGTCCAGAACGAACCCGAGTACGAGGTCGAGTCCGTGCTTGCACATCGTCGTCGTCGGAATGGCACCGTGGAGCTTCTCATCCGTTGGAAGGGTTATGATCCTTCTGAGGACAGCTGGGTACCTGAGTCCGACATGGGTAACGCCCGTCGTCCTCTGCATGACTACCTTGTCAAGCAGGGTGTTACTTCTACCACCCAGCTTTGAGGGGGGGAAGTGTGAGAGTACGACCCCGTTACACCACTTGGCCTTTTCTTATTTCCTTCCCTTTTCATTTCTCTTTTTACCGCATCTCATTTGGTTTCCTATTCTTCCTTTTCTATTAACCTTTGGTTTATCCTGCTATTATCATTATATCACCGACCAGGCTTGGGATGTATTGGTGCGCTCTATCTAGCGTAATCCTGCTGTAATCCCTTAAAGCCAATAGCCTCGCGTGGCTATACGCAGGGTGATTCTATCTTCTAGAAGGGTCTATTCCCTTAGGATAAGATAAACCTGGTTACCTGATGTACTCTGGAAGTATAAAAGCGCCTTGTACTGATCGATAGTGCAACCTTTCCTCGACACATTCGATCCTGTGACAGACGAGGCCGGCTAGGGCGCAGGGGGCTGGCAAGGGCACAAGGGGCCGGCTAGGGCGAGCGGGGCCGGCAAGGGCGCGTGGGGCCAGCTAGGGACACCGAGGGGGGGTCGGTACGAGCACAAGGGGCCGTAGGGGCGCGAGGGGCCGGCTAGGGGCGCGAGGGGTCGGTAGGGGCGCGACGGGGCCGGCTAGGGGCGTGAGGGGGCGTAGTGGCTAGGGGCGCGACAGGGCCGTAGGAGTGCGACGGGGCCGGTAGGGGCGCGACGGGGCCGGCTAGGGGCGCGACGGGGCCGTAGGGACGCGACGGGGCCGTAGGGGCGCGACGGGGTTAGGGGCGCGACAGCGGTAAAGCGCGGACGCTCAGACAGGGGGAGGGCATGGCTAATGGCAAGCTGGGCTACTGCGTCGCAAGAATCCCAGACAGCTCGAGCAAGCGCAGCAGCAGCAAAAGCCTCTCTCTTAGTAGTGGTAGTGTCAGCAGGGAGGGGATCAGGCTGAGGGGGGCGGGGAAGCAAACCATCAACATGCATAGCCAGGGAGTGCCCATCCTAGCGCTGACCTGTTAGGTGCCGGCGGAGGTCAATGAGCCAGGTGGCGAAGTCGATCACGTGCCCCTCACCGATCACGGCTAGGGGCGCGACAGGGCCGTAGGAGTGCGACGGGGCCGGTAGGGGCGCGACGGGGCCGGCTAGGGGCGCGACGGGGCCGTAGGGACGCGATGGGGCCGTAGGGGCGCGACGGGGTTAGGGGCGCGACGGGGCCGGCTAGGGGCGCGAGGGGCCGTAGGGGCGCGACGGGGCCTGCTAGGGGTGCGACGGGGCTGTAGGGGCGCAACGGGGCTGTAGGGGCGCGACGGGGTCGTAGGGGCGCGTCGGGGCTTGCTATAGGCGCGACGGGGCCGTAGGGGTGCGACGGGGCCTGCTAGGGGCGCGACGGGGCCATAGGGGCGCGCGGGGCCAGCTAGGGGCGCGAGGGTCCAGTAGGTGGCGGCACGGAGCGGAAGTGGTTGGGTGGACCTACCTACTCGTGATACCATGTTAAGTCTAGAAAGACTGAATAGAAGAAGGGAGAACAGAGGGGATATAGCGTTTGGGTTGTACCCACTAAGAACATACCCTATCTAGCCTATAACTTCTACATAACAATATACTGTATGTATACGTTGACACCCTCTTCCTTGCTGTTGTGGTAAAATCGTACTTCAGCATTTCTGTAAGTAGTTCCGATAGATATTGTCGAGTTACACTGTAGTTAGCATCCGTAGAATGACGTCAGCAAATAGCGCTCGTCTTGATGATTAAGTCAGCAAGCCGTTTCAGTCACGCGAACAGTCGCGCTCTTTTCAGCAGCAGTTAGAGCACATAGCGCAAATAGCTCGAACAGGTACATCACCGAATAGGTAATTCTAGCAAATATAAAAATAGCTTGTACAACTTCCATTTATTAACTTGTTCTTCAGTAAATTCTGGTCAACACTTCACAAGTTCTAAGACTTCCGCTGTCTTACTAGTCTACCATTCCAACAAAGATCCTTGGTTAAGTCTTGAAGTATCGCAAGGCTATAACACGGACTCTGGTGTTACAACTTGTTAATACTGGTTGTTACTGGAGGTACTTCCAGTATTACTTTCTACTTCAAGTACTTATGTCTGCAGATTCTATACTTCGTCTCCTACACCACCTTTCGAATTCTTTCACTTGCCACAGCCGTCGACTGCCTCGTGAGGGCCTTCCCATAGCTGTTATGAGATTGGCCATGCCGCCGAGAGGGCGGGGGCTGCTGCAGCCGCCTCTAATGTTGAAGCCGCCGCCGCCGCCGCTGTTGCCGCTGGCCAATTGCCGCCGCACACCGCCGCCGTTGCTCTCGTCACTCCTGTGCCTGCCGCCATTGCCATCTCCCGGGCCGTGGGTGTTGACCGATTTCGGAGTCATCGCGGCTGCTGATGGAAATGGGGGTGCTAGGTTAGGGGGTGTGGGTGTGTGTGGGTGTCAACTTATACATATGCTATTTGTAGAAGTTATAGGCTAGCCTAGGTGTGTGCTTCTAGTGAGTACAACCCCAACAGGTATATGTTCTAGGTTTCTCACACTAGTCAATTATTCTCGCATTCTAACATGGTATCACGAGTAGGTTAGGTCCACCCACCCACTTCCGCCCGTGCCCTAGCCTCTCGCCCCGTACCTAGCCCCTCCTAGCGCCCGCCCGGCCCCTCCTAGCGCTCGCCCGGCTCCTCCTAGCGCCCGCCCGACCCCTCCTAGCACCCGCCCGGCACCTCCTAGCGCTTGCCCGACCCCTCCTAGTGCCCGCTTGGCCCCTCCTAGCGCCAGCCCGGCCCCGATACGCCCCCCCCCCGGCTCCTGCGGCCCGCAGCTCCCAGTACCCGCCCGGCTCCTGCGGCCCCGTGTCTTCTGCTCGGCACGGTTCCTCGAGTCTCCGGCCCCGTGTCTTCTGCTTGCTCGCGCTGGAGCGTCTTGCAGACGTCCTCCTGGAGCTGTGCTGCTGTGTCCCTCTGCCACTGTGTCCTGTGGAGCTGTGTCGCTGTGTCACTGTGTCGCTGTGTCGCTGACCCTGCACGATGGTTGACTTCATACTCCGCCTGGATGCTGAGGGCCACGCGGTTGACGTCGCCGCCTGGCTGTCCGATCTCCGCCGTCAACTCACAGGTCAACGCCAGGATGGGCACTCCTTGGTTGTCCATGTTGATGGCTTGCTCCCCCGTCCCCCTACGCCTGCTCCCCTCCCTGCTGACCCCACCTCTGCTGAGCGTGAGGCTTTCTCTGCTCCTGCACTTGCCTGTGCCGTCTGGGACTCTCGCGATGTAGTTGCTGAGGTCGCTATCAGTCACGCCCTCCCTGTGTCTAAGCGTTCGCGTTTCGCTACAGTTGATACAGTCAGGGCTTACTTAGATGCTGTTGTTGCTCGCTATTCCACGCATGCCTTCGCTACTGCAGGCCGCCTGCTCTTCCCTATCCTTTTCCCAGATCTTGCTTCCTTCCCTACTGTTGCTGACCTTGCCACTCACCTGCGAGCCCTAGAGTCTCGCTACCGCACTGCTAGCACTGCTGACTAGCTCACTGCGCTCCCCCCCCCCCTTCTGCATGACCCTCTACTTTATCGCTATGCGCCTGCCTGACCGCCTTGCTAGTGCACGCGACCACATCCTTAGCCAGCACCCGGGTGATCTCACCCTGACAGCCTTTGTCACTGCCCTGACCGAGATCGAGACTCGCCAGCGCACTATCGCTCAGTCGAGCGGTGCGCCAGCAGTCTCTATCTTTCACGACTGTGCCCCCTCCCAGTGCACGTTTACTGACGTTTTGGCTGCGGTCGCCACTACGACCCTTCTGACTGAGAATGCAGCTGCGGTCCACCCGCAGCAGCGTCCACGCCGCGCCGGTCGTGGTCGCCAGGGAGGGCGTGGTGGTGGAGCTGGTGGTGGTGGTGGTGGTGCCGGGGACAGTGGTTCTACTAAGGGGACTGCCGCAGCTAGTCAGGAGCAACAGCCGTCGTCCCAGCAGCAGGAGCAGCCGCAGCAGCCGTCGCAGCAGTCGCAGTCATTGCAGCAGCTGTCCCAGCCCCCGCCGTGGGCTCGTCTCCCGCCGGGTTGGCCCAGCACCTCCGTAGGTGGTGGCGGCCCGCGCAGCTTGGCGTCTACCGGCAGCTCCGTTGGTGTGACCTGCCAGTACCAGCTTCAGACCGGGCCTCTCTGCGGCACTCTGTGCCGCCGCCCGCACCTGACCGCCCGCTGTTTCCGCCACCTCGACGATCTCTTTCGTCGTCGCCTTGGCCCGGCCCCGGACCTCCCCGACTGGCACAGCCTGCTTCGCCAGGGCGTGCCGATCTTTGAGTTAGATATGGATCAGATAGGTGCTGCTTTGCATGCCTTGTATGCTGACGCTTCTAATGTTGCTGGATCTCATTACCCTGTGTCCTCTAGTTTAGGTGTAGCACCCTTGTGTAGCTTAGCCTCCCCTGCTGCATCAGGCGTAGGACTGCCTAGTTTGCCTAGCCTAGTTTCTGCACCGGCTCCGTTCCCGGCCTCCGCTACTGCCTTGCTGTCCTTCACTCTCGACTCCGGTGCTTCTGCCTGTTTCTTCCGCGACCACTCCACTCTCACGCCGCTTGCTGCGCCTGCTGTCGTCGCTCTCGCTGACCCCTCTGCGGGTCCTGTCGTCGCTCGTAGCTCCACTTCCCTTCCCTGTCCAGCCGTTCCTTCGAGTTCTCTTACAGGCCTCCACGTTCCCTCGTTCTCCAGGAACCTGGCTGGTGTCGGCTGTCTTCAGGACCTCGGCGTCACCACTAAGTTCCTTGGGCACGAGCGGTTCGCTGTCTGTACCAAGGCTGTCTCAGGTTCCCCCCTTGCGACGTTCCCCTGGGACCCGGTGTCCGGTCTGTTTACCCTTGACACCGCTTCCCCCCCGGCTGGTGCGTCCTCCCAGGTCGCTGAAGCTTGCTCGTGTCGGTCCCTCACACACCCGTCCCTTCTGTGGCACTACCACTTAGGTCACCCTGCTCTCCCGCGCCTGCGTCACATGTCTCAGCACGGTCTCGCCTTAGGCCTCCCCGAGTCGCTCCCCGCACTTCCCCCCTCGACTGCGCCACCGTGCACGCCTTGCGTCGAGGGTCGGCTCCGCCGTGCCCCTCACTCCTCCTCGCTTCGCCCTGCTCCTGCTCCCCTTCAGACCCTGCACCTGGAGGTTTGGGGCCCAGCCCCCGTCCCCGGACCGCGCGGTGAGCGCTACTTTCTTGTGCTCGTCGATGACTACACGCGCTACACCATGGTGTTTCCCTTGGAGCGGAAGGCCGACGTACCCGACGTTCTTCTCCCGTGGGTTGTGGCTGCGCGTCTTCACCGTGGTCTCCCCGTCTTGTGTCTCCACTCTGACCGTGGCGACGAGTTCGCCTCTGGTCGGCTTGGACAGTTCTGTCGTGCGGAGGGCATCACCCAGCCGTACACCTTGCCGGACTCGCCACAGCAGAATGGGGTTGCTGAGTGCCGCATCGACTTGGTCATGGAGGTTGCTCGTACCTCCATAATTCATGCCAATGCCCCCCATTTTCTGTGGACGTTCGCTGTTCGCTACGCTGCTCACCAGCTTAACATGTGGCCCCGCTCCCAGCGGCCGCAGGTTTCGCCGACCCTCCTTTGGACTGGGTCCCCTGGTGACGCGTCTGCATTCCACGTCTGGGGTTGCCTTGCTCACGTTCGTGCCTCTGGCACGGACAAGCTCACTGCCCGCACTGTCCCCTGTGTCTTCCTCGGTTTCCCCCTAGACTCGTCTGACTGGCTCTTCTACCACCCGAAGTCTCAACGCTTCCTTCACTCTCGTGACATCACCTTTGACGAGTCTGTCTCCTTCTACCGTCGCTTCCCTCACCGAGGTCCCCCGGTTTCCCACCCCTGTTCCTTGCTCCCTCTCCCCAGGTAGCCCCTGCTCCCCTCCCGCCTCGTCATGCCCCGTCTGGTGTCTCTCATGTTACTCCCCTCCCGTCGGTTGTCCCCGTTGAGGAGTCTGCTGAGTCTGGTGGTCCCCCCGGCCCGTCCTTGCTGCGTCCACCTTCACCGGTGTCTCCGCCTCCGCTGTCGCAGTCGCCGCCGCCGCCGTCGCAACCGCCACCGCCGCCGCCGCTGCCGCTCTTGGCCTCTAGGGGTGCTGGATTTGAAGAGGGTGTTCGTCCTGCGGCTCCTGTCGTGGTCTGTCCCGGCGGGCCTGGGGGTGCCGCTGGTGCTGGAGGGGGTTCTCGCTCTGGGGATGTTGGTTCTGGGGGTACTGCCATTGAGTGTTCTCCCAGCGATCGTCGTGCCCCTGCTGGTCCGAGGGTCGAGCACCAGCTGCCGCAGCAGCCGCCGCAGCCGTCGCCGCCGGTCTCCGCTCTTTGCCTGCTCGGCCTTCCCTCCCCTGACCGCTCGCCGATGTCTCCCCCACCACCTTCTCACCTTCTTGTCTCCGGCCCAGTGTTCCCACCGCCGGACTCGTCTCCAGCCCGTCTTCCTCCTCGTTCCCCTTTTGTGTCCCCTCCGCTGTCTCCTGACCCTACCCCTCTGTCCCACGTTTGGTCTCGCCGTCCCTTACGTGCTCGTCCCGTCTCTCCTGTCCTTCGCTCCCACCCTATGTTGCTCCGTTCCCACTCGTCTCGTCCTCCCCTCCTCCCGTCGCCTCCTCCCTCGTCGCTTGTTGTTGCACCTCCTCCGCTGTCTGACTACCTCCGTGCCGCTCGTCCCCTTGTCCCTCGGGTTCTTGCCGCTCTTGTTACCGACCCGTCTGTTCCAGTCTCGCGCCTTGACGTGCTTGTCGTTGCTGTCGCTGACTTCGCCTCTACCCGCCGCCTGGACTACCCTACCGCTCTGGTCTCTGACCCTGCCTGTCCTCCGTCTTTCGGGGGTGCACCTGCCCTTGGCAGTGACATTCTAGAGGACAGGCAGTACCAGCTTGCTTTCCTTTCCGAGGCCGCTCCCCATCTCTGCTCCATGCTCCTAGTCCCACAGGGTGACCCAGACGCCTTCGACATCTCGACCCTTCGCACCTACACTGAGGCCACCTCAGGACCCTGGGCCTCTCAGTGGATAGCTGCCATGGAGCAGGAGATGGCATCTTGGAGGTCCACCGGCACTTACGTCGACGCAGTTCCCCCTCCTGGGGTGAACGTAGTCGATGGTCGGTGGTTCTTCAAGGTGAAGCGCCCCCCTGGAGAGCCGCCTGTCTTCAAGGCGCGCTACGTGGCTAGAGGCTTCAGCCAACGCGAGGGGGTTGACTTCTTCCAGACCTTCGCCCCGACCCCGAAGATGACTACTCTTCGGGCACTGCTACACATAGCAGCTCAGTGCGACTACGAGCTTCACTCCCTCGACTTCTCTACTGCCTTTCTTCAGGGCAGCCTACACGAGCAGGTCTACCTGCGCCGACCACAAGGCTTCACTGGTACCTTCCCCCCTGGGACCCAGTGGCTTCTCAGGCGCCCGGTCTACGGCCTGCGCCAGGCTCCCCGCGAGTGGCTCGACACGCTGCGTGCCACGCTAGCAGACCTGCAGTTCTTTCCGTCCTCTGCTGACCCCTCGCTTTTTGTGCATTCCGGCCAAACTCCGTTCTACATCCTTGTCTACATAGACAACCTGGTCTTCGCTACTGCTGACAGGGATGCATTGGCCTCCGTGAAGGCCGAGCTGCTGAAGAGACACACCTGCACTGACCTTGGAGAGCTGCGTCACTATCTTTGCCTGCAGATCTCCAGGGACAGAGCAGCACGCACCATCACTCTGACACAGTCACACTTGGTGCGTCAGGTCCTTCAGAGGTTCAGTCTTCAGTTCTCCTCCGCACAGCCCACACCTCTACCTGTAGACCATGGGCTCTCCGCTCCCGTTCCTGAGGAGCCAGTAGAGCCCAGCGGCCCCTACGCAGAGCTGGTGGGTTGCCTCATGTACCTGATGACTTGCACTCGCCCAGATCTTGCATACCCTCTCAGCATCCTGGCTCACTTTGTGGCCACCGGCAGACACCGACCACAGCATTGGTCGGCCGCTAAGAGGGTTTTGCGATATCTAGCAAATACATCGGGCATGGGGTTAGTGCTTGGAGAACGCAGGCTAGTGGTCCTCACTGGGCATACAAATGCTTCTTGGGCAGACGACTCTGAGACTCTCAGGTCGTCTGAGGGCTACTGTTTTAGCCTTGGTTCGGGTGCTATCTCTTGGAGATCCACTCGCTCGTCGTCTATTGCTCAGTCCAGCTGTGAGGCTGAGATCTACGCCGGTTCCATGGCGGCACAGGAGCTCCGCTGGCTGACCTTCTTGCTCACTGACTTAGGTGAGCGGCCTAGCTCTGCCCCGGTCCTGTACGCTGACAACAGGGCCATGATTCTCCTGTGCCAGGAGCCTCGAATTGAGGGCAGAGCGAAGCATATCCAGCTGCGGTACTTCCTCCTACGCGAGCTACAGCAGCGTCGCCAGGCCCGTGTAGTTCACTTGACCTCCGGTGCCAACACAGCTGATATCTTTATTAAGGCGCTTGCGCCTAAAGATCATCAGCGGCACTGTGTACAACTTGGTCTTGTTCCTGTAGCTACTAACTTGTTAGGACCCTGATTGTGTACTCTCTACTATATATATCTGTCTGACTGGCCTTGTGGCCTTACCTCCAGTGGCTGGACTAGTAGTGCCACACTGGCTTGCTTTTGTCTTGTTTGTACTCTTGCTGACTGGTCTCCGGACCCCTGCCTCAGTGGTTGGACTTGTAGTGCCACCCTGAGCTGTGTGCTTCTTGCTTAGCACCACCCCTTCTCTAGCCTAGGGGGTGTGTCAACTTATGCATATGCTGTATGTCGAAGTTATAGGCTAGCCTAGGTGTGTGCTTCTAGTGAGTACAACCCCAACAGGTATATGTTCTAGGTTTCTCACACTAGTCAATTATTCTCGCATTCTAACAGTGGGTTCTTGTACTACCAAGCCTAGGGGGTGTGTTAAATTATATGTTTCGTTATATAATTCTTAGGCTTGGTAGGTGTTACTGAAGCCACTGTAAAAGGTACAACCCCCCTCCTTGTATCCCTCTCTTTTCTATTCTCGACCTCTTTTTCACTCCTCAACTTTCCTAGCCTAAAACCTCTCGCCATTTCTATGGCTTCCTTATCAGAATTAGAGAAGTGAATGATGATAGAGTGAGAGTACACACAGATATACCTAAGTGTTGTACCCTCTAAGAGGCGACCCTATACAGGCTATACAAACATGACAAATATACATGTTTGACACACCCCCTAGACTGCATAGGGGAATGTCCTAAACAAGCAGCTCAGGGCGGCACTACTAGTCCAACCTCTGAGACAAGGGTCTGAGAGACCAGTCAGAAGGAGTACAGACAAGGCAAGAACAAGAGCAGGGCGGCACTACTAGTCCAGCCACTGGGAGAGGACACAAGTCCAGTCTGAGTATGCGTATAAAGGACAGTACAAAGTCAGGGTCCTAGCAAGTGAGAGGCTACAGGAACTAGACCAAGCTGTACACAGTGCCGGTGATGATCTTTAGGCGCAAGCGCCTTCGTAAAGATATCAGCCGTGTTGGCACCTGAGGCCAAGTGTACTACGCGAGCCTGACGTCGCTGCTGTAGCTCACGCAGGAGGAAGTACCGCAGCTGAATGTGCTTTGCTCTGCCCTCGAGTCGAGGCTCCTGACACAGGAGGATCATGGCCCTGTTGTCAGCGAACAGGACCGGGGCAGAGCTAGGCCGCTCACCTAAGTCAGTGAGCAAGAAGGTCAGCCAGCGGAGCTCCTGTGCCGCCATGGCACCAGCGTAGATCTCAGCCTCACAGCTGGACTGCGCAACAGACAAGGAGCGGGTAGCTCTCCACGAGACGGCACCTGAGCCAAGGCTGAAGCAGTAGCCCTGGGTAGACCTGAGTGTCTCAGCGTCGTCTGCCCACGAAGCGTCCAGTAAGGACCACTGGCCTGCGTCCTCCTAGCACTAACACCATGCCCGATGTACTAGCAAGATAACGCAGAACCCTCTTAGCGGCAGACCAGTGCTGCGGTCGGTGTCTGCATGTGGCCACAAAGCGAGCCAGGATGCTGAGAGGGTATGCGAGATCTGGGCGAGTGCAAGTCATCAGGTACATGAGGCAACCCACCAGCTCTGCGTAGGGGCCGCTGGGCTCTACCAACTCCTCAGACACTGGAGCGGAGAGTCTGTGGTCTACAGGCAGAGGGGTGGGCTGTGCAGAGGAGAACTGAAGGCTGAACCTCTGAAGGACCTGGCGCACCAAGTGTGACTGAGTCAGGGTGATGGTGCGCGCAGCTCTGTCCCTGGAGATCTGCAAGCCAAGGTAACGGCGCAGTTCTCCAAGGTCAGTGCACGTGTGTCTCTTCAGCAGCTCTGCCTTCACGGAGGCCAGTGCGTCCCTGTCTGCTGTGGCAAAGACCAGGTCGTCGACGTAAACAAGGATGTAGAACGGAGTCTGGCCAGCATGAACGAAGAGTGAAGGGTCTGCGGAAGACGGAAAGAACTGCAGGTCAGCAAGCGTAGCACGGAGAGTGTCGTGCCACTCACGGGGAGGCTGGCGCAGGCCGTAGATGGGGCGCCGCAGGAGCCACTGGGTCCCAGGAGGGAAGGTGCCAGTGAAGCCCTGAGGGCGACGCAGGTAGACCTGCTCGTGTAGGCTGCCCTGAAGGAAGGCAGTGGAGAAGTCGAGGGAGTGAAGCTCATAGTCACGCTGAGCAGCTAGGTGTAACAGAACCCGAAGAGTAGTCATCTTCGGGGTCGGAGCGAAGGTCTGGAAGAAGTCCACCCCCTCGTGCTGACTGAAGCCTCTAGCCACATAGCGCGCCTTGAAGACAGGCGGCTCTCCAGGAGGGCGCTTCACCTTGAAGAGCCAGCGGCCATCGACTACGTTCACCCCAGGTGGGGGAACTGCGTCTACGAAGGTGCCGGTGGATCTCCAAGATGCCATCTCCTGCTCCATGGCAGCTATCCACTGCGAGGCCCAGGGTCCCGAAGTCGCCTCAGCGTAAGTGCGAGGGGTCGGGATGTCGAAAGCGTCTGGGTCACCCTCAGGGACTAGCAGCATGGAACAGAGATGGGGAGCAGCCTCGGACAGGAAAGCAAGCTCGAACTGGCGGTCCTCTAGGACGTCACTGCCAAGGGCAGGAGCACCCCTGATAGACGGAGGACAGGCAGGGTCAGAGACCAGAGCGGAGGCGTAGTCAAGGCGGCGGGTAGAGGCGAAGTCAGCGACAGCAGCGACAAGAGCGTCAAGGCACGAGGCCGGAACAGACGGGTCGGTAACGAGAGAGGCAAGGACCCGAGGAACAAGGGGACGAGCGGCACGAAGGTAGTCAGACAGCGGGGGGGGTGCAACAACAAGGGAGGACGGAGGAGGCGACGGGAGAAGGGGAGGACGAGACGCGTGGGAACGAAGCAACATAGGGTGGGAGCGCAAGACAGGCGAGGCAGGACGAGCACGGGAGGGACGGTGAGACCAGACGTGCGACGGAGGAGTCGGGTCAGGAGACAGAGGAGGGGACACAGGAGGGGAACGAGGGGGGAGACGGGCCGGGGACGAGTCCGGCGGAGGGAAGACAGGGCCGTAGACAGGAAGAGGAGGAGACGGTCGGAGAGGAACCGACGCAGGGTCGGGGGACGGAAGGCCGAGCAGGCGAAGGGCGGACACCGGCGGGGACTGCTGCTGCGGCGGCACAACGGCGACACCTGGACCGCAAGCTGCTCCTTGGCTACCACCGGCACTCTCCACACCAGCACCCCCAGAGGGACCACCCCCAGGGCTACCGGGACGAGCACCCCCAGAGTCAGCGATCGGGTGCTGCGACGGCGGCGGCGGCGGCGGCAGCGACAACGACGGCTGCAGCGGCGGCAGAGGCGGTGGAGGGGGGGACTGGGGAGGGGACGCCAGGGGAGGGGCGGCCGGCGAGGACTGAACAGGAGGGCCACCAGAGTCAGAAGACTCCTCAACCGGGTCCACCGACGGAAGGGGGGTGACGTCGGACACACCAGAGGGGGCGGGACGGGGAGGAGGAGGAGGAGGGGTAGGGACTACCGGGGAAGGAGTGACCAGGAACAGGGGGGGGGTAACCGGGGGACCACGGTGGGGGAAGCGACGGTAGTAGGAGACAGACTCGTCAAAGGTGACGTCACGAGAGTGAAAGAAGCGGTGAGACGGCGGGTGGTAAAAGTGCCAGTCGGACGCGTCAAGGGGAAAACCGAGGAAGACGCAGGGAAGGGTGCGGGCAGTGAGCTTGTCCGTGCCGGAGGCACGGACGTGAGCAAGGCAGCCCCAGACGTGGAACGCAGACGCGTCACCAGGAGACCCAGTCCAAAGACGGGTCGGCGAAACCTGCGGCTGCTGAGGGTGCGGCCACAAGTTAAGCTGGTGAGAAGCGTAGCGCACAGTGAACGGCCACAGAAAATGGGGTGCACCGGCATGGATCATGGAGGTGCGAGCCACCTCCATGACCAAACCGATGCGTCGCTCAGCGACCCCATTCTGCTGTGGGGAGTTCGGTAGGGTGAACGTCTGGGTGATGCCCTCCGCACGACAAAAGCGACCAAGGACACCTGAGGCAAACTCGCCACCACGGTCTGAGTGAAGACGCAAGACAGGGAGACCGCGGTGGACACGCGCAGAGACAAGCCAGGGGATGAGAGCGCCAGGCACGTCGGCCTTGCGCTCCAGGGGAAAGACTGTGGTGTAACGAGTGAAGTCGTCGACAAGCACAAGGAAGTAGTGCTCTCGACGCGGCCCAGGGACGGGGGCGGGGCCCCAGACGTCCAGGTGCAGGGTCTGCAGCGGCGCGGCGGTAGGGGGAAACGAGGAGGAGTGAGGGGCACGGCGAAGCCGACCCTCGACACAAGGCGTGCAAGGTGGGGCTGGGGAGGAGGGAAACGCGGGGAGGGAACCTGGGAGACCAAGGACAAGACCGTGCTGGGACATGTGACGCAGACGCGGGAGTGCAGGGTGACCTAGGCGGTGGTGCCAAAGGAGGGTCGGGTGAGTGAGGGACCGACAGGAGCAAGCAGCAGCAACCTGGGTGAACGCTTGAGCCGGGGGGGTCACGGTGTCCAGAGTGAATAGGCCGGACACCGGGTCCCGGGGGAACGTGGACAGGGGGGCACCAGTGGCGGCCTCGGTACAGACAGCATACCGCTCGTGACCAGGGAACGTAGTGGTGACACCAAGGTCCTGGAGGCAGCTGACACCAACTAGGTTCCTGGAGAACGAGGGGATATGCAGACTTGTGAGAGTGCCCGAAGGAACCGCCGGACAGGGAAGGGTGGTGGAACTGCGGGTGACTACCGGACCGCGGGAGGGGTCAGCAAGAGAAACGGCAGCAGGAACAGGAAGCGGCGTCAGGGTGGTGGAGTCGCGGAAGAAACACCGAGAAGCGCCAGAGTCCAAGGTGAAGGAAAGCGAAGCAGAGGCGTCTGGCGACGGAACGACGGCGGAAGCACCAAGACTACACAAAGCAGGGGATCCTACGCCTGACGCAGCAGGGGAGGCTAAGCTAGGCACACCTACACTAGGCAACAGTGAGTAATAAGTGGGAAGCACACTAGAGTCATCAGCATACATCACATGCAGAGCAGAAACAATGGCATCCATATCCATATCAAATATCTGAATCTTACGACTAAGCAAACTGTGCCAGTCCGGGAGGTCTGGCGACGGGCCGAAGCGCTGACGAAAGAGGTCGTCCAGGCGACGAAAACAGCGGGGAGTGGAGTGACCGATCTTACCGCAAACGAAGCCACGGCGAGGACCGGTCTGGATCTGGTACTGACAACGCTCGCCGCCAGAGCCACCACTCGGCACACCACCACGCGCCCGGCCACCGCCAGCGCCGGGCCACCCGGGCGGGAGGACACTCGTCTGCCGCGTCTGCGACGGCTGCTGCGGCTGCTGCGAAGGCTGCGACTGCGACGGCTGCTGCGGCTGCTGCAACTGCAGGGGCGGCGGCTCAGCTGGACTGGGCAGGGTCCCCTCGTCCGCTCCAACACCAGACGACCCGACCCCACCACTACCCCCTCCCGCACCCCCGCCTCCGCCTCCGCCGCGCCCAACCTTGGGGCGGCGGCCCTTCCCCGAACGAAACTGCGCTGCAGCAGCAGTCTCAGCCACTGCGGCAGAGCCGTCGGAGAAGGTACACTGGGCGGGGGCACAACCCTGAAAGATAGGGACTGGCACGACACCGCTCGCCTGGGCGATGGAGCGGTGACGGGTCTCTATCACAGTCAGGGTGTCTACAAAGTCAGTGAGGGTGAGGTCTGCGGGGTGAATGCTAAGGAAGCGGTCGCGGGCGACAGCAAGGCGGTCAGGGAGGCGGGTGGCAAGCAGGTAGAGGGTAGAGGTAATGGGCGGCTGGTGGGCTCTAAGCTGTGCATCAGTGCAGGCTGCGCGCCAGGTCTCATCTATCGAGCGCAGGTGGGCAGCGAGGTCAGAGACAGTGGGGAAAGATGCAAGGTCAGGAAAGAGCATCGGGAGGATCAGACGACCCACCGAGGCAGCCGGAGGGGTGGAATAGCGCTGGATGACAGCATCTAAGTATGACTGAGTAGTAGTGAGAGACCTAAAGCGAGGGCGCTCGGACGGGGGAAGGGCGTTGCTAATGGCAAGCTGGGCGACAGCATCGCGAGAAAGCCAGACAGAGCGCGCACGGGCAGTGGCAGCAGTGGACTCGCGCTCAGTGGGTGTGGAGTCAGCGGGCAGAATAGCAGGGGGGTCTGGGCAGGGGAGCGTACCGTCAAGGTGTGCGGAAAGCGGTTCACCATCCTGCCGCTGGCCAATGAGTTGGCGACGGAGGTCGGCAAGCCACGCCTCGAACTCCAGAGGCTGGCCTTCAGTGTCGAAGCGAAGCTCCGCCGCCATCAGAAACAGTGCAGTGCGGTGCAGGGCAGTGCAGCAAGGTGGAGTGCTGTGCCGTGCGGTATAGGGCGGTGCAGTGCGGTGCCAGGCAGTACCAGGTGGTGCGGGGCGGTGCAGTGCGGGGCAGTACGGTGCAGGGCAGTGCAGGGGGGGGGGGGGGGGGGGGGGGGGGGGGGGGGAGAACCGTACCAGTGAGGAGGACCGGGGCCGGGGCAGGGACGAGCGCAGGGGTCGGGCCGGTGCAACGGGGCCGGGCGGGTGCGACGGGGCCGGGCGGGCGCGACGGGGCCAGGCTGGTGCGACGGGGCCGGGCGGGTGCGTCGGGGCCGGGCTGGTGCGACGGGGCCGGGCGGTGCGACGGGGCCGGGCCGGTGCGACGGGGCCGGGTGAGCAGGACGGTGGCCCAGGAGGGGCGCACCGGGGCTGGGCGGGCACGACGGGGCCGGACGGGTGCGACGGGGCCGGGCGGCTGCGACGGGGCCGGGCAGGGGGCGACGGGGCCGGGCGGCTGCGACGGGGCCGGGCGGGCGTGACGGGGCCGGGCTGGTGCGACGGGGCCGGGCGGGTGCGACGGGGCCTGAAGGCGTAACGGGGCCCAGGAGGGGGCTCGACGCGGCCCAGGAGGGGCGCTACGGGGCCCAGGAGGGGCACGACGGGGGCCCAGGAGGGGCGCTACAGGGGCCCAGGAGGGGCGCGACGGGGCCCAGGAGGGGCGCTACGGAGCCCAGGAGGGGCGCGACGAGGCCCAGGAGGGGTGCTACGGGGCCTAGGATGGGCGCGACGGGGCCCAGGAGGGGCGCTACAGGGCCCAGGAAGGGCGCGACGGGGCCCAGGAGGGGCGCTACGGGGCCCAGGAGGGGTGCAACGAGGCCCAGGAGGGGCGCTACGGAGCCCAGGAGGGGCGCGACGAGGCCCAGGAGGGGCGCTACGGGGCCTAGGAGGGGCGCGACGGGGCCCAGGAGGGGCGCTACGGGGCCCAGGAGGGGCGCGACGGGGCCCAGGAGGGGCGCTACGGAGCCCAGGAGGGGCGCGACGGGGCCCAGGAGGGGCGCTACGGGGCCCAGGAGGGGCGCTACGGGGCCCAGGAAGGGGCGCGACGGGGCTAGGGGGGTCGCGACGGGGCTAGGGGCACGACGGGGCTAGGAGGTAGGGGGGCGAGCGGAAGCGGTAGGTGGGGGGGGGATCCTAACCTACGCGTGATACCATATCAGAATTAGAGAAGTGAATGATGGTAGAGTGAGAGTACACACAGATATACCTAAGTGTTGTACCCTCTAAGAGGCGACCCTATACAGTCTATACAAACATGACAAATACACATGTTTGACATTCCTACCGTTCCTACTAGCCTAGCTTTTGTGACAGTAACTGCTTATCTGACACTGGCATTCTCACCACTATACTTTATAACCTGCCTAGTGTACTGTAACCGCAAGGAAGCCACTCGATAACGGGTAGAAGGGTGACAAAATCAAGCTCTCAATGCTGGATAAGGCTATGCTGCCGTAGACCTTGCTCTTTCCACAAAACGAACACTTCTCTACATTGATTTCCATAAAAAGCCTATTATTTACCCGCACCTTCGGAATAAACATACCCGAAGGCAACATTCAGGTGGTACTAGACTGGAGCTCAGCTCACCTAGTCTTGAATTTATTTCGAATGCAGCCTTCGTCCCATTGCAGCATACACCCATGTTGCTGCTGAACTGAAATACAGAGGACCTTACTGATGTCATGTAATTCACTCTTTGCTTGTACGAACCAAACGACAATCTCTACAGCTCAGCTCAACACACGTAGAATCACGAAGCCACTGTAAACGCTGCTTTGATGCCGTTGTTGCAGTCATCACCCACGTTGCTGCTGAAATAGATTGTTTTGCCGATGTCCTTCACCCTCACTTTGACAGTGTAGAATCCATAGTAGCGGCCCCGGGCAAGTGGCTTAGCATTCAAAAACGTGCATGCAGTGTAGTCTGCAGCGTCTACTTTATGCACCGAGTGCAGCTCGTTCACCCACTGGAATACTGCAGGCAGGCAGGCAGGGAGAGGAGAGAAGGGAAAGGAGACAAGAGGGGGGAAAGGAGGCAAGAGAAGGGAAAGGAGACAAGAGGGGGGTGGTGAGGAAGGGAACAGTGTAGGAGGAGCAAGGATTTTATAGGTGCATCAAATGCAGTGCAGTCTGCAGCGTCTATTTTACGCTCGAGAGTAGCTTGTCCACCCACTGGAAGATTGTAGGCAGGCAGGCAGGGTGGGCGGCAGGGAGGAAGGATTCACGAGGGCGTTGTAAAGAGCCTCTTCCCAAGTCAGGCAGGGTGGCAGGGAGGCAGGGAGGCAGGGAGGCAGGGAGGCAGGGAGGCAGGGAGGCAGGGAGGCAGGGAGGCAGGGAGGCATGGAGGCAGGGAGGCAGGGAGGCAGGGAGGCAGGGAGGCAGGGAAGCAGGGAGGCAGGGAGGAAGGGTGGCAGGGAGGCAGGGAGGCAGGGAGGCAGAGAGGAAGGGTTAGGGCTACAGCCATTCAGCTACAGAGAGAAAGGCGCACGCACCTAGCAGGTCGGTAGGCAACACTTTCGGCACCTTCCAATTCTTGAGCCCACAGCCCTTCGGGCCTTCGCGGAGAGCTACCGTATCTGTTGCCGTTCAGCCCAGCCACCGTCACCACCACCACCCTCGCTCACTGCCCTGTGCCATGGCTTGCAATAGCACGGACACGTACCTACCTAGCAGGTCGTTCGGCAGCACTTTCGGCGCCTTCCAGTTCTTGAGCCCCTAGCCCCACGGGGAAACTTACCTGTTGCCGTTGCTACCTCCCACCCCGAGCACCCCTCTCATGCTGCACTAACTGACATGGGTTGCGTCAGCGCCAGCACGTACCTAGCAGGCCATTTGGCAGCACTTTCGGCGCCTTCCAGTTCTTGATTGAGCCCATATCCCCACGGGGATACTTACCTGTTGCCGTTGCTACCTCCCACCCCCGCGCACACCACCCTCTCTTTCTGCGCTGCCGTGTGGCATGCGTTGCATCAGCGCCAGCGCGCACCTAGCACGTCGTTGGGCAGCAATTTCGGCGCCTTCCAGTTCTGCAGCCCGTAGCCCCACGGGGAGATCCACCTGTTGCCGTTGCCGCCGCCCACCCACACCATTTTCTGTGAGGAGAGGGGAGAAAGCGGGAGACGATGAGGGAGGTTGGAAGAAGCAGGGAGGGGGAGGGAGCAGATGGAAAGGGAGGCAGTAAGAACCTGGCTCCTATTACGCGTTACACATGGGTTCAAGCATCGTGATTGCTTTTGAGTCGACTCAAAAGTAAGGGAGCGGATGGAAATGGAGCGGACGGAAAGGGAGCGGACGGAAAGGGAGAGGACGGAAAGGGAGAGGACGGAAAGGGAGCGGACGGAAAGGGAGCGGACGGAAAGGGAGCGGACGGAAAGGGAGCGGACGGAAAGGGAGCGGACGGAAAGGGAGCGGATGGACTGGGAGGCAGTAAGAACCCGGTGCCAATTATGCGTTATGCATGGGTTCAAGCATCGTGATTGCACTACGAGCAACGGACAGCGAGCACGGAGCGATGAGCTGCTAATGTAGCAGCAGTGTGCAGTGAAGTGAAGAGCAGTGCAGTGAGGTGCAGTGAAGTAAAGCGTAGTGCAGTGAGGTGCAGCGAAGTGAAGTGCAGTGAAGTGAGGTGCAGTGAGGTGCAGTGAGGTGAAGTGCAGTGAAGTGCAGTGCGGTGAAGTGCTTTCCAGTGCTGCTCGCGTTGCGTGGGTTGGATTGCTACACGTGACGGTACCTTGCTTCAGTTCCTATAGCGATGCCACGCGTTGCGCGTACAGCGACACTCGTACCTGAGCTTCCACTCCGCCTGATCGTTGGGCAGAGTGGACAAGCGGAGACCGTCAGCGCGAGGGCGGGGGGGGGAGGGGACGCGACGGGAGCGGAGAAGAGCGGGGGGGAGGAGGGGGGAGGGGGGAAGATGATGGGAGAGAGAGGGGGCGGGGGGAGGGGTAGTGGGGTGGGAGAGAATGTGAAAGGGGCGAGGGGATTGGAAGTGAGTTGACGACGTTGGGCGGAGGAGGGAGCGGAGAGAAACGGAGTAACGCATGAAGGGGTTTCTGGAGAGAAACGGTTTCTGGAGAGAACTGCGCCGCGTGGAGAGGGGGAGCGGCAGCGGGAGGGTAGCGCAGGGGGGAATCGCAGCAGTCCGAGTGGATAGGAGCCTGACGACGAAAGGACAGGGGCAGATCAGCGGAGCCGACAGCGGAAAACGCGGTGCACGTCGCGGAGGGTGTGAGAGGCAAGGAGGATGTGCGAAGAAAGGCGCAAGATGCGCGGAGAAAGGCGCAAGATGCGCGGAGAAAGGCGCAAGATGCGCGGAGAAAGCAGAGGGCGCGTACCGACGAGGAGTATGAGAGCGGCGAGGAGGAGAATCAGCGACTTTTGACACGCCATGGCCGGCTGAGAGAAAGAGCGTCGCGAGGCCGAGCGCGTCTCGAGGTGACGACGGTGTCGAGAGGCACCGCTTGAACTAGATCGCGTCGTACCGTACCGGGAACGTTTTAAAGACGACTCGGAAGAAAGCGTCGTGTAACGAGGAGAGAGAATTTCTACAAGGGCTCGTGGTATGAAGCTTGAAGCTTGTTCTGGTAACGAGGAGAATGCACGCGGTGACGGTGGTCAACGCGTTTACTCGCAATGACGCTGCGAGGAGAAATTCTATGCAGCGAAAATTCTGTGCGAAGAAAATTCCATCCGACGAAATTTCCACGCGAGGAAAAGGATATGCGACGCTTGGTTTCGTTCGGAATGGATGGCTGAACCGCGTCGGAGCTGTTACTCGACGAATGGCTAAACCTGTCTTGATTCTATTCAATTCTGGTAGAATTAACGGGGCTGTGGTGATACTATAGACCGAAGGCTGAAATGACAAGGGCTGGAAGAACCTCAGGTAATATAAAAGGCGCTGGCTGCGGTTCTAAACTAAAGCCTAGAGGCAATACTGAACTCAAATGGGTCGTGCATGCGAGGGAGGATGTAGCTTTGCCATTTCACACGCCCAGCGCAGCCCCCCCAGCCCCCTTGGCCGGCTTTTGGGCATGCTTTTAGGTGAACACTGAGGGTGTGTCCCGCGCGTACGTTTCTCGCTCAAAAGCCTACTCAACCGTTTTAGAACGCTATAATTGTTTTTTGTTTCGCATAAATTCTGACCCAACCGTACTCAAACGTACGCGGGGGGGACGCGCCTTGAACAGCACAGTTCACCCAGTGACAGGCGAGTCCCCTTGGCGGCTGGTCCTGCCCGAATGGACCCGACTGATTTGTGGTCGCCTCGCCCTGTCTCAGCGACGACCACTCGATTGATGTCGCGACCGCCGCCGAACCCTGGACTGCCCTGAAACAGGGACGCAACGAGGGGAGGGGACCTATGCTTGCAATGGACGGCTGCTTGGTCTCAGTGAAGGCCGCCAGGGCAAAAAAACTAATTTGCGACGCTGACGAAAACTGTAACCTTATTGATTTCGAAACTCTGGCTGCTGATTTGCAGATACATTTCGTCTGGCGAATCCGCGAAGCGGAGATGTATTTCGACAGGCCGATTTTCCTCGTGTGGTTTGTGGTGCAGTCGGGTTCGAATCGAATGCATCTTCTCACAATGCTGAGGAAGCGTCGTGAATTCTGCCCAATTGCAAGCAGCAGCACAGGCGTTGCAGCAGGAACTGCAGCACTCCAGTCTTCGCTCCACCCCATCTCACCCCACGCCACCCTTTTTAAAATCATCCCATCCCTTCTTTTTCCAAACTTTCTCCCCATCCTCCTCCTCCAGCCCTGCTCCCCAATGTCCTCCCCAACCACTTCCTCATCCACAGTTCCAAGGTAGCGACTGATGCTCATCAGTTGGTGCTCAGAATTAGCAGAGCCCGCTGCATTCTCGGTTCTGCCTCTGTCCACTGAACCCACACAACGTTCCGCGTTTCCCTCTCCGTGCGGACCGGACGTTCCCCGCACCGCCTTCCGAAGGTCTCCCCCTGCTCCCGAACATTTCCTCTCCGTCCCACTGGGCAGCTCTACGCCCTCCCTCCCACCCTTCATCATGGCCTCCCGAATCCCGCCGCGGCTTTTCCTTCTTACCGCGGCGCTCGTCCTCCTCGTCGGTGCGTGCTCTCTGATATTTCCAGTTTAGATTCTCCACGCTGGTCTGCCTAAAGTAGGTTGTTTCCGATATGACTCTCGAGTCGACTCAAAAGTCAGCTTCTCACCGCGGCGCTCGCCCTCCTCTTCGGTGCGTGCACTTCGACATTTCCACCTTAGTTTCTGGACGCTATTCTGCCTAAACTAGGTTGTTTCTGAGATGAGTTCTCAGTAGTCAGCCCTTCTTGCCGCATTGCTCGTCCTCCTTGTCGGTCCGCGCTGTCTGTTTCTTAAGCGCCTCCAAACATACAGCTCAGCTCTGGTCTTTCGACCCAGATTCTCCGCGCTGTTCTGCCGTTTCTCGACCGTTCCGAGTAAATCCGCAATGGCCATTGCGCCTCTTAGTACGCGACGGTTTTTTAGGGCAAGGTAGCCTTTGAGTTATCGTACCCACTCTCGCGCTCCCTGTGCGATATTCCAATCCACCCGCCGCACCGCGTGATGCCGCGGCGATTGATGATGTCCCTCGCGAGGCGCCACTGCGGCATTGCCGCGATGAGGCGCGAGAGCGTTGAAAGGAGTCCCTTATTATTCTCGCGATTTCAATCTCAGAGATTCGGCCACTGCCTCTCCTCCGCCATCATCTCTCCCTTTTCCTCAGCCTGCAATTCGCAGGAGATGTTTGAGGCGGCTAAAAAGTCATCCTGCAGCACTTCCTCCGATGAGCGAAGATGCGTGGGATGTCGCTTTCGTCTCGTAGCGAAAGTTCCGTGTGACATTGTAAGGAGGTGACTTTTGAGTCGACTCAAAAGTCGAAACGACGCAATCTCATCCAGCAGCTCCTCCTCCAATGAGCGAAGATGCGAGGGATCTCGCTTTCGTCTCCTCCCCTCGCATCTCTCCTTTTCCCTCCACATGCCAAACGTGCCTTTCCGTGTCACGTGTAATCTCCCCCCTTCAAGTTGTCTCCCTCCCCAACCTCCCCAATCTCATCTCCCTCTCTCCCTCTCCACTTCCTCCCTCCATCCAGCCCCTCCCTTCACAAGTTACTCGTTTCGCCCCCCTCTCTTCTCTTTCATTTTTCCTTTTCCCTCTTTTTCCCCCCTCTCCCCTTCCATGTCGCCGTCTCTCCACCGGTGTCTGCCCCGCGCGTCTGTTCCCCCGCGGTGCTGATCAACGAACGCCTCCTTTCGCTCGCTCCTTTCAGCCAGCGCTGAAGCGCAGGTACTGCCTGTAGCCTGTAGGGAATCGGCTACAGCCTAATACGAATATGAGTAGTTATAATAACAAATATTTGGAGAATAGTTAATATCGTATCTTTCAACTAATATTGAGAGAGTTCGAAAACAAATTTTAGTATGTAGGGAGAAAAAAGGCTACAATTCCGTATGCATACTAGAAGCACACTCACGAAAGCACATGCAAAAGCAAAAGCACGAGTTAAGAAGGCCCATTTAAATCCCGAGTCTCAAGTCGCGAGCCGCAGTCAAGGGAGGTTCGGGTTTAGGTGTGGAGTCTGGGCTGGATACGCGGATTTTGACAATTTTTAGCGACTTCCATGAGCTGTTGAAAAACGACAATTGTTAAAAAACGACACCCATTGGCAAAAAAAAAAACGAAATGGCCGTGATGATCACACACTCTCCAAAGAGTGTCGCCAACAGTTTTCCCTCCCCTTCCCTCCGAACCAAACGCCTCTTGCCAAACACATTTTGGGGGTTTGCAGCTTTGGTGCTCCAATCAGGTCGAACCCAAGCCCCATCTGCCACCCAGCAAGCCTCAGAGACTTGCTTGGCCCTGCATCTTGGGACCTGGGCTTCTAAACACAGGCTCCATCAATCTCCATCCCCCTCCTCCCCTCCCCCCCCGCCTCATAGGTGCTGCTCTAAGACATGGCCAATGCTGAAACGCCTCACAATAGCCCCCCCCCCCCCCGACTCCCCCTAGGTGCCTCTGCAAGACATTTTTATTTTGAGGCGGCGCCTTAAAAAAGGGCTTCATACATGCACTGTACCCCGTGCTTTAGTTGTCTCCCTCCTCTCTCAAACACAACCCCTAACGTTACGCCCCTCCCTCCCTCCCCCCTCACAACCCAACCCACCCCTCCGCATATAGAATGTGGTGCATGCACAAGGCAGGGCCGGCAGATTGTTGAAAGTCAGTCATCCTCCTACTGTTCCTCCCTCCTTCCCTCCTCTGTTCCCCCCCCCCTTTCGCCCCTCCGCATATAGAGAGTGGTGCATGTGGGGGGCAGACTCGGCAGGCTCATATCCCCGTGGGGCTATGGGCTCAAGACCTGGAAGGCGCCCAAAGTGCTGCCCGGTGACCTGCTAGGTACGTGTCTGTGGTGCAACAACTCAGTGCAAGTGAAGGTGATGTGGGAGTGGTGGGATGCGGTGGGATGTGGTGGCAACGCAATGGCAACAGATGGCTATCCCCGAGGGGCTATGGGCTCAAGACCTGGAAGGGGTCGGAAATGCTGCCAGGTGACCGGCTGGAGAGGTGGCAGTGGCGCCACGGCACGGCTCGTACTTGCACGGTAGTGCTTGATTTTGCTTCTTAGAATGACGGGGTGCTTTTTATATGCTTCCAAAAAAGACCCTACAAAATCAAGGCTACACTGTTTACGGCACGGTAGTGTTTGGATCTGCAGGGTTTTTTTTAGAATTCTAAAACGCAACCCTGCAGAGCTGCAGTGCCTCTTCTCCAACGCCCCCACCTTCCCACCCTGCCCCTGCCCCTGCCCCTGCCCCTGCCCCTGCCCTGCCCCTGCCCCTGCCTTTGCCCCTGCCCCTGCCCCTGCCCCTTCCCCTGCCCCTGCCCCTGCCCCTTCCCCTGCCCCTGCCCTGCCTGCAATCTTCCAGTGTGTCAACGAGTGGCACTCGGTGCAAGAAGTAGGCTCTGCAGGTTCCACTGCACTTGAGGTGCTTAGGTAGTAGAAACCCAATGCCCCCTCTCCTGTGCGCCTCGCATTGCACCCCTCCCATCCTGCCCCTCCCATCCTGCCCCTGCCATTCTGCCCCTCCCATCCTGACCCTGCCTGCCGGCAGTCTTCCAGCGGCTGAGCGAGCCGCACTCGGTGCACAAAGTAGACGCTACAGACTACACTGCATTTGACACACCTCTTAGAACAATGCTCCTCCTCCCCCCTCCCCACCCTCCTCCTCCCTCTCCCTCCCTCCCTCCCTCCCTCCCTGCCTGCCTGCAGTCTTCCAGTGGCTGAGCGAGCAGCACTCGGTGCACAAAGTGGACGCTGCAGACTACGCTGCATGCACGTTCCTCAACGCAAAACAGCTCGCCCGGGGTCGCAGCTATGGCAATTTCGTCTACAAGGTGCCTGGCGAGGACTACGATAAGACCATCTACTTCAGCAGCAACGTGAAAAAAGATTGCAGGAATGGGATCAAGGTGGCGTTCGACGTCAAGCCATAAAGCGTTTGGGTTGTGTTATGGTAGACGGTGCATGGGGTAATGGGTGTAGTTTGGGCAGCATTCAGATACAGACATACGGTACCGTGTATTACACGGAGGTTATGTAATCATATTTCGCTGCAGGCAGTCTACAGTGCAGGTTTTGTACTACAGTGGTTCCATGCAGGGTAAGTAAGTGTTACATTTATTGCAGTCAAGCAACACGACAAATGCCTCTACTGACTGAAGCTCTATCTGTGATGGGGCAATACAGTGTGGTGTGGTTGTTATTGGTAGAATACACGGCTCAATATACATGCCTACACCTCATAGGCTATTGGAATGTTCTGCATGCTCTATTGCTAATGCACCATTTGTCTCAAAGTTTGGAGCTAGTACCAGTACTACCAGGCAATTTGACCCGGCCCAACCCATGCAGTAGTTTATTCACTAAGGGGAAAATAGGCAAGCTGCTCCTACAGTCTTGAGCTCAGTTCAGATCAGATGTCTCACGCCACAATCACTCCAGCTGGCCAGCCATCCAGCCGTTTCCTCACATCCTCCTTGCCCATCTCTCGCCTTCTCCCCGCACTGTTCTTCCTCCCACTCGTTCCTCCGACCGCTCCTTGCATGCACAGCCGTCTCCTAGATCCCCTCCACTACAGACGCTGCCGCCGCCGCTGCTGCTGCTGCCGCTGTTGCTGCTGCTGCTGCTGCTGCTGCTGCTGCTGCTGCTGCTGCTGCTGCTGAGAGAGCCAGTCCATGCCCTGGCCACCTGTCATCCATATCAATCCCATATTCTCGCAGCTGTGTCTGCAACTCACAGCGGTCACTCAACATCCAGCAAGTCATGCAGCCGTTTCTTCACACCCTTGCTCATCTCTCGCCGTATCTCTGCCAGCTGCCGCTGCTTCTGCTCATCCCTCTCGCACACCCGAGACGAGCGCCGCGGCTCTGATGCAGCAGCAGAGGGGTGAGGGAGGTGAGAGGGGTGGGCATGGCGTGGCTCGGATGCAGCAGCAGAGGAGTGAGGGGGGTGAGAGGGGTGAGGGAGGTGAGAGGGGTGAGGGAGGTGAGAGGGGTGGGCACGGCGTGGCTGGGATGCAGCAGAAGAGTGAGGGGGATGAGAGGAGTGGGAGGGAGGACGGGGGTGAGAGCGGCGGGGTTCGGATGTAGCAGGAGAGAAGTGAGTTTGGCAGGTCTCCCATGGGGCAGGGGAGGGGCGGGTGGGGGCAGGGGGTGACTGTGGCCGGTGCCCTGGAGGTGACTGTAGCCAGCGCTGCACATGTGACTGTATAGGGAGTGACGGATGGGCAGGTGAGGGTGATTGAAGCGAGAGTGACTGCATGCCAAATGACACAAGCGAAGGGGAGTGGAATCGGGGCGACCCTGAAAGGACGTGCTTCCCCTTGCGCTCCCTGTCCCAGCGTTGCTTCTCCCTCAAGGATCTGCCTAACTGCTGCTGCTCCTTCCATTGCTGCTCCCTCCTCCGCTGTTGCTTCTTCCTCTGTCTCAATGCACGTTCAGCTGCCTCTTCTTGCCCCTCCCTTCTCTTCTCGCCTCTCCACCTCTCTTTTGGACTCGCCTTATCTCCTCCCTCCCTACCTCTCCTTTCCCCCACCTCTCTCCTCTCCTCCCTCTCCAACTCAGAGTCAGAGCCACTGCTGGCATCCTCTCCTCTGCTCTCCTGGCTCTTCACTTGCCCCTCACTCCCCTCACTCCCCTCGCTCTCTTCCCCCACCGCTTTCCCTGCTCTCTCTCCGCTCCCCTCACTGCCGCTGCTGAGGGTGATACGATGCGTCCCTTCAACCTCCACCACATCCGGACTCACACGCACCTCAGTCGCTGCCTCTGATCCTTGCTCCCCCTGTCCCCCCTGCCCCCCCTGTCCCTCCTGTTCCCCTTGAGTTGGGCCCAACGTATGGTGCGAGCCTCCGACCTGCGGCACATCTAGACGCACGCGCACCTCCTGCACGTCCTCTGCTCCCTGCCCCTCCTCTGCTCCCTGCACATCCTTAGCTCCCAGCGACCGCCCGTGCTCATCATCAGCATCATCATCAGCATCATCGGCATCATCATCATTGCACTTCCGTTTTTCGGGTCTCGCCTCGTCTGCTGCATCATGCCGTGGTGCACCCTCCCTCTTTTCCCCATCCTTCTGTTCCCTGTCATCCTGCTCTGCTGTGAGCCACCTCTCTGTGCCCTGCCTCGCTGTGAAATATCGCATGCCTCGCCTTTTCACCCTCGCCTCGTCACCACCAAGCGGCGCTGCGCCATCCCTCCCTTCCCCTCCTTGACTTCCTGCCTCATCCTGCTCCTCCGTGTGCCACCCCTCCATTCCCTGCCTGTCGGTGAAATGTCGCCCGCCCAACTCTCTTCGCCTCTTAACACCTGCCTCCTCAGCATGCCTTCTCCCTCTACCTCCCACACCTTTCAACTTCTCTGCTGCCTCTTCCTCCCTCCCTGGTCTATGTACACGTGGTTGCAGCAGAGTGCTCTCTTGCCCGTGATGAGCTGGCACATGGTGACCTGGCAAATGCTGAGCTGGCAAGTATCGACCGGACACAATATCAAGTTCTCTTCTGCCAAATTTCCCTCCACTTCGACCACCCGCTTCCCTTTCCTTCTCCCGACTCTCATCCTTCTCCTCTTGCGCCTCCACTTTCTCCCCCTCTTCCTCTTCATCTTCAGAACCACTCAGATCCACACACTCCGTCTCCTTGCCATGCTCCAACGCCTTTTGAGGCGCCTCAAAAGTCATCTCATTACTCACGGTTTTAACATAGGAAGCATTTTTAGGCCGACTCAAATCCAGGCACTCTGTCTCTGGGTCACCCTCCAACATCCCTTTGCTTCCTCCTCCCTTCTCTCCCTTCCCTCCCTTCTTCCCCTCCTCCACTTCACCTACCAATTCCTCCTCCTCTTCCTCCTCCTCTTCCTCCTCCTCTTCCTCCTCTTCCTCCTCCTCTTCTTCCTCCCCCTCCTCATCATTCTCAAGCCCACTCAGATCCACACACTCCAACGCTTTACCAAGCTCCATTTTCCCCTCCTCCCGGGCCTCACCTTTCCCTCCTCCCTTCTCAAGCGGTCCCTTCTCTCCCTCATCCATCTCGCCGACCAAGCTCCCTCTTTCCCCACCTTCTTCCCCTGCCTTCACCTCATCCTTTCCCGCACTTCCCTCCTCCTCCTCTGCTTCACCTTCCTTCTCCCCCTTCCCCCCTCCGGCCCGTTCCCCTCTCTCCTCATCTTCCTCTCCCTCTACTTCCTCGTCCTCCTCAACCTCCTCCCCGTCCTTCACTTCTCCTTCCTCTTCTTCTGATTCCTCCCCCACTCTCAAGCCACCCCCTTCCTCCCCTTCCTCCCCTTCCTCCCCTGCGTCCACACCACTCCCCCCCCTCCCTGCACCCACTCCTTCCACTCTAATCCCAAGCTGCCCTTCCAAGCTGCACACCCGCCTCTCACCTCTCACCCGCCCCTCACCTCTCAACCCCCTCGCACCCACGCCTCTCGCTCTATTCCCACCCACTCCACCTTCCCCGTCTGCAGGCGTGAGGAGTCTATTTTTGAGGCGCCTCAACACTCCACTCTCCCCGTCCGCAGGCTTCGTAGCCCCGTTCTGCCCTTCGTCCCCCTCCACTTCCTTTCTTGCTATCTCCGCCTCCACCTTCTCCTTCTCCTCTCCAACCTTCCCCCCCCCTCCCTCGAATCCTCCTCTTTCTTCTCCTTCCCCAGAGTCACATCCTTACCTCCATCTCTCCCCTCCATATCCTTTTCAGCCCATGTTTCCTCCTCAACCTTCCCCTTCGGTTCCACCACAAAGCAATCCTCATTCTCCTCCTCCTCCTCCTCCTCCTCCTCCTTCTCATCTTCTTCCTCCTCCCTCTTTTCATCGTCTTCCTCATCCTCCTTTTCGCCTTCTTCCTTCTTCTTCTCCTCACTCCTTTCCCTCATCGCCTCATCCTCCACTGCTTTCTCCCCCCACTCTCCCTCCCATTCCTCCCCTCCAGTGCCCTGCCCTCCACTTCTCTCCTCCACCCCTCCGTTCTCTTTCCTCCCTCTTCCCTTCCCCTCACCAGTCCCACTCGCTTCACCCCATCATCTTTCCCCACTCCCGCTTCTCTATCCCTCACCGCCCCCACTCCTTTCTCCTCCCTCCTCCCCCCAACCACTGCCACTGCATGTCTCCCTGCCCCCTCTCGAGCCCTCGCCGCACCACCTGCTGCTGCTGCTGCCCCCGCTTCCATCGTCACTCCTGTGCGTGTCCCCTCCCGCCCAACTCTTTTCCCACCCTCTTTCCCTCTCCCTTTGGGCTCGCTTCCGGCCCCAACCCCCCCCTCGCACCCCTCTCTCGTGCCGTCCGTTGCTCCTTTTCCTTCCCGCTCACCTCCGTTGCTCCCACCCTCTTCTCCTCCCCCTTCCGACCTTCCTTCTCTCCTCACCCCCCTGCCCGGCCCCTCTACCCTCTTCTGCAGCGCTGTCCGCAGCCGTGTGTCAGCAGTGCGGGTGTTGTGAGAAGAACGAGAAGTGACAAGTAACGCAGCAGACTGCTCCCCCTGTGGGTTCCTGACACACCCACCCGCCGGCCCATCACCCCTCTTCTGCAGTGACGTCAGCAGCCCTGTGGCAGAATCCAGGTTGCTGCTCAGATCCAGGTCACCCCACATGTCCGCACCACCACCACCCGCACTCTGTTTCCCCTCCTCGCGCCTCGATGCTATCCTGCCCTCCTCCTCCGCATCGCTGCTTTCTCCTCTCCCAATGCTTTCGCTGGTCTCCCCAGCCTCATGCCTTTCGATTCCTCCCTCCTTCGCCGCCTTCTGCCTACCCTCTTTCTTCTTCTCCCCATCGTCCTCCTCCTCCTCCTCCTCCTCCTCCTCCTCTCGTCTTTTTACCCGTACGTCGCCCCTATCCTCCTTCTCATTATCCTCCACTTCGTCCCCATCCCTCACAGGCGATTCACTGATGCAAAGAACAACAGGTGCTGCTGCACCCCCCACGCCTCCCTCACCCCGCTCGCATCTGTCGTTATTTTCTTCCCTTCCCTCCTCTTTGTCCTCCGCTCTACCCTCCTCCCTATCCTCCTCCTCTCTATCAGCTTCCTCCCGATTCTCAGCCTCATCTCCTCGCGAGTCACTGATGAAAACAACAGCTGCTTTATCCTCCTCTTCCTGCGTCACATGCTCCTCCTCCTCTTCCTCCTCCGCATCCTCCCCCTCATCTGCATCGTCCGCCCCATCGTCCTTCCACAACCCCCCGTACCTCTTCAATCCTCCCCTCCTTTCTGCTACCCACCCTCGTCTGCACGCCAGTCTGACTGTAGCAGCAGCCGAGGTTTTTGCTCTTGCAACCGCATCTAGAGCTGCAGTGTCTGCTGCATTGGTGTCTGAACATGTACGTACAGCTGTGGCAGTGGCTGTGGCTGTGGCTGTAGCAGCACCTGTGGCTGTAGAAGAACCCATGGCTGTAGCAGCACCTGTGGCGGTAGCAGCACCTGTGGCTGTAGCAGCATCTGCAGCTGTAGCGGACCCCTGAGCAGCACATGCGGCAGCCAGACCATCGCGTGCCCTACGGCCAGGAGGATGTTTGCCAGCCAGACCACCGCGCACGTTGCTACCAACAGTTCCGTTACCATCATTGACATTGTCAGCAGCCACAGCCTCGGCTGCAGCACGAGGGGCAGCAGCAGCAGCAGCAGCACGAGGAGCAGGAGGAGCAGGAGGAGCAGGAGGAGCAGGAGCAGATTCATCAGCTGAACTACTCATCAACACATAATGTGCCAGCTCATGCTCTCCAGATGCCAGCTCATGCTCTCCAGGTGCCAGCTCATGCTCTCCAGATGCCAGCTCATGCTCTCCAGATGCCAGCTCATGTTCTCCAGGTGCCAGCTCATGCTCTCCAGGTACCAGCTCATGCTCTCCCTCAACCCTAATCCCTGTCAACTCAACAGAACTCCCCTTTTTTCCTTGCTCCCTTTCCGTCTCCTGCCGCCCTTTCTCCTCTCGCGCCTCCTCTCCACTCATGTCCTCATTCTGCCTCACCGCAAGCTTCGCCTCTCCTCCTCTCCTGTCTTCCACCAGCCCTTGTTGCCTATCCCTCGTTTCCTCTTCCGTTTCAACCCCCTCCACCTCTCCGCTACTTTCCTCTTCCACCCGCCCCTTCTGTCTGTCCCCCTTTCCCTCCTCCCTCCTCTTCTCTTCCTTTCGAACCTCCTCCACGTCCCCCCCTCCCTCTTCCCTCCGTCCCTCGTCTCTCGGACTTCTCAAACACTCCGCCTCCTCCACCTCCTCTACCTCCTCCCCACTCACCTCCACCTTCCTATTCCTCTCCTCTCTCCTCCCCGCCTTCCCTTCACTCCTCTCCAACCCCGCCCCTCCCTTCTCTTCCCCCTTCTCCCCCTTCTCCCCCTCCTCCCCCTTCTCCTTCTCCTTCGCCATCTCCATCTCTACCTCCCTATCCACCTCATCCAGCCAATCAGCAACCGCACTCCGAGCAACCCTCCCTTCACCACTCCCATCCATTCCCCCCATCCGCCATCCCCCACCCTCCCCCTCTTCCTCACCGCAACCACCTCCATCACATCATCCTCCTCCTCTACCTCCTTCTCCTCCCCACTCCCCTCCTCTATCCTCTCTTGCACGCACCGCTCTCTCTTCCCACCAACCCTACCCTGCGTCAGAGGGCCCCCTTCTCCCTGACCTGCCATGATTGCTTGCACGCTGCGGCTACGAGTCACACGCATATTCTGCTGCTGCTGCTGCTGCTGCTGGTCTTGTGCCACGTCCTTTCTGTGTCCCTCTCCCCGTCTCTCCGCACCTCTACCCCCCCTCACACCACCCTCTCCCTCCACTCTCCCCCCTTCCCTCTCCCCCCTCCTCCCCCACACTCCTCATCTCCCTCGCTAGCAGCCCTCGCAACCCTCCCTCGCGCCCCACTCCACACCCCGCCCCCTCCTCGTTCCATGCTTCCCTCACCTCCTCCCCAACCACCACATCCTCTTTCTTGGGTTCTCTCTCCAGCAGGTCCACCAGCCCCGCTCGGTGCAGCACCGTCCGGCGAATAGCGGCTCGCATGGGCTTGGCTGAGTCTGGCTTTAGCCAGGGGAAGGACAGCTGGAGAGAGGAGGGGGGGGGAGGGGAGAAGAGTAGAGTGGGGGGAGGAAAGAGAGTGGTCTCTCCTTGGGTTCTCTCGCATGGGTGAAAGAGGAAGGAGGGAAGGACAGGTGGGAGGAAGGAGGGACAAATAGAGTGGAACCGGGGGGAGAAAGAGGGGGGCCTCTTTGGTTCACTCAGGTTCTCGCGCTAGCAAGTCAACCAGCCCCGCTTGCTGCGGATAATGGCTCGCATGGGCTTGGCTGAGTTAGGCTTCTGCCAGGGGTAGGACAGCTGGTGGGAAGGGCAAGGGCGGGACGAGGGAAACAAGGGGAGGCGCGGACGCAAGGAAAGGGGATGGCAGCTCGCTGGGAGGGGGCTCTCTTGGGTTCTCTCTCCAGAAAGTCAACCAGCCCCGCTCGCTGCAGCACGGTGCGGTGGATGGCAGCTCGCATGGGCTTGAGCCAGACGAAGCACAGCTGGGGTGTGTGTGGATGTTGGGAGGAAGGCGGGAGAACTAGGAAAGTGTGGGCACAACTCTAAGGTAACGGCAGCTCGCATCGGCTTGGCTGAGGCAGGGGGGGACGCTGCGGTGTGTGGAGGTGGGGGCGGTTCGGGGAGGAAGGAGGGGGAGTGGGACAGGAACAAAAGCCCATTTTTGAGGGGCCAAAAAAAAATCCATGCGTGAGGAGTCTATTTTTTAGGCGCCTCAAAGATGGGACAGGAACAAAGGCCCGTGAACCCGCATTCAGGAGAGCGGACGGAGAGCAGGAACGCCGCCAGCAAGCAGCACTAGCAGTCGCAAATAGGCGCACTTCCACTGCTTTGCATTGCTGGCACGTGGGAGGCTTGTGGCAGACTCGATTTTTTCTTGTTTCTTGTGGAATCCCGTGACGGCCGTTTGTCGAGTAGTCACAGAATGAGCGCTATCATCCTTTCTGGCATTCTGGCTTCAGTCATGGCCGAACGCAAAATTAGTGCGGCTAGAGCGACAGAGTTTCCGGCTTGAGCTTTGTTTGGCAAATTGAAACCAAAGTCATGTGGCTGAAAAGTTAGCGCGCCACGAAGAGTTCTTCAAGGTTCTTCAAGCGTGCAGCGTGATTTTGGTTTCAAATTGCCAAAACTCGAGCCAGAAACTCTGTCGCTCCGGCCGCACTAATTTACCGTTCGGCCATGACAGAAGCCAGAGTTCTAGAGAGGATTATAGAACTTATTCTGTGACTTCTAGATAAACGACCGTCACGGGACTCTACAAAAAACAAGAAAAAGGCGAGCCTCCCACCACTAGCTTGCATTGCTCGCACGCAGGCCTTTGGCACATAGTGAGTGGCATGTGGAAGAGGAGCTACTGCGCATATAGGAGCAGGCGTACAGCAAACAACAGCCGAGCGGGCCCACGTACCACTTGCTTGCACTGCTCGCACGCTTGCGCACGACACACAGTGAGCGGCAAGTGGGAGAGGAGCTCCTGCGCATATAGCAGCAGGAAGACCCCGCAGTCACTCAGATTGGGCTGCTTGGGGACCTGCAGGTGCAGAGACGGGATGGAGGAGTGGGGAGGGGAGGCACACAGGCAGAAAGGCAAGGTCTCAGACAGAGGGGCATGTGGAGAGGAGCTCTTGGTGATTTAGTAGCAGGAAGACCCCGCAGTCACTCAGATTGGGCTGCTTGGGGACCTGCAGGTGGGTGGAGGAGTGGGGAGGGGAGGCAGAAGCAGCAAGGTGTGTAGAGAGCAGGGGCATGTGCGAGAGCAGATCTTGGGCGTATAGGGGCAGGAAGACCCCGCAGTCACTCAGATTGGGCTGCTTGGGGGCCTGCAGACGTTGGGAGGGGATGGAGGAGAGGGGAGAAGCTCAAAAGTCACCTCAATGCAAGAAAAGGCGAGGGGAAAGGGTTGAGACTTCGTGTGTCCTACTGCTGAGGTGCAGGGAGAGAAACACATGTTAGAAGAGCGCAGGAAGGAGGTTGCAGTGAAGATAGGAAAGCGCAAACAGCAAAAAGAAAGAAAGAAAAAGTAGGGTCAATAACACCAACAAAAGAAAACTATGTCTCCCTCCCATCCCATGTGAACTGCTCACCTGCTCACAGGACGATTCTCTTTCAGAATGGTCGTGCTTACCTTGGGGCGAATGACAGGCAGAGACACAAACGCCCTTCGTATGGCCTTGGTGGGGGGCACCTTATAGCGCACCAAGTACTCCTCCAGCAGATACCTGGGGATGAGGGAGAGGGGGAGAACAGAGGCCAAAGGGAACAACACAGGAGCAGCAGAGTGCTATCAAGCCAGCTCAGCACCTTATAGCAAAGCAACTACTCCTCCAGCAGATACCTGACGGTGATTAGGGGGGGAGGGTGGGGGAGGGAGAGTGGGGACGGGACTATTCCAAGTCACCTCGACACTTCATAGCACACCAAGGACCCATCCAACCAGCAGATACCTGAGGATGTTGGGGGAAAAGGGAGTGGGGCAAGTCATGTGGGAGCGGGCACATGAGTAGACTCGCTCACAGGTCACGTCTCGATGCTTGATGGCACACCCAGCAGTACCACTCCAGCAGACACCTGAGGATGAATGAGAGGGAGGCGAAGAGAGAGGCATGGGACAACACAAGCGCCGGGTACATTGACTAAATTAACTACACTGACACAGCCTCACCCACTCCCCCCCCCCCCTTCCTGCCCACCCATGACTCACATCCTGACAGCCTTTTCCACATCCAGGTGCAGCCCTGGCAGCGAGTCGTACTGGAGAATGCACGCTCGTGAGACACGTCCCTTCCTCCTCTACCCCCCTCTCCCTTACCTCACTCACCTCCCCCCCAACACATGTCTCACATCCTGACAGCCTCTTCCACGCCCAGGTGCAGCCAAGTCGCAGTGCTGCAGAATGCACGTTTGTGAGACCCCCTTTCTACCTCTACCCTCCAATAGGGATCTCATACTGACTCACATTCGGACGGCCTCTTCCACGTCCAGGTGCAGGCCTGGCAGCGAGTCGTAGTGCAGAATGCACGCAGCAGGCTCATGGGCGGGGTCGTGGGAGCAACGTTGTGAGAGGTAGGCGTGGGAGCAGCAGGGTCATGAGAGGAGGGTGCGGGAGGGTCTATGGACGGGGGGGGTGTAGTAGTGGGCTCGCGAGAGGGGGATGCAGGAGGGTTGTTGGTTAGGGTTGAGGGAACCGGGGAAGCAGACGGGAGGTGGGGAGCGGGAGGAGGTTTGAGAGGAGCGTGGGGGGAGGAGGGAAGGGGCTGGAAAGAGGAGGGTATGGGCTGGCCGGAGTGATAGGAGACTGGCCGACGGCTGATGGCAGTGGCGGGGCTGGAGTGTTGTGTGGAGGGGTGGCTTGAGGGGGTTGGAGAGCGCACGAGAGGGAGGGGCACGGAGGGGGGAATGTGGTAGGATTTGAGAGCAGATGTACTCTTGCAGAGGGGAGGCTTCTGAAGGGGATGGGGATGGTGATAGAGGCGAGGTTGATGGGGGTATAGGATGGGAGGATGCTGATGATGATTTGGGCGGATGTGTTGCTGCTGCTGCTGCTTCTGTTCCTGCCCCCCGTACAACTGCTGCTCCTACTGCTGCTGCCGCTGCTGCTGCTGCTGCTGGCGACAGTGCTGGTGGTGCTGGTGGTTGCAGGGCAGGTGATTCTGGTTGTGCCACTGCTGCTTCTGCTGATGCTGGAACTGCGCTTCCTGGTGGTGGTGGTGGTGGGAGGATCTTGTTTGGATGGCAGATGACCAGGAGACTCCAGTGGTAGCTGCAAGGGGAAACAGCAGGCAGAAGAAACACTGATGTGGATGGATGCGTGTGTGAGCATATGTATGCATGCGTAAACGCAATAGCAGGAGGAGAGAAGGGAACACAGAGACGATGGACTGTATGCATCCATCTGCATCTGTACCAGGTGCGCAATGCGCACGATGCGAAATCACCCTGAGGGTATGTTATCACCCTGAGGTTATCACACAACAGTGCGAAAACGATGGGGGACGAATCCACCCTGAGGTTCAAACAGGACATACCTGAGGTAATTACCCACCTGAGGGTGATAACCTACCCTAGGGGTGATTATCCACCTGAGGGTGATAACCTACCCTAGGGGTGATTATCCACCTGAGGGTGATAACCTACCCTAGGGGTGATTATCCACCTGAGGGTGATAACCTACCCTAGGGGTGATTATCCACCTGAGGGTGATAACCTACCCTAGCGGTGATTACCAACCAGAAGAATTTTGCCACCTGAGACTGGCAGGAATGGAGACTAAGTCGCATGCAATGCAACGAGTCGCCATGCAGAGCCATGGCGCCATGCAGAGCCATGGCGAGAGAGAGATAACATTGAGGAGGAGCAGTGTGATCACCAAGAGAAAGAGGACCAGCAGGCGGAGACGGGGAATGTGGAGCAAGAGACCACACGATTGATGCACAAGCACAAGCACAAGCACAAGCACAAGCACAAGCACAAGCACAAGCACAAGCACAAGCACAAGCACAAGCACAAGCACAAGCACAAGCACAAGCACAAGCACAAAGCAACAAGCACAAGCACAAGCACAAGCAAAGCACAAGCACAAGCACAAGCACAAGCACAAGCACAAGCACAAGCACAAGCACAAGCACAAGCACAAGCACAAGCACAAGCACAAGCACAAGCACAAGCACAAGCACAAGCACAAGCACAAGCACAAGCACAAGCACAAGCACAAGCACAAGCACAAGCACAAGCACAAGCACAAGCACAAGCACAAGCACAAGCACAAGCACAAGCACAAGCACAAGCACAAGCACAAGCACAAGCACAAGCACAAGCACAAGCACAAGCACAAGCACAAGCACAAGCACAAGCACAAGCACAAGCACAAGCACAAGCACAAGCACAAGCACAAGCACAAGGACAAGGACAAGCACAAGCACAAGCACAAGCACAAGCACAAGCACAAGCACAAGCACAAGCACAAGCACAAGCACAAGCACAAGCACAAGCACAAGCACAAGCACAAGGACAAGGACAAGCACAAGCACAAGCACAAGCACAAGCACAAGGACAAGCACAAGCACAAGCACAAGCACAAGCACAAGCACAAGCACAAGCACAAGCACAAGACGGATACCAGCTGCTCTTGGCCCCACCTGAGGTTGATTGAACCCACCTGAGGTTGATTGAACCCACCTGAGGTTGATTGAACCCACCTGAGGTTGATTGAACCCACCTGAGGTTGATTGAACCCACCTGAGGTTGATTGAACCCACCTGAGGTTGATTGAACCCACCTGAGGTTGATTGAACCCACCTGAGGTTGATTGAACCCACCTGAGGTTGATTGAACCCACCTGAGGTTGATTGAACCCACCTGAGGTTGATTGAACCCACCTGAGGTTGATTGAACCCACCTGAGGTTGATTGAACCCACCTGAGGTTGATTGAACCCACCTGAGGTTGATTGAACCCACCTGAGGTTGATTGAACCCACCTGAGGTTGATTGAACCCACCTGAGGTTGATTGAATTGAACCCACCTGAGGTTGATTGAACCCACCTCAGGTTGATTGAATTGAACCCACCTGAGGTTGATTGAACCCACCTGAGGTTGATTGAACCCACCTGAGGTTGATTGAACCCACCTGAGGTTGATTGAACCCACCTCAGGTTGATTGAACCCACCTGAGGTTGATTGAACCCACCTGAGGTTGATTGAACCCACCTGAGGTTGATTGAACCCACCTGAGGTTGATTGAACCCACCTGAGGTTGATTGAACCCACCTGAGGTTGATTGAACCCACCTGAGGTTGATTGAACCCACCTGAGGTTGATTGAACCCACCTGAGGTTGATTGAACCCACCTGAGGTTGATTGAACCCACCTGAGGTTGATTGAACCCACCTGAGGTTGATTGAACCCACCTGAGGTTGATTGAATTGAACCCACCTGAGGTTGATTGAACCCACCTCAGGTTGATTGAATTGAACCCACCTGAGGTTGATTGAACCCACCTGAGGTTGATTGAACCCACCTGAGGTTGATTGAACCCACCTGAGGTTGATTGAACCCACCTCAGGTTGATTGAACCCACCTGAGGTTGATTGAACCCACCTGAGGTTGATTGAACCCACCTGAGGTTGATTGAATTGAACCCACCTGAGGTTGATTGAACCCACCTCAGGTTGATTGAATCCACCTGAGGTTGATTGAACCCACCTGAGGTTGATTGAACCCACCTGAGGTTGATTGAACCCACCTGAGGTTGATTGAACCCACCTGAGGTTGATTGAATTGAACCCACCTGAGGTTGATTGAACCCACCTGAGGTTGATTGAACCCACCTGAGGTTGATTGAACCCACCTGAGGTTGATTGAACCCACCTGAGGTTGATTGAACCCACCTGAGGTTGATTGAACCCACCTGAGGTTGATTGAACCCACCTGAGGTTGATTGAACCCACCTGAGGTTGATTGAACCCACCTGAGGTTGATTGAACCCACCTGAGGTTGATTGAACCCACCTGAGGTTGATTGAACCCACCTGAGGTTGATTGAATTGAACCCACCTGAGGTTGATTGAACCCACCTCAGGTTGATTGAATTGAACCCACCTGAGGTTGATTGAACCCACCTGAGGTTGATTGAACCCACCTGAGGTTGATTGAACCCACCTGAGGTTGATTGAACCCACCTGAGGTTGATTGAACCCACCTGAGGTTGATTGAACCCACCTGAGGTTGATTGAACCCACCTGAGGTTGATTGAACCCACCTGAGGTTGATTGAACCCACCTGAGGTTGATTGAACCCACCTGAGGTTGATTGAACCCACCTGAGGTTGATTGAACCCACCTGAGGTTGATTGAACCCACCTGAGGTTGATTGAACCCACCTGAGGTTGATTGAACCCACCTGAGGTTGATTGAACCCACCTGAGGTTGATTGAACCCACCTGAGGTTGATTGAACCCACCTGAGGTTGATTGAATTGAACCCACCTGAGGTTGATTGAACCCACCTGAGGTTGATTGAACCCACCTGAGGTTGATTGAACCCACCTGAGGTTGATTGAACCCACCTGAGGTTGATTGAACCCACCTGAGGTTGATTGAACCCACCTGAGGTTGATTGAACCCACCTGAGGTTGATTGAACCCACCTGAGGTTGATTGAACCCACCTGAGGTTGATTGAACCCACCTGAGGTTGATTGAACCCACCTGAGGTTGATTGAACCCACCTGAGGTTGATTGAACCCACCTGAGGTTGATTGAACCCACCTGAGGTTGATTGAATTGAACCCACCTGAGGTTGATTGAACCCACCTGAGGTTGATTGAACCCACCTGAGGTTGATTGAACCCACCTGAGGTTGATTGAATTGAACCCACCTGAGGTTGATTGAACCCACCTGAGGTTGATTGAATTGAACCCACCTGAGGTTGATTGAACCCACCTGAGGTTGATTGAACCCACCTGAGGTTGATTGAACCCACCTGAGGTTGATTGAACCCACCTGAGGTTGATTGAACCCACCTGAGGTTGATTGAACCCACCTGAGGTTGATTGAACCCACCTGAGGTTGATTGAACCCACCTGAGGTTGATTGAACCCACCTGAGGTTGATTGAACCCACCTGAGGTTGGACCCACCTGAGGTTGGACCCACCTGAGGTTGAACCCACCTGAGGTTGGACCCACCGGAGGTTGACTGAACCCACCTGAGGTTGAACCCACCTGAGGTTGAACCCACCTGAGTTTGAACCCACCTGAGTTTGAACCCACCTGAGTTTGAACCCACCTGAGGTTGACTGAACCCACCTGAGGTTGACTGAACCCACCTGAGGTTGACTGAACCCACCTGAGGTTGACTGAACCCACCTGAGGTTGACGGGGATGAACACAAAGTCGCAGGCAAAGAGGTTCACCCCCTTGGTCCACTTGCGCACCCTCCAGTGCGCGGCCTTGGAGTCCAGCTCCTCATCCGCATCCCCTGGCGCATTGGGGGCAGCAGCATGGTTGTTGGCAACGGCACTACCGCCGGCAGCAGCAGTGGCACGAGTGGTGGGGAAGAGGGGGTCGTCCTTCTCCCCGCCGATCAGCATCTTGAAGAAGAAGCTGTTGAAGAAATGCACCGTGGGGGGGGGGGGGGCGGGTGCTCCTTCGAACCAGCTGCTGTGGCCATGGTTTGATCATCCGACGCCTTCGTCTTCGCATCGTTGCTTGCAGAGCCGCTCACAGTGCCGCTGACAGAGCCACCTGGTGCCTTCACAACAGTATCAACTTTCTCCGTGTTTACGCCACCTGCCGTTACTACAGACGCTGCAGCTTGCATGGTGGCAGCTGCAGTGGCAATGGCAGTGGTGGCAGCGGCGGCACTCGCATATTTGTCAGCAGAAGCAGCAGCAGCAGCAGGGATCGGAGGTGGTGCTCGTGATGCTGGCAGTGCTGCTGCTGCTGATGCTGGTGCCAATGGTGGTAGTGACGGCGGGGGCGGTGCTTGTTTGTTGCCAGTCAGAGAGCAAGTAATACTCCCCTGTTCAATGGACTGCAGCTTCAGGTGCCTGCATGGTGCAGGGGGGAAGGGGGAAAGAGGGAGAGAGATGGATGGTGGTGGCCGTGGTGGTGGTCGCAGGCAGTGCATGGTTTCACTACCAGTCAGCGTGCACACGATGCTTTTGAGTCGACTTAAAAGTGGTCTCACTACCAGCCGGCGCGCGCGTGAATCGTGATCCAGCCACCATCAACAAACTGCAGCTTCAGATGACAGGGGACAGGGTGCGGATGAGAGAGGGAGCAAAAGAAAAAAAAAAAAGAAAAAAGTGATAACGGACGCGTGTCATGCTACCTCTCTCACTTGAGGTGGAAGTCGAAGAGCGTGCCGTGTTGTTGAGTGGACTTTGAGGCGCCTCAAGAAAAGGTGTTGTTGAGGAACTCGAAAAGGAAGATTTGAAGAAAGAAGTGTAATTCACTCACTCACTTGAGGAGGACCGCGGAATTCGATGAGCGTGTCGTTGACAACCTCCTCTGCCCTCAGTCGCTCTCCATGTCCTCCCCATCTCCCATCTCCCATCTCCCATCTATCTCCCATCTATCTCCCATCTCCCATCTCCCATCTATCTCCCATCTCCCATCTCCCATCTCCCATCTCTCCTCTTCGTCACACGGACACAACCAGCCTGAATCGCTCTCCGTTCAATGCATTTTGAAATGAACCTACAAAAACATAATACATTCCCACAGTGCAGCACTCCCATCTCACCGTAACACTGACAACCCGCCTGTACTGCCCTCGGTGCAGTGTGAAAACTGTATTTCAAGGTCCAAGCCAAAATATATTCACACAGTACGGTCACTCACTTGAGGTGGAAGTCGATGAGTGTGTCGTTGAGGAACTCCTCTGGCCACACGGACACAAACGGCCTCAACTGCCCTCCGTTTGGTGCGTTTTGAAATGAACCCTAAATCCAATGTCAAGGTTCAAATGTTCGGTTCATATCAAATTCCCACTCACTTGAGGTGGAAGTCGATGAGTGTGTCGTTGAGGAACTCCTCTGGTCTCAGCCGCTCCACGTCCTCCCACCGCACCGTCACACTGTCCGTGCCTGTGGGCGGGAACACAAACGCCGCAAACCGCTCCCGGCATTCCGCCAGCCACTTCCTCTGCGCAGCTGCTAACAGCCCCGCTGCCCTCCTGCGGTTCTGTGCTGGAGGCGGGGTGGCAGCAGCCGTGGGTGCAGCAGACTGCTCATTTGGCTCATCTGCTACAAGCCCCGCTGCTCTTCTGCGGTACTGCACTGGAGGGGGAGGAGGAGGAGGAGGCGGGGAAGCAGCCCTTGGGCCAGCAGCAGGAGGAGCAGCAAGGGGAGAAGGCACAGCAGGAGCAGCAGGGGCAGCAGGAGAGGCAGGGGAGGCAGGAGAGAGGGAGATAGTATTGCAAGAGCCTTTTACAGGCGTACTGGTAGTGGAACCAGGGGGCGCAGCAGAGCGAGCAGGCGCAGCAGCAGGAGAAGACACAGGGGTGGAGAGGGATGAGGAGGGCACAGCAGGGAGTGCGGCGCTCTGTTGCTTCCTGTTCCGGAACTGCTTCATAGCCTCAGCGGTGGTGCCAGGAGCAGCTGTACGGTTAAGTGCAGCCCATGCCTGCTGCATGGGGTTTGCCTGCTTCTGCTGCTGCTTATGCCGTTGCGGCGCCTGCCGCTGCTGCTGCCGCTGCTGCTGCTTGTCTTGCCTGCGTTGCTCTTGCAATCCCTCCTCCCGTACTTCCTCCAGCCGCACCTGCTCCTTGTGCTGAGGCTGCAGCGGCCGCATCTGGTTCCAGTCTCCCCAGTCCCTCTGGGCCTCCTGGGCTGTGTAACCGCCCAGCTCCTTGTTTCTGCACTCCCCCTTCCCTTCCTCCCTTTCCACCACTCTCCCTCCTCCCCTTCCCTCCTTCCTCTCCCGATTCATTCCACCCTTGTCGCCTCCACCACCGCTCCCAACCCCTTCATCCTCCTCAACCTCCTCCACTTCCTCCTCCTCCTCCTCTTCCTCGCCCTCTTCCTCTTCTTCCTTACCCTCCTCTTCCTGCTCCTCTCTCACTCCCTCCACCTCCACCACCTCATCCCCCTCCTCATCCCCCTCACCCGCCTCCTTCCCTCCATCCGAGTCACTCCCTCCCTCGGACTCCGACTCCTCAGCGCTGGACGAGGGCACCACCTCTGACACCCCAAAGAGCCCCAGCAGCCCCCCTGACTGAACCCGCCCGCTCACACCACGCCTGCTCGCCACCTGCACGCCATTCCCCTCTCCTTCGCTGGGACAGGAATTTCGCCCACTGCCCTCTCTCCCACCGCCTCCTCTTACCATTACCCCTCTCACCGTACCCCCACTCACACCACCCCCTCTCACCGCAACCGCTCTCCCAGCACCCCCTCTCCTACCAAACCCTCTTCCACCCCTTCCTGTACTGCCTTGAGCGTTCCATTCTCCACTCCCTTCAGCGCCCCTTTCCCTGAACCCATCCGCCCCCATCTCCACTACATCCTCCACTAACCCCTCAACACCGTTCTGCATCCCCGCATAATCTCTCTGGCCAAGACACTCTTCTCTAAGAACCCCCTCGAGCCCCCCCCGAATCCCCCTCCCCTGGGCCTCTCTCCCTCTTGCCTCGCCCACAGCTGAAGACCTTCGTGCTGCTGCTGGAGGCCCCGTGCTCTCAGCAGCATGCCTCAACCCACCCCATCCACCCCTGCCACCCCTGTCAGGGGCACCTCTGTCACCCATATCACCTCTACCTCTCTCCCCTCCACCTCTATCCTGCGTCACAGTAACACCTCTGCCCGTGGCGTTTCTATCAGCCACGGCAATTCTACCACCGCCGGAAGGAGCGGGAACATCGCCCACCAAGCCCCGCCACAGGTCGTCGATATCCTCCCCGCCGCTTGCGCGGTCGCGAGCAGCGCCGGCAGACCGACGGCTCAGATCGCGCTGCAGCATACCAGCGTCCGAATGAACGGGCCTGAGCTTGTGTGGCTCCCTCTGATCTCCGGGAGGGGAAGAGGCAGCAGCAGCAGCAGCAGCAGCACCACCACCACCACCACCATAGCTCTTGGCACCACCACCAGCAGCAGCAACACCAACCTTCTGAAACCTAGCAAATGGCTCACGGCCACTCCTAGCATCATCAGCAGCACCACCGCCACCAGCACCACCGCCACCACCAGCAGCATCAGCAGCACGTTGCCTGGTGTTGCTGTTGCCACCATCACGGAGAGGCGGTTTGTAACGAGGAAGCAGGGCGGACGCGTGGAGGGCCGAAGGGACGTGACTTGCCGCCGCCGGTGTGCCTAAGGACTCAGACCTGGACTGCAGAGCAGCGCGAATGCGCTGGGATTGGAAGCCTGATGCTGGCGGAAGCTGCCTTGAAGGTTCACCTTGGCCTGAAGAGTGGGTGAAGGGAGAGGGGTGGGCGAGAAGGGGGGGAAAGAGGGATGGGCGGGAAGGGGGTGGGAGGGGGGGGAGAAGGATTTCTATTGAGAATGGTTGGTAGGGATACAAGAGTTCAAAAGCGGGGAAGCAAGATGCAAGCAGCTACCAAAAAGCAGCAAGAGACGCTAAACAGTCGAAAATACACAAATTCGACGAGAACGGATATTGCACACGCACACCAAACCAGACCAATCCCAGACCAGGTGTCTTGAAAAGCTTGTCCTTCGAGCCCAACGCATTCTCAAAGAACAAAGGCCAATTATTCGATCCATGTCTCTCTTACCGCCGACCTCCCGTTCCCGCTTCGTTCCTCGCTTCGCATTCCCCCCCACGCCATTGCAAGTCCACACATCCCGACCGCTCTTAGTGACTCCCGTCTTGGGTACCTCCTCACACTCCTCCTCATCCGCCTCATCCCCCTCTTCCTCCTCCTCCCCCTCCTCCTCCACCTCCTCCTCCACCTCCTCCTCTACCTTACCCTTCCCCTTCCCCTTATCCGACGGTCCTGGCACTCGTTTCGCCGTTCTCTTTCCCGGCGGCTTCTCCTCCCTCCTCGTCTGTCGCGTGTCCTTCACGCCACCACGCCGTTCCGCCACGTCGATCTCATCCGCGTTATTGCCATCCTCGGTATCGTCGTCGTCGTCGTCGTCTAAGCATATCACGTCCGTCGCTAAATTTCGCCGATTCCCGCCGGCCATGTTACCAATCTCGAGGCAAGACCGTGAATTGATAGTCTAAGACTCGGTAGTAGTGCCGTGGAGCACGAGACGCTTCAACGTCCTCTTCCCCGTCGACTCTAAAGTGTACTGTTGTTAACTCGTACCGTAGAGCACGAGACGCTTTTAAGTCGATTTAGAAGTGTAGTGTACTATTCTTCACTCGTAACGTGGGGCACGAGACGCTTCAAGGTCTTCCCTGTCGACTCACCATCAGTATCTTACTGTTTCACTCGAAACAGGTCTTCCCTGTTGAGATGCTTCAACTGCCGAGCATTTGAAGCATCACACCGGATCGATAGCTCGACTGCTCTAGAGCTGCTTGCACACAAAAAAGGATGGCAGTTTTTAGGACAAGAAGTCTAGGAGGCGATGGCACTTCATGGTTGCTAGGTACTGGCATGGCAGTGTGGTATGCGATGTGAGAGCAACTACACTCCTGACAATGACTACATGCCATGCCGTGCCTCTAACGAGGGGTACTGAATTTGAAGGCGGGGAAGCGTAATGGAGCTCCCAATGGGGGTGTGTCTGCAGTCGGCAGATCATTGCTAACGCACATAGAATATTCTTGTGAAGTACACGTCTTTTCAGAAGAACTCTTACAAATGAGAGAAGCTTTTACCACAATGTTACAATATGCTTTACATCACTATTTTACCTATACATCGATAATGAGAACATACATTGTTAATTAGCCCACATTGAATGACACCTTGACCCCGTTGCTGCAATCATCGCCCACATTACTGCTGAAGTAGATGGTTTTGCCATAGTCTTGGCCAGGCACCCTGTACATATAATAGCCATAGTTTCGACCGCGCGCCAATTGTTTAGCGTTAAGGAACGTGCATGCAGAGTAGTCCGCGACATCCACTTTATGCACTGAGTGCCACTCGTTGACCCACTGGAACACTGCAGGCAGGGGCAGGGTGGCAGGGTGGGAGGGCATGTATGGGGCAGAGAACAGGGAGTTACAATACAGCTACCCATGCACCCGAAGTGCACTGTAGTCTGCAACGCCTACTTCATGCACTGAGTGCCACTCGTCGACCCACTGGAACACGGCAGGTAGGCAGGTTGGATTCAGGCGGGAAGATAGAGAGCGAGAAATATCAGGGTACTGTAAGAGTGCAGCTCCTTGCAGTGAATGCAAGAGAGAGAGAGGAGGGGGGGGGAGGGGGGGTTTGAGGTCCTGCACGCAGGAGAGCTGGAACGTGAATTAGGCATTTCTAAGTCCCCCATGCTGCAAGCTACTCACTTCCCCACTCACTGTACCCAAGGCTGGCGTGCTGTAACATGGTAGGGCACGGGCACCTGCTTGCGGCGCTACACACTGCAAACTGGTGAATTCTGGGTCGACACAAAAGGCCAACATGGCACCAAGCATGCGGTGCACCAAGATGCAATACGGTGTGAAGCAGTTAGCACGGGCACGCACGTAGCAGGTCGCCAGGCAGGACTTTCGGCGCCTTCCAGTTCTGGAGCCCATAGCCCCACGGGGACAACCGACTGTTGCCATAGTCGCCCCCCACCCACACCCACATCACCGTCACTCACCGCACTGAGGCGTTTCAATGGCGACACGCACCTAGCAGGTCGCCAGGCAGGACTTTAGGCGCCTTCCAGTTCTGGAGCCCGTAGCCCCACGGGGAGATCCACCTGTTGCCGTTGCCGCCGCCCACCCACACCATTTTCTGTGAGGAGGGCGGGGGGAGGGCGACGGAAGGGGAGAAGAGTACGCAGGAGAGCAGGGTGTGGGTGAAATAAACCTCAAGCCTTGAGCCTCCTTCTAAATATACCTCCCAGCGAGGATGGGGGGTTCGAATGACTTTGGGAAGACAGACTCATGCAAGCCTACACGACTGAGCCGCCAAGAACGCGCGTGAACACGACTGATTAGATCAGCACGCTCGCGAGTGCGACTGATTAGATCAGCACGCGCGTGAGCACGCCAAGTGTTTGCATGTCGCGAGACAAGATGGTCCAGGAGAGAGGCGGGACTTGGCGAAAATAGCGTATCATATAGGCACTATGGAGAAGATAGTTCAAGCCTGCGGTTCCGTCAGCGACTCTCAGCCGCGAGCCTTTACGTGCGAGCCTTCACAGATACTGTGGTTGGGGTCTACCGCAGTACCTGCGCCTCGGCGCCGCCTGAGGTGCGCTCGGAGAGAAAATTGGGCGACGTGCAGCGCGAACGACACGGACGGAAAGACACCGGCGGAGAAACCGGGTCGGCGGAGAGACACCGGCGACGGATGCGTGAAAGTGCAGAGTTTGGCGGATGAAGAGATTGGACGGAAGAGGGAACCACGAGACGGGGGGGGGGATGAAGAAGATGAGAAGCAAATTCAACGGAAATTGAGGGGAGAAGGCAGGAGAGCAAAGGGCAGAAGTCCCCAAAGGGATCAAGATGACAGCACTCTCTACGCCGCGAACTGGCAGAGGAGGTTTCGGCGGGAACGGGGCGAAGTTAACGCAATCGGAGGGAAAGCGTCGGTTGCGGCTTCCGAAGGGAACAACGGAGATCAGTCAAGAGAGCGATTGTTGTCAAGCCATGGCATCCAGCGTAGAGGCAGAAGTGACTCGGCCAACTTGCTTTCGCGGAAAAGCCGATAGATACAGGCTGTTCCCGAATAAAAAAAAAGAGGGAACTAGCGGAAGGAGCGCCGCACGTACCGACGAGGAGGAAGAGGGCGGCAAGAAGGATAAGCGGCGTGGTTGGGCGAGCCATGGCAAGGACTCCTCTGTGAAACGGAGAAGCAGCACCGTGGCGCTTCACAAGCTGTGAAACGGAGAAGAAATGCGCCGTTAGAGGATCTCAGAGGGGGGAACGCAAAGAAAAGCTTCCAATAATCTCAGCACGAGATTCTTCTGAGCGAAAATGCACACGCGAGGGAATAAATAGCTCGATAGCCTAGCAGCCATGGTGGCATCACATGAAACAAGCTTGAGCGACATTGGGCAAAAGGGGGCGCTGCTGTGCTCCACTGCTTCTGCCGCCCGTTTTGCTGCTTCTGTCTGTGGGCGATTCGAAATGACGAATAAGGCCCCCCTAGGGCTGTAATTTGGTGGTTGAACTTCGGCGAAGCGAAACGGAGCCAACTGTCGGGCAGCGTAAGGAATGTTGAAAGGGGTGGGAAGGAGCCACGCATTCATTTGTCGGGCAGCATGTGAAGTGGGTGAAGTAGCCTTTGGTTCCTGAATCCTGCAGCTGCAAAATGTCCGTTTCGCCGACATGAGCTCACGTCATAGATAGTGCCTATGGGGGGGCCAATGGGAACCTGGAGTTCCACCCAGGCCACTTGCTAATAGAGAATTACCCTTAATTTCGAGAAATTAAGAGTAACTTTTCAAGTGATTCCGGTTTTTTACAGTGCAATGTTTTCCAACTTACGGAAACAATTTCGCGGTATTCCTTAGCCTAACAAGTATCTTTTTTATTTCGAGTCCGTACGGGCTATACTTGTAGCAGGGCAATCTGTAGGGGAAATATACTTAGCCTCGCCCCCACCAAACCCCCCCCCCCCTTTCCCCCCGCCTTTGATCACTTGCTAGCCGAATTTGTAGCGGCCGATTCCTTTCGGTAACGGGTTTTTTTTTAAGGAATTCCGTCTGTTAACGGGTAATCCTGAGGCGATTCCGTCCCCTTCCGGAATACCCTGGGGCTTAGCGAGAGGCCTGGTTCCACGTGATACACCAGGCCAGCGCGGCTCGTCGTTTCGTTTGTTCATGCATTTGCATTCGTTTACAGCAACATAGGTGTACAGTAAACGAAAATGTTCCACATCTAGGCTTCTGCGCCGCCAGAAAATGCTCCACATCCAGACAAGGCCTGTGCTTCAATAGAGCTCCTCCGCAGCAAGTTCAAACCACACAGTGAACGAGTCACCATTTCATTTAATCTGATATGAAATGTCTCATTCAACGGTGTACTAACTTGATGCTTTTGGCCCACCGAGCCCAGCTTGAAGTGGGAGTGAGGGGGAACAGTCTCGCGTAAATTCGCCTAGTCCCAAAGTTTCTTCGTAAGTTTTCGCAGAGACGCACGACTTCGTCGTGTTGTTAGGTTTTTGTCCCTGACACCCCTCCTCCAGGTCTCACACTCTGATCAGCAGGCATACTCCTTGGTCTAGCGACTAAGTAGTGATTGTGTCAGCAGCTGGCTTGCTACTGAGCAGTAGTCTTTTCGTCTCTCGCCTCTGACCGCAGCCTGCACGATGAGCGGACCGGGCGAGTTCTTCAGGCGCAACGATGCGTACAGGCACCACCCGCTGCTGAAGAACCAGCTGCGACACGGCCTCCCTGGCCTAGGGATTGCCGTGTCGGCGTTCGCCGTCTACCTGTTCGTTGACGGCATGGCGTCGAAGCTCGGAAGCAAACCGGCTGGACATTGACGGCCGGCATTGCCGCCGGACTTACAGTCCGTTACGAGACTGACGAAGTCTTGAGTAATTTGTAATTTCGGACTCGTTCCTTGAGCACCTTCGAGTGCGGATCTTACTATATCGCGTATGATAGTACAGCCTACTTGTATCGCTGAGAACCCTTTTGTACTTAATCCGTTTTAGCAGCAAAATTGCTCGCGAGTCGCGCGGCATCAAGCTATGGGCGTCCTGATGCTCCCGCAGGCTCGTAGATGTCAGAACCGCCTTCAGATCTAACGGTCGAGAGGCACTCTCTGGCTCGAACCTGCATTTCCTTTCGTCGCATCGTTCCCCTGTTCCTCTCCTAGTATTCCATTCATGTTCCTTTTGATCCCGTCGATCTTGATCGCGGGTGCTTTGCGCTACCATCGCTCATCCTTTTCCAGCTGACCCCGTTCCGTTCCCCCCCCCTGTCATTGTCACCATCATTCAGCCTTTTCCTCTCTCGGGCTTCCTGATCTCCCCCCTGTCTGTCATCGTCTGTCCCTGATTATCTCTACCCTTCTTTTTGAGCGGGAGAAGAGGGGGTTTCTTTCATCTAGAACGGTAGGTGTTCGCTGCTCAGCGTTTGAGTCGACTCAGAAGCTGCTCAGCGTTTGAGTCGACTCAGAAGCTGCTCAGCGTTTGAGTCGACTCAGAAGCTGCTCAGCGTTTGAGTCGACTCAGAAGCTGCTCAGCGTTTGAGTCGACTCAGAAGCTGCTCAGCGTTTGAGTCGACTCAGAAGCTGCTCAGCGTTTGAGTCGACTCAGAAGCTGCTCAGCGTTTGAGTCGACTCAGAAGCTGCTCAGCGTTTGAGTCGACTCAGAAGCTGCTCAGCGTTTGAGTCGACTCAGAAGCTGCTCAGCGTTTGAGTCGACTCAGAAGCTGCTCACCTCCTTCCAGCTCCACGTAGGGCAGTACTCCCAAGTTCTAACGGGCGTTGCTCTCCTTATCCTCTGGGGGGAATTGTTCCCTTGCAGGTATACTGCTGCAACAAGCTGCTCTCTGTATCTTATGTTAAGCAAGCATGCAAGCATTGCTTGAAATAGTGAGACAAACTGCAGTTGTGCTCGCTACAATCCAGCTCAAACCGGAAACGTGGCAAAACACATTAACACCTACAAAACATGGCAGTATCTGGTACAGGCTACAGCACAAACTTGCATCCCTGCATGGCATCACATGACATGGGATGGGAGTCCATGAGCTGGCAAGGACGGAGTAGGGTGTGAGTACAGTGGCCAGGGGGCTGTCCAGACCCTTTCCATCATGCAGTAACCCTTGGAGCAGCCATCACATGGCATCACATGGCATCCATGGGTGACGCAAGGATGAAGGGGGGTGAGTGCATGGCCAGCCCAGGGGGGCGGTCCAGTCAAGTCTAGTCAATTACCTGGTGCAGTACCCCTTGGAACAGCACAATATGGCGTCAGGGTGAAATAGGGTTGGGGGTGCCCGGTGGGCCAGGGGCTGTCTGGTGACAGCAGACACTCAACGTACCCATGTCACTCTCAGTGTAGTTAAACTGGCGGGTCACATGTGGTTTGACATGTAATTTCACATGTGGTTTCACATGGAGTCCATGAGCGAGGCGAGGATGAAGTTGGGCGTGAGGGCGCGGTGCGCCAGGGGCTGCCCTGTGACGGGGGACACTCCGCTGGTTGCGATCCATGTCTCGATGTACTCCCGCTCATACGTGTGCCCGTCTGCCGCCACCACCGGATCCCTCATCTTCTCCTGCACGTGTGAAAAAAGGGAGGAGGGGGAGGGGGAGGTGGGGGAGGAGGGGAGAGGAGGGAAAGTGAGGGACATGAACAAATTCACATGCATGTTGCGAGCCACGTCTCGATGTACTCCCGCTCGTACATGCCCGTCTGCCGCCACCACCGGATCCCTCATCTTCTCCTGCACATGTGGGTAGTGCAGGACAAGATAATCAATGATAAAAGAATACAGGATGGGGAAGAGGAAAGAGAGACACTGGGTGAAAAAGAACAAGAGGGTTGAGGGAAGAAAGAAAGGGAGGGATGGCGAGTGGGGGAGGGAGCAAGGGGGACGCCTACATGCGAGAGTGGCCACACGAATCGGCCATCCAGCTCCTTGGCCTGCCTCGCCCTCTCCTCCACTGCCTCCTCTGCAATCTACCCCAGCAGCGGATGCACCTCTTGAAACACCCCACAAGAGACGAGAGAGCGAGAGAGAGTGACAGAGCAAGAGGCACTTACATGCGAGAGCGGGCACACGAATCGGCCATCCGCTCCTGGGCCCGCCTTGTCCTCTCCTCCATCGCCTCCTCTGCAATCTCCAACAGCAGCAGGTGGACCTCGGGAGTGTGACACACCAAACGAGGCACTCACATGTGACAGAGGGCACACGAATCGGCCGTCCAGCTCCTTGGTCCTCCGATTTCGCTCCTCCATCGCCTCCTCCGCAATCTCCAACAGCAGCGGGTGGATCTCGCTCCCCAGGTCCGGCCGGTTCACCCTTCTCCTCTCGATGCACCGCACTAGAACCCGCGTCGCCCGTCTCGCCAGCCGCTCCGGCCACCGCCCCGCCGACCGATCCAGACTCTTCACCACCATGTCCGTGGCTTGCTCTGTGTCCCGCGCCCCCGTGCCACATGCTGCCAGCAGCCCGTGCACCATCTTCACGTTCTTGAGTCCGGTAAGGAGCTGCAGGGCGATTAATCCAAACGCGTAGATGTCGGATTTGACTGAGAGCTCCCCGGTTTGGATCTCCTCGGGGTCGATGTACCCCGCGGTGCCCCGCACCTTCCAGGTGACTGCCGAGACCTCGTTGGGGATGAGCCTTGCGAGGCCCACGTCGGCGATTTTTGAAATGGCGTTGCCATCCAAAAGGATGTTGTCGGGCTTTAAGTCCCGGTGGAGGATGGGCGGGTCATGCCGGTGCATGTAGAGCAGCGCGCCCGAGATTTCCGATATGATTCGGAGGCGATCGTGCCAGGGGAGGGGGGGAGGGGGGTTGTCTCCGGCTCGAACTATCCTCTCCTGAAGATTCCCCCCCTGGAGGAATTCGTACACGATACAAGCTTCTTCGGGGCAGTGACCCATTAAGAGCACAATGTGCGGGTGCCGCACTTTGCTTAGAACCTCCACTTCAGTTCTGAATTCCGCTGGACCCTGGTCGCTCCCCTGCTCGAGCTTCTTAATGGCTACTAGGCACCCGAATAGCTGGCCCCGAAACACCGGGCCGTACGCGCCCCTTCCGAGAAGGTTCTGGTTGGAAAAGCCGTCGGTTGATTGGAGGAGCTGGTTGAGAGAGAAGCGGCGGCAGTCCGAGGAGGAGGAGTGAGAGGAGGGATCGAGGGAGTCGGAGAGTGAGAGGGCGTGGAGGGAGGAGTGGTGGCTGGGGGGGGGATGGATGGAGGAGGAAGAAGTGATGTTGGGGGAGAGGTCTGTGGGAGTGTGGTTCTGGGAGGGTGAGGGAAGGTTGTGGGAGGAGGGAAGGGGAGGAAGGGGAGGAAGGGATGGGATGGGGAGAAGAAAAGGGGAAAATGGGAAGTAGATAACATTAGACATAAATAAATAATAATAATTTTAAAAAATCGTACAATTTTGGGGGCAGAGATGCTCACAAAAAAAAAAACGCACACGCCAATGCCCATGCCCATGCCCGCCCCCATGCTCAACCCACAACACCCCGCTCTAATGCCCCACCCACCCCGTCTACTGCGTTGCACGCAGCGGCAGCGGTAGCAGCAGCAGCAGTGGCAGCGTTGGCAGAAGCAGAGGCAGCCAGCCGGGCCCTCTCAGTGACCTTGCGGACGAACTCCGTAGAGTCGAAAGAGGAGGTGGAGGAGGAGCTGACAGCATCATCGTCATCATTGCCTGCAACAGGCTGCGAGAGGGGATAGGGGTGGGAATGGGGGGGGGAGGTTGGATGGGGAGTGGGTGGAGGGGGCTGCAAGCCTGGCTCTCCCAGTGACCTTGCAGACAAACTCTGTAGAGTCAAAGGAGGAGGTGAAGTGCTGGAGGCATCATCATCATCACCATCGATATCGCCGGCAATGGGCTGGAGTAGAGGGTTGGAGGGGAGGGGAGGGAAGCGGGGGTTGGATGGGGAGTGGGTAAGTGGAGGAAGATTAACAGTTTGGCTCTCTCTGTGACCTTGCAGACGAACTCTGTAGAGTCAAAGGAGGAGGTGGAGTGGCTGGTGCTGCTATCAGCATTGTCGCCTGCAATCGGCTGGAGTAGAGGACTGGGGGCTGGGGGGGGGCTGGGGGGGGGCTTGAACTGGGCCGGACTGGACTGGACCGGACTGGACTGGACTGGACATACCTCATTGCTGACGGCAGGCGGGGTAGCATTGGAACTCCCACCATCGCCGTGCACTCCTCCTCCTCCTCCTCCCACGCCCGGGTACAAATCCCCGCCCCCTTCTCCCTCCCCCCTCCTCTTCCCCTCCTCCTCCTGCTCCTCACTGCCCCCGTCTTCATCATCCCACACCTCCTCGTACCCTCGCCCTCCACTCCCACTCCCATTCTTCCTACTGGAATTGACCACAGCATGACCCATGGGGCCAGGGCGCCCATGGAGGTGAGTGAAGTCGCTGAGGTCGGTCAGATCTCCTTCTGCTGCCAGCGCGCTGCGAAGCATGTTGCTGCCTGCGTCGTCGCCGCTGCCGCTGCTTGCGTTGTTTTGGCTGCCCGACGAGAGAGGACGGCTGCCCAAGCCTGTGGCGTTGCGGCTGATGGTCTCACTGGTATTCTTGCTGTTGCCGTGACTGTTACTGCGGCTGTGGCTGTGGCTGTGGCCGGAATTAGGGGCGCAGCTGCCGCCAGGGTAGAGGTCTGAACTGGTGGAGAGGGGGTTGCTGGACTCCCCGTCCTGATGGGGCGGAGTGTGGGGAGTAGTAGGGACGGGGCGCAGGGAGACAAAGCGGTGGGGAGAGGGGGCGGGAGAGGGGGCGGGAGAGGGGGCGGGAGAGAGGGCGGGAGAGGCAGGTGAATTCTCAGTCGAGTGACGACTCACAATGGTGGATTGAGGGCTGCTAGCATCCTACTAGTCCGGCTGGTATGGTAAGGGGCATGGGGAAAGAGAGTGGAAAGAGGGAGAGCGGGAGAGTGGGAGAGGGGGAGAGGGGGAGGAAGAGAGAGGTGATTTTGAGTCGGCTAAAACGATGTAGACCTGGACGAGTGACGGTTGCTGCCCACCTCGTCCTGATGGGAGGGGGTGTGGGGTAGACGGGGGGGGGGGAGGAAGAGTAGGAGACAGGGGAGTGTGAAAGAGGAGTACTTTGAAAAAGGAGTTTTTTTGGTGGAAGATGGGAGGGAGGGGGGAGAAAGAGGAAGCAGGATGGCATGCACCCACAGCATGGCACCGCACAGCATGGCACCGCACAGCATGGCACCGCACAGCACGGCACATACCTTGCAGAACTGAGCTTGGGCCGCTGCCTGTTTCGCGAGGGCCTCTTGCCTCAGCTGCTGCAGCTCCCCCAGCAGCATGTCCATGTCCAGCCCACTGCCGCTGCTGCTGCCACCGCTCATGCTCCCCTCTCCCGCTTCCCCTCCTCCCCCGCCTCCCACTCCGCCCTGTCCTCCCACTGCTCCCCCTCCTCCACCTTCCTCCCCCCTCTTTGGCCTTGCAACAATGTCACCACTGCCAAGCAGGCCTCGGCCCCTCCTCTCTCCTCCGCTTGTTTCCGGCCTCCTCACTCCCACCTCTCCCTTTCCCCCTGCTGCCCCATCCCCCTGAATCCAATCCCGCACCAGCCCCCCCCTCCCCGCCCCACCTCCAGCAGGCCCGGCCGAGCCTCCTCGCCGAGCCTGCCGTTGCTGGAGGGCATCTTGGGCAGCCTGTGCCGAGCCTCGGTGCCGCTGATTCGTTCGAACGCCGAACCTGGCAGGCCCAGCAGGCTCGTACTCAGGCCCGGGGAGGAAGAGGAGAGAGCACGGCGCAAGGGAGCCGTCCCTCCCATGCTGCCCACGTCATCCACATAAGCATCCGCATCAGCACCATCATCCGTCCCTCTCCCATAACCTCCTCCTCTCCCTCCCCCCTCTCCTCCTCCCACTCCCCCTCCTCCGCCCCCTCCTCCAATCCACCCGCCAATCCCCTCCCCACTCCCCTTCCTTCGCAGCATGCCCTTACGGAAGCTTCCTCCACCTTTCCCTCCCGCTGCTGAACCTTCCGGTGGCAAGGGGGGGGTCCTGCTACCTCCCCCTCCTCCCCCTCCCCTTTTTCCTGCTGCCCCTTTCCCTGCCCCTGCCATTCCTCCCCCTCCTCGCACATTCTCCGGAAACGAGTCTTCATCACTCAAGCTCAACCTGCCCGGGTCCCAGCTACCTGCCCGGAAATGTTTTGGCACAGTGCGGCGGGGAGCCTGAGCCAGCCTGGCAGCTCCACCTGCCCCAGAATTACCTGCTCCTGCCATTCCCCCTGCTGCCCCCTCTCCTCCCTGTTCTCCCGCCCTGTTTGAAAACATTTCCCACTGCCCTGCCAGTGCCACTACCTGCTCGGCTATATTGGGACGAGATGAGGAGGAGAAGGAAGGGTGGTGAGCCACAGCAGGAGCAGCAGAAGCAGGAGACGGTAGGCCTGGGGGTATGAGGCTTCTGGGGGACTTGGAATCACCACCAGCACCAAAAGCACTGTTCCCTTGCCTAGGAATACCGCCCTCACGACCAGCCGCTTCCCCAGGCGACAGTCTAAACCTCCCACCTCCACCCCCACCTCCTCCCCCCATGACATCCGGGCCAGCCCACGACATGTGCCTGCTGTGCCTGCCCCTTCCCCCCTGACGAGCCTCCATCCCCTGGCTCGGACCAAAACCGCCCGGCAGGTTCGGGCCGAGCCTAGACGACCCGAGCTGCCGAGCCTCTTTCTCCGTCTCTCCCCTGGGCGTCCCCGGCCTCGGCTCACTACTATCGCTATCACCATCATTATAAGCATCTTCCGTTATAAGAACACCGGACCCGGAGGAGGGGTGCGGGGGGATTATGAGACTTGAGAAGTGGAAGGGGAGGGAGGAGGGAGGGGGAGGAGGGGCAGCAAGCCCTGAAACAGCGGCGGCAGCAGCGGTGAGCTGAAACCCTCCAGTGCCGGTTACCGCTGCTCCTGCTCCTGCCACTGCTGCTGCCTGCTGCCTGCGCTCCCTGCTGAGTGTGCGAGAGATAGATCGTCTGGGTGCGGACAAGGAGGAGGAAGAGCAGAGGGTAGGCGAGGCGGGAGGAGGGCCGCCCATGCCATGGCTTCCACCGCTGCCAGCAGCAGCACTCCAAGTTCCGCCTGCTGCTGCCGCTCCTTCCAGCTCGCCTCCCGCCCCCGAGGATCTTCGGCAAGGGGTGGTTCGGGAGCGCATGACAAGCCCGGGAGAGGGCAACTCCCCATCCTCCCCATGCTCCCCTTCATACTCCGCTTCCTCCATTTCCGAGCCTCGTCCCGAGCCTCGGGGAGGTCTGGGAGGAGGTTTGGAGCCTCTGGTGTGGTTCGGGTCGTCGGAGTCTTCGGCTGGTCCGGACGCCGAGCCTGCGACCGAAGCTACACGCCTTCCTGGACCTAGGAGGTTGAGGTGGTAGGGAAGTCGGCGGTGGTCCGAGCCTCCGCTGCTGGTTCGGACAGGGCAGGGTTGGTCGGGTAGGGTTTCATCTTCTGATTCGGAAAAGCTGCTGCTGTGCTTGCGTGACATGCGCCGAAAAACACGACCCATACTACCGCCACCACCACCACCGTACCCGCTGCCACCACCGCTACCAGCACCAGCAGCACCACCCCCGCCGCTGCTGCTGTTCCCAGGGCTGCCCGTGCTGCTGCTGCCGCTGAGGGGAAACATACCTCCGATGCTCCTGCTCCTCATGTGCCGAGTGACACCCATCGCACCACCACTCCCCCCCCCTCCCCCCCCTCCCCCTGCTCTTCCCCCACTTCTTTCTGCACTGCCGCTGCCCCCGCCGCCACCAATGCTGCTGCTGCTGTGCATGGTGGGTCGCATCCTGCGGTTCCTGAGCTCGTTGCCCACGCTGATGCTGCGCTTCAGCTCCATCTCCGACTCGTCCTCCTCCTCCTCTGGCGAATGTGCTTCCAACAGCTGCTGCTGCTTCTGCTGCTGCTGCTGCCGTTTGTCAAGGTATTCATCCGATCTTCGACGCCCACCAGCAGCAGCAACTCCCGCACCACTTCCACCACCACTGCCAAAGCTAGCACTGCCGTGGCTGCTGGAGTGGCCTGTACCCGCTATAAGCTCCTTGACTCGCCTGCCGGCCTGTGTGAGCACGAGGTGGCAGCCCTCTGGCAGATGCGCCTCGCAGAAATGAACCACGGACGAGTCTCCTCCCCACAGAAGCTTCCTGGAAGGAGAGGAAGAGGGGGAGAGATCGTGCAGAAGAGAGGAAGGGGGGGGGGGGTGGGGGAAGAGGGGGGCAGGAGAGGGCGGGTGGGGGGGAGGAGAGGGGTAGGGGGGAGGGGATTGAGAGGAGAGAGAACGAGAGACAAGACGAGACAAAGGTGTCATGTAGCAAGACAATAGGGCAAGAGCAAGAGTAGGCGAAGGGGCAGTATTCAGTATGCAGAGGCAAGGGCGGGCAGGCACGTTGCCTGGAGCAAAGGCGCGTCACCGTCTACCATTCTAAGACGGCTGTCTGTTTCACAAGATGATGGGCAAGCTCAAGTTGACTACCGCCTTCTTCCCTCACCTCTTCTTTTCAAGCTGCCCCTCCTCTCATATTTTGACGTTAAGCTGCCCCTCCTTTCATCTTTTGACGTTAAGCTGCCCCTCCTTTCATTCCTTGACGTTAAGCTGCCCCTCCTCCCACCTCTAAACGTTAAGCTGCCCCCTCTCTCACCTCTTGACCCCAATGTACAGCCTCTGCACCTGCAGACACGCCACTGGGATCGGCGCCTGCACACAGACCCGTTGTAAGGTGTGTGATACCCACCCTCTTTCACCTCTTGGCCACCCTCCCTCACCGCTTGACCGCCCTCTTTCACCTCTTGGCCACGCTCCCTCACCGCTTGACCGCCCTCTTTCACCTCTTGACCACCCTCTCTCACCTCTTGACCACCCTCTCTCACCTCTTGACCACCCTCTCTCACCTTTTGACCACCCTCTCTCACCTCTTGACGCCGATATAAAGCCGCTGTGCCTGCAAGCACGCCACTGCCGCGCAGAGACCCGCCTCCCGCGACTCACTGTGCTCCATGTGCGCCTCCGCTGCCACCTGGGGGGGAAGGGGAGGGAAGTGGGGAAGGGAGTGATGGGGGGAGAGAGGATGAGGGAAGGGGGGGGAGAGAGGATGAGGGAAGGGGGGGGAGAGAGGATGAGGGAAGGGGGGGGAGAGAGGATGAGGGAAGGGGGGGAAGGAGGGGGAGGGAGTGATGGGGGGGGAGAGGAGGCGGGAAGGGGTGGGTGGCGGAGCGCAGTGCAGGGAGGCAAGGCAATGATGAGACGCCTCAAGCAGCCTCGCCCCGCCACTCAAAAGATGAGACGTCTCAAGCAGCCTTTGAGTCGACTCAAAAGATGAGACGCCTCAAGCAGCCTCGTCCCGCCACTCACTGTGCTGCAGGTGAGCCTCTGGTGCTTCCTGGGAAGGGGGTGGCGCGGGGGGGCGGAGAGGGATGGGAGGGAAAGAAGGCCAGCAGGGCTGAGGAAGGGAGGGAGGGGCGTGTAGCAGGGCCGTGCACAGACCGCCTCCGCCTCCCGCGACTCACTGTGCTCCACGCTAGGTTTAAAAAAACGGCGTTTTTTTCAGATTTAGACCGTTTGCTACGGTACCGTATTTTTTCAGTCGTCTTAAACGGTTTAAAACGGTTCTGAAAGTTAGCTTTTTTTGTTGTTGAAAAAAACGGTCGTTTTATATGGTCGAATTTTTAAAACCGTGGGTGTACAGCAGCACTTCGAATTTGATACCGAATTCGGACGGTTGGGTGTACACCCAACCGTCCGCGAATGTTCAGGAGGGGTTGGGGGGGGGTCGGCGGAGGAGGAGGAGGACGACGAGGAGGAAGAGAAGGAAGAGGAGGAGGAGGCCGAGGAGGAGGACAAGGAGGATTCGGGGGAGGAGGAGGAGGAGGAGGAGGAGGAGGAGGAGGAGGAGGAGGAGGAGGAGGAGGAGGAGGAGGAGGAGGAGGAGGAGGGAGGAGGAGGAGGAGGAGGAGACGACGAGGAGGACGAGGAGGACGAGGAGGACGAGGAGGACGAGGAGGACGAGGAGGACGAGGACGAGGAGGAGGAGGAGGACGAGGAAGAGGAGGAGGACGATGTGTAGGAGGAGGAGGAGGAGGGGTAGGAGGAGGGGTAGGTGGATGAGGAGGAGGATGGGTAGGAGGTAGTGTAGGGGGGAAATAAGTAGTAGGAGGAATATGCGGCAGATTCGAGCTTTGGCGGGCCTATTTAGTTCAGTTAGGACCCCTACTATGCATGCCATAGCCACCAATAGTCGTCTATTTTGTCCCCTTCTGTCCCTGGTTTTTTTTTTTCTTTTTTTTTTTTTTTTTGAATTTTGGAAAAAAAAACTTTATTAAAAAAACGGCGTTTTTGTATTAAAAAAAAACCGTTTCAAACGACCGAAAAAAACGAACGAAAAAAACGGCCTGCCGTTTTTTTTCAACCTTGGCTCCACGTGCGCCTCTGCTGCTACCTTGGGGAAGTACGACCTGGAGGGGGAGGTCGGTGGGGTGGGAAAGGGGGGAGGGGGGAAGGGGGGGGGGGGGAGGGGAAGGGGGGGTGGGGAGGGGATAAAAAGGCAATGAGTGACTTGAGCAGCGCTGAATGACGTCACCATTAGCTTCGCCAGCTGACCCGCAGCGCCGCTCTATGTGCGCCTTTACACGCACAATCATGCAGGGCCGTTGGGGTTACTTAATATCACCGTTTGAAGAAGGAAGTTTCGTTTGAAAGAAAGGATGGCTGCGATTGCGTTCGGATCAGATCTCTTGTGACGCGTGATCTACTACGGTTGTACCCCCTAAAAGCCCCATCCCCCCCTCCCCCGTTCCCCCCTTTCTCCCAGTTCGCCTGTCTCGCGCGCTCGCCTTCCTGCTCTCTGCAATGGCCTGCATCGGCCACATCACGCTGCACAGAATCAAGTCTTCTCTGACGCATGAATAATACTACTACCATCAACCCCAACCCACGCCATCCAAACCCCCCTCACAACCCAACCCCCCCCTCCTCCTTCCCCCCTCAGCCCCAAGTCACCTGTCTCCCGCGCTCACCTTTCTGCTCACCGAAATTGCCTGCATCGGCCGCATAACTCCACAGAAGCAGAATTCCATGACGCAAGACAGGAGCCTCGCTTTGAGGCGCCTCAAAACTATTCTATAAACGCCCCCCTCCCTACGCACCCCCTCCCCCCCTTCTCGCATCCTTCCCCCCCCCTTCTCCCCTTTCTCCCCCTCCCCCTTCCGCCTTCCCGATTGTACGACTCCCGCGCTCACCTTTCTGCTCTCCGCAATAACCTGTAGGTGACTTTTGAGTCGACTCAAAAATAACCTGCATCGGCAGAAATACGCTGCGCAGAATCGAGCCCTATCCCCCGATTACTGCTGCTATCACTCCCTTCCGCGTGTCACAACCACACCGCGCTCACCTTTCTGCTCTCTGCGATGGCCTGCATGGGCCGCATGCCGCTGCGCAGACTCAGGTCCTCCGTCGCGCACGCTACTACTACAGCAGCTATCAGCACACTTCCCCCGACCCCCGGCCCTAACTCGTCTCGCTCGCGCGCTCACCTTTCTGCTCTCTGCGATGGCCTGCATCGGCCGCATCACGCTGCGCAGAATCAAATCTTCCGTCGCGCCGTGCCGCGATCGCTCCTTGCGCGCCGATGCCGCTGCCGAGGGGAATTGGAGGGACGGTCAGCAGGGACGGCGGACGGGGACGGGATGGCGGAAGGAAGCGAGGAGAAGCGAGGGGTGTGGGAGGCAGGAAACAATGAGTCGACCCCACAGAGAACCGGTACCGATAGTAGCAAGCCGATGCGGAAATAAGAGTCAAGAATGGGATGGGGAGGCGTAGGTTGCAAGACAAACCCTAGGCTTCACAGAAAGCTGGAGTTGCGGAGCACAGCAACGGTTCCATTCTGAAAGAAGGACGGAGACTCACGCAGAGAAGGCTGAAACCATGGCGTAAGAAGGAGAGACATTCTAAAGAGAAATTCTAAAAGAGAAATTCTAATAGTGCGGAATGGCCCGCTCACGTTTGGATCCGTCTGTATCGATAACGACGGAAACGAGCACGATGACAGGCGTCTCGCCGTCATTGGCTCGCTGGAATCTGTCCACGTCAGCCAGGGCGACGCTGAGCGTGCTGCGACTGCTCTCGTGGTCCGGCGACACCTCCAGCAGCCACAGCGGCGTCGCACAGTCGTCGTCCGTGCGACGCTGATCGCCAGCCCGGGGTACCATGTCGACGTTGGGTCGATCGCGGCTTAACGCCGCTAACATCGGGAACGAGACGGCAACGCGGGAGCAAAACGGCAATTCTTGGAGTCAGAGGAAGCCTTGCACGTGCGAAGCAGGAAGTGTGGTCGGCGAGGATAATTTCTACATGCGGGGAAGCAAGGAAAGAAACGAATTCAGTGAGACTAGGACAACCTTTGAAGAGCAACTGCTGGTCGCATATACAACTGCTAGTTGCAGTCACGTCGCGTGAAGGCACTCCATGTCGATAATGCGAGCGAGCGAAACCCAGACGTGCCTACAGGCTTCGTTTGTTCGCCATGAATAATAATTATGAGCGGAGGAGCGACCTACGCAGGAGTCAGCAACAACTAGCTTACAGCTGTAGGAGACGAGCGGCCATCGACCAAACAAAATCAACAGCGATTGGTGAATTGCATCTCTCCACCGTAGATTTCCTCGGAATTGCCGTGCTTGGGGATTTTGGTTCGGTCCTGGCGGGTGTACGGTACAGTAACCAAACAGGGTGTGTAGTTCTTGAGAGTACTCGTGCGATTGTGAAAGTTGTACCTTTTTTTCCATTTTCCCATTTTATGTAGCTGTTGGGCCCGGAGGATTTGGGGAGTTAAATTGGTGGTGTGCACTGTAACAAACCAATGTTGGTGGGTGAAAATGTTCCGGGCAGCACGTCGGGCCCCTCGAATAAAATGTTGGTGGCCAATGGACTTCCGTTGGCAGCCAACAAAAAACGACACGAGCCCAACTTCCATCGAAGCTGCGGTGCGAAGCGAAGCAAGCGAGAGCCCCGCCCCTGGCTCTTTGCTGCACAGACAGGTGAGCGAAGCGCGACCTGTGGCACCCTGCCCGAGTGCTGCCTTGGCCCTGGATCTCTTCGCCTTCCTCCTCCACTCATTCACTGCCCCGCAGATCTCATTTGCTTCGCTGGGAGCCCTCCTTACAAGAAGGCAGTGTACCAATAACGGCCTTATATTACATTCCTTGAATTATCCACAACACCCTCAACATGCAATAAGGACATCCATAACTTGGTGGATCTTTCAAACCAAGCAACACACCCTGACTTTGTTCAGCTATTCCCCTATAAGCCTCACCCTATAACCAAGATAGACGTACACACCTGACACTCAGCTACAGCATTTGCTGTCCCATCTCTTACAAAATGAGAAGTACAAGGAGATACAGGGGGTCATACATGTCATATTCCCGTAGTGTAAACTCCAAGAATTTTGGAAGGAGGTTTCAAACATATTTTGTCAATGTATTATACGCTAGATATGTGTGTACTCTTAGACAGTACAACTCCTTGGACACAACCAACATGTTTGCATCATTCGAGTCATTCATTCTCATTCGAATATGGTATCAGGTTAGGTCAGGTTTAACACATATATATAGGTCTATACACAATCAAGGCCCTAGCAAGTGAGAGGCAACAGGAACAAGACCTAGCTGCACACAGTGCGCTGATGACTTTAGGCGCAAGCGCCTTCGTAAAGATATCAGCTGTGTTGGCACCGGAGGTCAAGCGTACTACGCGAGCCTGGCGAAGCTGCTGCAGCTCGTGCTGGAGGAAGTACCACAACTGGATGTGATTCGCTCTGCCCTCAAATCGAGGCTCTTGACACAGAAGGATCATGACCCTGTTGTCAGCATACAGGACTGGGGCAGAGCTAGGTCGCTCACCTAAGTCGGTGAGCAAGAAGGTCAGCCAACGAAGCTCCTGTGCCGCCATGGCACCAGCGTAGACCTCGGCCTCACAACTGGACTGGGCAACAGACGAGGCGCGAGTAGCTCGCCACGAGACAGCACCTGAACCAAGGCTAAAGCAGTAGCCATGCGAGGACCTAAGGGTTTCGGCGTCGTCTGCCCACGAAGCGTCTGTGTGCCCAGCAAGGACCACTGGCCTGCGCCCTCCTAGCACTAACCCCACGCCTGATATACTTGCAAGATAGCGCAAAACCCTCTTAGCAGCAGACCAGTGCTGAGGTCGGTGTCTGCCTGTGGCCACAAAGCTAGCCAAGATGCTGAGAGGGTATGCAAAATCTGGGCGAGTGCAAGTCATCAGGTACATGAGGCAACCCACCAGCTTTGCGTAAGGACCACTGGGCTCTACCGACTCCTTAGGAACTGGAGCGGAGAGCCCGTGGTCTACTGGCAGAGGGGTGGGCTGTGCAGAGGAGAACTGAAGGCCGAACCTCTGAAGGACCTAGCGCACCAAGTGTGACTGAGTCAAAGTGATGGTGCGGGCTGCTCTGTCCCTGGAGATCTGCAAGCCAAGGTAGTGGCGCAGTTCTCCTAGGTCAGTGCACGTGTGTTTCTTCAGTAGCTCTGCCTTCACCGAGGCCAGTGCGTCCCTGTCGGCAGTGGCGAAGACCAGATCGTCTACGTAAACAAGGATGTAGAACGGAGTCTGGCCAGCACGAACGAAGAGGAAGGGGTCTGCAGAGGACGGAAAGAACTGCAGGTCAGCAAGGGTAGCACGGGGAGCCTGCCGTAGGCCGTAGACGGGGCGCTGCAGGAGCCACTGAGTCCCAGGAGGAAAGGTACCACTGAAAGACTCACGGGGAGCCTGCCGTAGGCCATAGACGGGGCGCTGCAGGAGCCACTAGTCCCAGGAGGAAAGGTACCACTGAAACACTAAGGGTGGCGCAGGTAGACCTGCTCGTGTAGGCTGCCCTGAAGAAACACAGTGGAGAAGTCGAGGGAGTGCAGCTCGTAGTCACGCTGAGCTGCTACGTGTAGTAGCACCCGAAGAGTAGTCATCTTCGGGGTCGGAGCGAAAGTCTGAAAGAAGTCCACCCCTTGACGCTGACTAAAGCCTCTAGCCACGTAGCGCGCCTTGAACACAGGCGGCTCTCCAGGGGGGCGCATCACCTTGAAGAGCCACCGACTATCGACTACGTTCACCCCAGGTGGGGGAACTGCGTCGACGTAGGTGCCGGTGGATCTCCAAGATGCCATCTCCTGCTCCATGGCAGCTATCCACTGAGAGGCCCAAGGTCCCGAAACCGCCTCAGCGTAAGTGCGAGGGGTCGGGATGTCGAAAGCGTCTGGGTCACCCTCAGGGACTAGCAGCATGGAACAGAGATGGGGAGCAGCCTCGGACAGAAAAGTAAGCTCATACTGGCGGTCCTCCACGACATCACTACCGAGGGCAGGAGCACCCCGACAGACGGAGGACTGGCAAGGTCAGAGACCAGAGCGCTGGCGTAGTCAAGGCGGTGGGTAGAGGCAAAGTCAGCGACCGCAGCGACAGGGGCGTCAAGACACGAGACCGGAACAAATAGGTCGGTAACGAGAGAGGCAAGGACCCGAGGAACAAGAGGACGAGCGGCGCGAAGGTAGTCAGACAGAGGGGGAGGCGCAACAACAAGAGAGGACGGAGGAGACGACGGTAGGAGGGTAGGACAAGACGCGTGGGAACGAAGTAACATAGGGTGAGAGCGCGGGACAGGGGAGACGGGGCGAGCACAGGAGAGACGGCGAGACCAGACGTGAGACGGAGGAGTCGGGTCAGGAGACAGAGGAGGGGACACAGGAGGGGAACGAGGGGGAAGACGAGCCGAGTCGAGTCCAGGGATGAGAACATAGGGTCGTAGACAGGGAAGAGGAGGAAACTGCACGCGAGGCGGAGACGCAGGGTCAAGGGACGGAAGGCCAAGCAGGCGAAGGGCGTACACCGGCGGCAACTGCTGCTGCGGCGGCACGACACCGACACCGGGACCGCAAGCTGCTCCACGGCTACCTCCGGAACACTCCACTCCAGCACCCCCAGAAGGAACACCCCCAGAGCCCGAAACCCCTCGAGCACCGGTACCACCCCAGGCCCGCCGGGACAAGCGACGACAGGAATCCCAGGACGGGTACCCACCCCAACGCTAGCACCCCCAGAGTCAACGAACTGCTGCGGCGACGGCTGCAACGGCGGCGGCGGCTGCGGCGGCGGCAGCGACGGTGGCTGCGACAGCGGTGGCGATGGTAGCCCCGAAGGCAGCGGAGGAGGAGACACCTGGGGAGGGGCACGTGACGAGGACTGCGTCGCAGGACCACCAGAGTCAGCAGAATCCTCGACCGGGACAACCGACGTGAGGGGGGTGACGTGGGACACACCAGACGGTGCAGGACGGGGAGGGGAGGGGGGGGGACAGGGGCGACCGGGGAAGGGGTGACCAAGAACAGGGGGGAGTAACCGGGGGACCTGTGTGGGGAAGCGGTGGTATAAGGAGACAGACTCGTCAAAGGTGACGTCACGGAAGTGAAAGAACCTGTGAGACGGCAGGTGGTAGAAGTGCCAGTCGGGCGCGTCAAGGGGGAAACAGAGGAAGACACAAGGGAGGGCACGAACGTGAGCAAGGCAACCCCAGACGTGGAACGCAGACGCGTCACCAAGAGACCCGGACCAAAGAAGGGTCGGCGAAACCCGCGGCTGCTGGGGGTGCGGCCACAGTTAAGCTGGTGAGCGGCGTAGCGAACGACGAACGGCCACAGAAAATGGGGTGCACCGGCATGGATCATGGAGGTGCGAGCCATCTCCATGACCAAACCAATGCGTCGCTCAACGACCCCATTCTGCTGCGGGGAATACGGCAAGGTGAACATCTGGGTGATGCCCTTAGCACGACAGAAACGATCAAGGACACCAGAGGCAAACTCGCCACCACGGTCGGAGTGGAGACGCAAGACAGGGAGACCGCGGTGGACACGTGCAGAGACAAGCC
>BQMB01001341.1:0-68482 GCA_027943415.1 Closterium sp. NIES-67 | reverse complement strand
CGACTAGAACAAGTGTCAAGCCATCATGGGTTTCACCAAGACTTGCCTCACCGTCGTCCTTCCAGCCCTCCGTCCCAAAAAATGGGGGTCGAAACCCTATGCACCTACTTCGTACGTTCGCTGATATGCTATGCACATACTATACTCGTGAAGGCTATGTCTAAACGCGTTTATTAGTGAAGCATAAATACTTAGTGCGAGGTATGTCGAGGTGCATTGCGTTTACATTGTCCATGCTGACCTTCGTCGAATGATGCTGCGCAAGACGTAGCATGCACTATGCATGTGCTTTGTGTGCTTCTGTAATTGCTATGTTAACGCGACGCAGTCACTTTCAGGCCGTAAAGCATTCCTGCCACTATTCGCGTTATTTTTTACATAGTATACTGGGTGTACAATATCACAAAATTTGAAGTACAAAATTCAGCATTTTCAGCATAGTACAAATTTGACATAAAATTCAGCATTTTCGCATTTCGGTTTCGGGAAAGCGACAGTTTCCTAGAACGGGAGGAAAGCAGTGACAATGAAGCGGATTCCGTTGAATTGCGATTTCCCCCATGGCTTCAAATTTGGTTCATCAAGGTCATGCCAGGGTTCTGTCCACTCTTTTCCAAAGCCCTGCATGCAAGCTGAGTACTGGGCACAGAATGCAAGGCGACAAGACGGCTAGAAATCCTAACAGCATAATATAACTTACGGATTTTGGCGTGACGGTAACAGTACAATCAAAATCGTGTCCTGCAAACAGGAAACCGGGACTAGAGTATGAGTTCATAAAAGAAAATAGGGCGGGGAACGACAGAGTCAGCATACATTCAGACTTACCGTTTAGGACGCCAACGTAGTGCCCAGATCAAGGATCGCGTGATGATGCGGAACCTGCAACAAAGTAAGAAAAACCAACTTTATTAGTTAGAAGAAAAGGGTTGTACTGTGGAACGCTTTAAAAACGACCAACTGTATAACTACCAATACGCATGAACCAAAACGACGCGGCTCCTACTCAGTGCAGTCTTAGCTCTATGTGTTCAGAGTGGTCTGAAAATGGAGAAGGAAGACTAGGGGGAGAGAGAGCTAAGTCTAGAAATGAGGGAGAGGGATCTGAGCAAATGTAGGGTCTGAAATGAGAAGAAATTGAGCTGTACTTGGAAACGAGCTGACAAATGATAAGGAAGCGAGCGTCTGTGGCTATATATTCTGGTTGTGCGGGGATAAGGGGGTGATGTGGTGGTTGGGGATTGGTCAGAAGTTGGCTGCACAAATTTTACTGGCTCGGCCGTTCTTTGGTACGATACAGAGTGTTTTGTTTCCCTAAAAGCTATGCTGCCTCGCTTTTACGGTCGCAATAAACAATCGCAAATGATACAGCTCGGCTACCCAATTTGTCGAACTGAATTTCTTTTCGCGAACGCGAAAACCCATATTTTTGCCGAAGCGCGTCGAGTTCTCGTTGACCAATAACAAACGAGAAATTTGGCATCTCACGCGTTTTCAGATTGGCTCTAACGATATTTGTTCTTGGCCAATCAGAACCGACCCATCGCTCTTCTCTTGGCCTAGGCAACCCGTGCTTCTTTGGTATGGTCGTTGGGATGTGGCTGGAATGAAGCAGAAACCAACAAGACGCTAATAATTCGCAACGCAAGCGATTAGGTTTAGGTTTGGAGGGCCCGATGAAGCGGGGACATAGGGCCTCTGGACAAAGCCTTTGCCGATGGGGACTTAGCTCCCACGAAGCCTTCGTCCTTGCTTCATTCCCATTTCCTCTCAACCTCGTGCTTGGGGGCTTCGTAAACCCTTAGTGGCAAATGTCCAACCCAACCCCGATTCACATTTTTGGGACGTCCTTGTCGTTTCGCAAGTTGTCTGCCATAAATCCAACGGTAACAGAAACGGAAAGCCCAGCGCCAACAACTACAAGTACAAGTTTCCGCCCATTATTGCAAGGTCGGTGGAGGCCGTTCTCTTGGGAATGAACGTCGTCAACCAGACCAAAAATCAACCAAGAATTGAGAACATAATGATATATTAAAACGGGTTAAGTACAAGCAAATAGAAGGATGATTTTTTCTGTTTGTGCTCTTTGGTTTTGTAGTCAAAAGCAAAAGCAAGTCAACCTGGAGAGAACAAAGGAAATCCCGAGTCGCATGTGGCTCTGGACATTTTATCCGGCTAAGGATTTACCCGGCTGGGCAATTCCAAACCCGGCTTAAGCTTGCAAAATTAGCAAAGCATAAACGAAACGCTATTCGCATAATTGATTAGGTGCGCCTATTGCGCTAGTGTCAGCGCAATACTCGGCGTAATGCCAAGTTGTGCTTGACTAATTGTGGTGCTGCCATGTGGCGACCAACAGTTGAGTCAAACCCAACAGTTTCCCTGCTTTGTAAGCAACCCACGTAACTCGGCCCAAATTGACTTTTGGGCCGGGCAACTGTTTTTGTCGCAACTCCCGCAAACCCAACTTGGCCAAGTCATCACCGTTTGGAACCACCCTAATTCTAGCCAAGAGGGGTGTGGAGTGGGGACCACCAAGTTTTCCACCAAACTCCAACACTCCCATTGGTCCCCACGAACATCTAGGCATGTAAGCCCACCCTAGCACAACATGCATGAAATGCATCTCTAGGCAAGGGCTTCGTGAGGAAGTCCGCGGCTTGGGCGTTGGTCTTGACGTAGCGCAACTCCACCTCCTTGTCTTCGTCAAGCTTGCGAATGAAATGATTCCGGATTCGCACATGCTTGGTTCTTCCATGAAGGACCAAGTTCTTGGCGAGGTTGTTGGCCGCTTGGTTGTCAACGTAGATAGGCGTCGGTCCTTCTTGCGTATGACCAATTTCCCCTAGGAGACACCTCAACCATACGGCCTCGGTTCCACCACGATTGAGTGCCACATACTCGGCCTCGGTCGAGCTAAGGGCAATCAAGTTTTGCCTCTTGCTTTGCCAAGCCACCGCTCCTCCAAGGAGGGTAAAGACAAAGCCCGGGGTGCTTTGTCGAGTGGAGGGATCTCCTGCCCAATCGGAATCGGTGATCCCTTGGAGTACTATGGGTGTGGCTTCATAGTGGAGCCCTAAGTGTGTAGTGCCTTTGATATAGTGTAGAAGACACCGCATAGCACGCTTGTGCTCGGTCATAGGGTTGGAGACTACTCGTCCAAGTATCCCAGCGGCAAATGAGAGATCCGGCCGAGTGCTCACGGCGGCATACATGCATGACCCAACAATGGAGTGGAAGCACTTGGCCTTCTTGCGTTCCATTGGGTCTTCCTCGATTGGAGCCAAAGGGTGTAAGCCCCTTCCATAGGAGTGGGCGTTGGCTTGCTCTCGGCCATCCCGAAGCGAGTTACCACATCCTCCAAATACTTGTGTCGATGGAGGTGAAGAGTCTTGTGAGTGCGGTCACGGTCAACATGCATCCCAATGTAATAAGAGACGGCACCAAGGTCTCGCATAGAGAACTCAGATGCAAGTTTCCCCTTGATATCTGCTACAAGGTCCTTTGAGTTGGAGAGGAGGAGAAGGTCGTCCACGTAGTGGAGTAGGGCGAGGTTCTTTTCCCCTCGGTTGAGAATATAGAGTGCATGGTCACACTCACTCTTTGTAAATCCCAACTCCATCAAGTATTTGTCCATCCGCATGTACCATGCTCTAGGGCTTTGCTTAAAGCCATAGATGGTACGCTTCAACTTGCATTCCCGTTCCGTGCCATCTTCGAAGCCCGGCGGTTGCCTCATATACACCTCTTCCTCTAGGTGTCCATATAAAAAAGCGGTCTTCACATCGAGTTGCTCCACCTCTAGATCAAGTCCTCCCGCTAGTGCCAAGAGAACACGGAGGGTAGAGGACTTTGCCATCGGCGCAAATGTCTCATTGTAGTGAAGCCCGGCCTTTTGAGTATAACCTTGCGCCACCAAGCGTGCCTTGAAGCGCTTCACCATTGGGTCCGAGCTTCATCTTGAAGATCCAACTGGACCCAACGAGGTAGCATTTCGGCGGCAAGGGGACGAGGTTGTACACATCGTTCGCCATGATGGAATCATGTTCTTCCTTGAGTGCTTGAATCCAATTCTTAGCTTCATGCCACAGCCTCTTGATAGGTCGAAGGTGTGAAGCCAATCAAGAAGCATACACCATCTCCCCCTTGTTCACTTTCCTCCACCGCAAGTGAGAAGATGACATATTCCGGATTGGGATGAGGAGCTCTTCGAGAGCGAGTAAAGGCAAGGGTTGGGGTGGTGTCATTCGTTGGAATGTCGACTTTATCACTCTCAACTTCGGTCACATCGATCGCATCCGTCTCATCCTCCACATCCAAGCTCTCGGGAGCATGGGAAGGCGACGACTCGTTGGACTCTTCGGTTGTTGGAGGGATAATGACAATCGAGTGCTTCCCCTTAGATGGATTTGGGAAGCGATCTTCGAAGAATGTGACTTCGCGTGACACCACCACCTTCTTACTCACCAAGTCCCACACCCGCCATGCCTTATGGTCAAGGCTATGGCCCAAGTACATTCCCATGCGCGCCTTCGCCTCAAGCTTGGTGCGCGTAGCATCGGGAGCGTAGTAGTAGCTAATGCACCCAAAAGTGCGAAGGTTGGAGGCATCCGGTTTGTCACTGCTCCAAGCTTCGATTGGCGATTTTTTCGGCAACGTCTTGGTCATGCTTTGGTTATGAAGCCAAGTTGTCAAAGCCGTTGCCTCACCCCACCAAGACTTGTCCGCATAAGCATGGGCAAGCAAACTCCTGACCGCTTCAACCAGGGTGCGGTTCAAACACTCAGCCGCTCCATTTTGTTGAGGTGAGTGAGGTGCGGTGATGTCATGGGAGGTTCCTTGTGTCGTAATTCATTCCTTGAGTTCATTGTTCACATACTCTCCTCCCCCATTCGATCACATCCGCTTCACAGGTATACCACGCAAAGTCTCGACCAATGCTGCCCACTCCTTGATAGTTTGGGCCACCACACTTTCTTCCTTGAGAAGATAGACCCACACCATGCATATAGCGTCGTCGAGAAAGGTACGCATGTAGCGTGCACTGCCTTTGGAGGGAGAAGAAATGGGCCCACACAAGTCGGTGTGGGGAGGCCAGACACTGGGTCCCGGGGGAACGTGGTGATGTAGTGGCCTCAGTACAGACTGTGTCGTGGCAAGGGAACATAGTGGTGACGCCGAGGTCCTGAAGACAACCGACACCAACTAGGAACCTGGAGAACGAGGGGATGTGCAAGCCGGTAAGGGAGCCCGAGGGAACCGACAGAACCGCGGTAAGCGGCGTGAGCGTAGTGCGGTCACAAAAAAGGCACACTGACGCACCAGAGTCCAGCGTGAAAGATACCGCGGCAGTAGCGTCAGCCGGCGGGGTCACTAGTATGGAGCCTAGACTGAACAAAGCAGGAGATCATACGCCTAAGGCAACAGGGGAGTTTAGACTATGCACAGTGGACACACCTATAGTAGGCAACACAGGGTAATAGGGTCTAGTGGCACTAGAGTCATCAGTATACATGGCATACAAAGCAGAGCTAATCTGATCCATATCCATCCCAAACACCAGCACACGGCGATGTACCAGGCTGTGGCAGACGGTGAGGTCCGGCGCAAGGCCGAACCAGAGAAGGAAGAGGTTGTCGAGGTGGCGGTAGTAGCGAGCTGCGGTGTGACCGGGACGGTCGCACACGGTGCTGCGACAAGGGCGGGTCTAGAGCTGGTACTTGTAGGTCACCGCACTGGGAGCCGCCACCCGACGCCGAGCTGCGCGCGTCGCCGCTGCGACAGCCACCACCAAAGACGCCAGGCCACCACGGCAGCGGAGGTCCCCACGGCTGCTGCTGCTGCTCCCGCTACTGCGTCGGGGCATCAGCCCCGGTCCCCTCTTCTGCACCACCGGCACTCGCACCACCTCTGCCACTATCGCCACCCCCGCCACCCCTCCATCCACCACGCCCCCCCTAGGGACGGCGGCCCCTACCCTTACGCAGTTGCGCTGAGGCTGCCACGACGATCTCAGCAGTAGGGGTTGTCTCAGCGTTAGCGGCAGACACGTCAGAGTAAGTGCACTAGGAGGGAGCACAGCCCTAGAAGATAGGGATGGCCGCAGTACCGCTGGACTGAGCGATAGCGCGTTCGGGGGTCTCTATCTCAGACAGGGTGGTGACGAACTCGGTAAGGGTGAGGTGAGTGGGGTGGAGACCAAGGAAGTGGTCGTGGGCAGTGGCTAGGCGGTCGGGAAGGCGCTTGGCAATGAAGAAAAGGGTAAAGGTGATGGGGGGGGGGGGCAGTATAGTGAGCTGGGCCTTAGTGCTAGCAGCGCGGTAGCTAGCCTCAAGCGCGCGCAAGTGAGTGGCCGGGTCAGCGACAGTGGGGAAGGACGCGAGATCAGAAAAGAGGAGGGGGAGTAGGAAACGGCCGGAAGAGTCGGAGGAGGGAGTGGAGTAGCGTGCAATGACAGCATCTAAGAATTCCTTCGAAGTCTCTACGGTCTGAAAGCGGGGACACTCGGAGAGGGGGAGGGTGCGACTGATTGCAAGCTGCGCGACTTTGTCGCGTGACTCGTAGACAGAGCGGGCGAGCTCACCAGCTGCCAAGGCCTCACGCTCAGCAGGCGTGGGGGTGTCAGAGAGGGCAGCAGGTGGGTCGGGGCATGGGATCTTACCATCGACGTGGACGGCCAAGGATTGGCCATGCTGGCGCAGACCCCACAGCGAGCGGCGGAGGTCGGACAAGGGCGTCAAAAGGGTGCGGATGGAGTCGAACCCGGGAGGCTCTTTCTCACCGCCTTCTCTTATGCATCTTGGGCATCAGAACCTAAGGATATGACAAGTATGGGAGGCTTCATTTGCTGTTTGCGGAGGACCAACACCTTGGGAGAGCAAGAAACAAGTGGACCATGCATTGAGCTCGGTGGAGTCCGAGTACATGGCACTCTTTCGTGCCATAAGAGAGGTTGTGTGGCAGTGGAGTTTGCTAGCTGAATTGGGGGAGGAGAAGAAAGGACCTACCCCACTCTATTGTGATAGCCAAGGTGCTTTGCATTGGCTAAAAACCCCGTACTTACCAAGCACATGATGGTGAAGTGGCATTGGGTGAAGAGCATGGTAACCTCGGGTGAAGTGAAGTTGCACTACGTGAAGACGACGGCGCAGCCTGCTGATATGATGACCAAGAGGCTGGTTGAGCAGCAGCATTGGAAGTGGTTTAGGCACATCTGAGCCTATTGTGATTATAACAGATCATACGCCTGAGGCAATAGGGGAGTCTAGACTATGCATAGTGGAAACACTTCTAGTAGGCAACACAGGGTAATAGGGTCTAGTGGCACTAGAGTCATCAGTATACATGGCATAGAAAGAAGCACGACGATGTACCAGGCTGTGGCAAGCGGTGAGGTCCGGCGCAGGGCCGGGCTGGAGATGGAAGAGGTTGTCGAGGCGGCGGTAGTAGCGAGCTGCGGTGTGACCGGGTCGATCGCACACGGTGCTGCGACGAGGGCGGGTCTAGAGCTGGTACTTGCAGGTCACCGCACTGGAGCCGCCACCCGACGCCGAGCTGCGCGCGTCGCCGCCGTGACTGCCACCACCAAAGACACCAGGCCACCACGGCGGCGGAGATCCCCACGGCTGCTACTGCTGCTGCTGCGGCTGCAGCTGCGACTGCTGCTGCTGCTCCCACTACTGCGTCGAGGCATCAGCCCCGGTCCCCTCGTCTGCACCACCGGCACTCGCACCACCTCCGCCACTATTGCCACCCCCGCCACCCCTCCATCCACCACGCCCCCCCTAGGGACGGCGGCCCCTACCCTGACGCAACAGCGATGAGGCTGCTACGGCGATCTCAGAAGTAGGGGATGTCTCAGCGACAGCAGCAGACATGTCAAAGTAAGTGCACTAGGAGGGAGCACAGCCCTAGAAGATAGGGATGGCCGCAATACCGCTGGACTGAGCAATAGCGCGCTCGGGGGTCTCTACCTCAGACAGGGTGGTGACGAACTCGGTAAGGGTGAGGTGAGTGGGGTGGAGACCAAGGCAGTGGTCGTGTGCAGCGGCTAGGCGGTCGGGAAGGCGCTTGGCAATGAAGAAAAGGGTAGAGGTGATTGGGGGGGGGGGGGGGGGGGGGCAGTATAGTGAGCTGGGCCTTAGTGCTAGCATCGCGGTAGCTAGTCTCAAGCGCGCGCAAGTGAGTGGCCGGGTCAGCGACAGTGGGGAAGGACGCGAGATCAGAAAAGAGGAGGGGGAGTAGGAAACGGCCGGAAGAGTCGGAGGAGGGAGTGGAGTAGCGTGCAATGACAGCATCCAAGAATTCCTTCGAAGTCTCTACGGTCTGAAAGCGGGGACACTCGGAGAGGGGGAGGGTGCGACTGATTGCAAGCTACGCGACTTTGTCGTGTGACTCGCAGACAGAGTGGGCGAGCTCAGCAGCTGCAAAGGCCTCACGCTCAGCAGGCGTGGGGGTGTCAGAGAGGGCAGCAGGTGGGTCGGGGCAGGGGATCTTACCGTCGACGTGGACGGCCAAGGACTGGCCATCCTGGCGCAGACCCCACATCCAGCGGCGGAGGTCGGCGAGCCACGCCTCAAAGTCTATCGCCCGACCATCCGCATCCAGGCGGAGAACAGCGTCCACGATCACCACGGCCGCAGCGGCTGACGGTGACATGGCGGCCCAGCGGCACGGCGACATGGCAACATGGCGGTACGGCGACACGGCGCCATGGTGACACGGCAGCCCAGCAGCACGGCGGCACGGCAGCACGGCAGCGCGGCGGCACGGCGAGCTGGGGTGGCAGGAACAGAGGCCGGCTCGAACGGGGGCCGGCTCAAACTGGGGCTGGCTCAAACTAGGGCCGGCAAGCTGGGACCAGCGAGCTAGGGCTGGCGAGCTAAGGCCAGCGAGCGCGCGAGGGGCAGCGAGCGAGCTAGGGGCCGGCGAGCAAGGGGCCGGCGAGCTAGGGGCCGGCGAGCGAGGGGCCAGCGAGCGCGGGGCCGGCGAGCGAGGGGCCGGCGAGCGAGGGGCCGGCAAGCGCGGGGCCTGTGAGCGAGGGGTCGGCGAGCGCGGGGCCGGCGTGCGCAGGGCCAGCGAGCGCGGGGCTAGCAAGCGCGGGCCTAACGAGCGAGGGGCCGACGAGCGCGGGGCCGGCGAGCGAGGGACCGACGAGCGCGGGGCCGGCGAGCGAGGGACCGACGAGCGCGGGGCCGGCGAGCTGGGGGGCCGGCGAGCAAGGGGCCGGCGAGCGTGGGGCCGGCGAGCGCAGGGCCAGGGAGCGCGGGGCCAGCGAGCGCTAGGCCAGCGGGCGCGGGGCCGACGAGCGCAAGGCCAGCGAGCGCGGGGCCAACGAGCTAGGGCGGCTGGGGCGGGCTAGGGCGGGCTAGTGCAGCTAGGGCGGGCTAGGTTGGCTAGGGCGGAAGCACGGGTGGGCGGACCTAACCTAGCTGATAACGGAATGAATAGAATGAAGGCATACAAGGGAATATATGGTTGGGTGTTGTACTCTCTAAGAGCACGAACCCTTCTAGCCTATAACTGCTACATATGCAAATATGTATGAGTTGACACGCAACCCACGTAACTAGGCCCAAATTGACTTTTGGGCCAGGCAACTGTTTTTGCTGCAACTCCCGCAAACCAACTCAACCAAGTCATCCCTGTTTGCAACCACCCTAATTCCAGCCGAGAGGGGTGTGGAACGGGGACCACCAAGTTCCCCACCGAACTCCAACACAACTTTCGACATCCGTTCAATGTAACCATCCAGATTTTCTTCGCCTGAGGTCCCAAACGTTGTTTCTATCAACAGTGGCGTCGCCAAGGCCTCAGGCCCTGTTGTACTCGACCTATCAACCTCTGCCACGTGGATCAACACCACTGGTACAGTTGGAGCCATCCCCACTGGGGCAGGGCGCAAGGAGGATCGGAATCGGCACCAAGCCTGCTGCTGTGCCTGTCTAATCCTACAGCTTCGGCGGCACGTGATAGAACGTGAGTGGTCTGACAGCAGCCAGTGGGAAGGAAGAGCAGGGCCGTGCTTGACTCCATCTCTGAAAAGCCTAAGAACTTCTATGCTGTTATCTTCTCTGCTAGTCTGCCCAGTGGCATTGCTAGGGGGGGGGGCAGTTTGCCAAGGTTCCCCTGGGATGGGGGGTATGGAAGAACTGGTAGGGTGGACACTGGACAGTCTTGCATGCATACCTCCAATAGCTTGGTTTGCAGGAGCTAAGGTTGACATGGAAGTACCAGTACAATTAGATGTAGCAGGGGTTGATGGTCAAAGGTATAGGCATGTGTTGAGGTTAGAAGCATCGATGTACAGAGAGCAAGCTTTTTTCCTTGCATGTGGCTGACTACACCCTGTATGACTTGCCTCTCTTCATTGCTGCCTGTTCGCTGGGGCTGCCTCAACGCCATGCATAGTCACATGGGTTAGTACAATAACATGAGCTTGTAGTTTTACAAGTATCCACATAGAGTACGGGGCAAAACACTTACTCACTTGCCGGTTTAGCACCTCCTAAACAGATCTGAATGCACCATGGTGTACATGCTTCGTGACTTTGTCCATCCATGGGCCTCCTGCGTGCCCATTCCACCAACTAAAAAGGGGTGAGGGAGGCCCTTCCCATTTCTGTCCAGTCCTGACCTGACCCCTGCCCGATACTAGTCAAGCTGGAAACCATAATTCTGAGGAGCTCAACCTTCGTCTTCCTCAGCTTCCTGCAGCGGACAAGCAGCGAGAGGCAGTGCAAGTGCAAGGTGAGATGGCGGTGCAAGGTGAGATGGCGATGGCGGTGCTGCAAACCTGCACGGAACAGGCTTCACGGAACGGGCTTCGCACACACTACAACACAGTGCACTCGCACTGTGAATGGGGAGAAAAACGAGCGTACTAATCACTCACCCCCACCTCCATGTGCAGTTGAATAATGCACCTCACGGAGGGCCATAAAACTGCTGCTATGTCCCACCTCTAATGCCGCACCTTACGAGCCTTGAGAGCCTTCATACCTTAGAAAGTTCTCCTAAAGAATCAGAAGCTGTCTCCAAATTGGTGGCTCACCTCTTCCCCATTGCCATCTTCATCATCGTCCTCCTCCCCCTCCTCCCCTTCCTCCCCCTCCTCATCCTCATCCTCATCTCCCTCGAACCCCTCCTCCTCCTGCAACGCCATGGCCAGGGAGCAGACACAGGGGGATGAGCTAACACGTACCAAGAGAGTGCTGGTAGCTAGCACACGGAAGCAGCATCGCCCCTGTGAGTTCATCGCTTCGCAGCTCATCGTGCAAACCCACCAATGCACACCAATCTCTTCTGCAAACCCATGCAACGCATTAAAAATTTCCCTCTGCGCTCAACCCACTTCCCTGCTCACTCACCGCACTTCCCCTCCCATTCACCCGCCCCCCATCCCACCTGCAGGTAGTGCTGTAGAGGGTTGGGCCACACGTCGTCCTTTATCAGCTCCGCCACCTGCCATGGGATACAGGACGGGAGGGGAGAGGGGGGGAGAGGGGGGGAGAGGGGGGAGAGGAGGGGAGAGGGGGGTAGAGGGGGGGGAGACAGGGTGGGGAGAGCAGGACAACTGGATGCTACGAGTTGTAGAGGGTTGGGCCACACATCGTTCTTTATCAGCTCCGCTACCTGTCAGAGATAGGGAAGGGATGGGGGGAAAGGGGAGAGGGGAAGGGGTGGGTATCAGGGCAATCGGATGCTAAGAGCTGTAGGGGGCTGGTCGGGCCACACACCGTCCTTTATCAGCCTGCTACCTGCAAGGAAGTGGGATGGGGGAACAATACGAGTGGATGAATTTGTGTGCTGTGTCCGTCCGCAAGTGCTTCTACCCCTGAAGTCCCCCTGTCAACCTCTTCCCCACATCACCCCACCCAGCAGCCCCCCTTTGCCACGCCTTTGCCACCCATCTTTCCCTATACCTCTTCCGCACCCCCCATTCCCACTCACATCATCTGGTCCCGTGGTGCCCTGCGCCGCCTCATCGACTTCAAACCACTTGAAAAAGCTGGCGGGGCAGCGGATGAGAAAGGGGTTCAAGCGGAAGATTCTTGAAATACCGGCAGAATGGTGGAACAGAGAAAAAAAGAGCTAGGGTGGTAGCGGTTTAAAGCCAGGGGCCCAAGTTTACCAACTGTAAAACAGTTGGTTGGGACTAGAACAAATGATTGGCCGGCGAGCTGTAGGCACCAGTGAAATCGCCTGCGAGTGTTGCAATTCACGCACCCTCTCGACACAAAACCTGGTTTTTCCCAACCAACTGTAAAACACTTGCCCCGGGTTCTAGAAACTTGGGTCCCTGGCTTTAAGGGACGGCCAGGTGTCAGGGGTCAGGGGTCAGGGGTCAGGGGTCAGGGTCAGGGGTCAGGGGTCAGGGTCAGGGGTCAGGGTCAGGGGTCAAGGTCAGGGGTCAGGGTCAGGGGTAGGACGAGACGGACGGGACACTGGAAGAGGGAAAATGGGAAGGAAGGGGGAGGGTATGTGTGTGTGCAGCGGGCAGTGGGCGGGAGGGACCGGGGGGGCGGGGAGGGCGGGGAGGGTGCCAGCAGGTATTGCAGCGAGGTACAGGTAAATGACCTCACCTCTCCTCCTCCTCCAGTTGTCTCTTCTTGCCCGGCTTCTCCTGCTTCGGCTTTGGCGCCGTCAGATCCTAGGGAAGGCAGAGCGGCCAGGGGAAGGCAGATGGGAGGGAGGGGCGAGGGGTCAGCAGACTTAGAACGAGGGAGAGGCAGATGAATGCATGGAGGGGTGAGTGGGGGTTTAAGAAGGGGGGGGAGGGGAGGGAGAGGGCAAGGAGAGTGGACCGATGCAGCACCCATGGCGAGACTGCATGCATGGCCCTCATCTCACTCATCTCACTCATCTCACTCATCTCACTCATCTCCCTCATCTCCCTCATCTCCCTCATCTCACTCATCTCACTCATCTCCCTCATCTCCCTCATCTCCCTCATCTCCCTCATCTCCCTCATCTCACTCATCTCACTCATCTCACTCATCTCACTCATCTCCCTCATCTCACTCATCTAACTCATCTCACTCATCTCCCTCATCTCACTCATCTCACTCATCTCCCTCATCTCACTCATCTCACTCATCTCCCTCATCTGACTCATCTCACTCATCTCACTCATCTCCCTCATCTCACTCATCTCCCTCATCTCACTCATCTCACTCATCTCACTCATCTCACCATGCCTTCCTTCCACTCGATCTTGGTCGCCTCCACGTTAGCTGTGCCCTCCTCGGTGTACTTGAAGCTCTTAGTCAGCTCCTTATTCGAGAAATACGGATTCTCAGCGAATGTCTGAAAGTCAGAACCGGGGTTCGGGCAAATGCAAGGCAAGGTGAGGAACTGAGACGCTAGGTGAGCAGCAAGGCGCGGAGGAAGAGTACCTGGATTCCCCTGGATTCACCTGGATTCACCTGGACGAGGTTCAGGGTTTCATTCAGGCACACCATACCAAGCTTCTGACAATTGAAGTCTTTGCATGCAGTACGTAAAATGTATGAGAAGAGGCAGATGAAGCGAGGGCAACAACGGCCGGCTGGGAGGAGGATGAGGAACGCATGGGGAAAACCAGGGGATTAGGGACGTACAAAGGTGATGCTGTAGCCCGACTTGATGTCTTTATAATCCTCCACATCTAAGCCCCGCAGATACTCCAACACCTGAGTGGGTCCAAGCGTAGGAGTGAGGGGGTGGGAGGGTGGAGCAACAGGATGCCGTAGTGAATGGGGCAGGGTGAAACAACGGATCTAACGAAAAGGGGGAAATCAACGGCTAGAAACTTAAATCATTGACTCCAGCAAACAAAAATGCGGACACTGTATGTTATCAGCTAATATGCAGCGCTAATCAGGCTTTAGTAACAGGCATGGTATGGTGTTCAGTAAACCCTCTTCCACCTCATTTATCTCGTCACCTGTCTGTCCTCGTCAGTGAAAAACGCGTGAAGAAGATTGTGATTGAGGAGCTGCGAAGAAAAGAGAAAAAGTATAAATGAATAAATAAACACCAGAAATGACATGAGCGGAAAGGAACAACAAAACGTAGAAGCTGAAAAATGTGAAAGGGGCGCTGCACACACAATGGAGCAACTGGAAGAAAGGTTAAAAAAAGGACTGACGAAAGCGCAGCTCACCACCGTGGTCCAGAAGTCGTTGACTTGCGAGACTAGTTGCTGGCGTCGCTCGTATATCGGCCGCCGTAGCTTGTTGTACTTCTGCTCCACCTCCAACACCTTGTCGCTCGCCTCCTCATTGACCTATTTCTCTCCAAGGTTAGACGGGCCAGAGAGAACGATCGGGAGAAAATGAGCCACGAGAGAACGAACGGTGGGGATAATGGACTGGGTGTATGGCCTTAGCTGCGTTGAAAACGGCTACGTCGATGTCTAAACATCTTCTGAGGCGGAGAGCAGGCTCGGAAACAGCCTAAAAGTTCTGGCCATGCTTTAAATGTTCTGACCAGGCAACTTCACGTGCTTCAATGCTGTCGTCAATGCGTCAGCGTAATGACGGAATCCGTCGAATCTTAACGTGCTTTTCACCTTTTCTAGTTCCTCTTGGATCGCCGTCAACTGCTGTAGCGACTCGTCGATCTGCGCTGACGCGTCTGCCATGCCTACTGACTCCTCAGGCAGCGAAGCGAAAAAAAACGCGGATACGAAATCAAAAGTCGAGGGGATAGAAAGCAACTACTTTCTGCGGGCCAATGCCTCAAAGCTACGCCGCCGTTTCGCACGATAAGGGATTCAATGGCAAACCCTAGCGGCTAACAGCAGAGGAGGGGTGATGATCAGAAAAGAGAGCTTACTGTAGGAGTGCTTTATTCCTAGACTTGCTCCAGGGAGGATGCAGTGTGAGTATGGATTTGTACGGGGCGCAAGCTTAGGGTTCTATGGAAACCTTGGGAATTGAATGGCTTGATTGGGGTTCAAACTTCAAAATATCTTTCAGACACTGTACAAATGCGTTTGTGTACACATGACACAAAACGAGCTCGGAAAGCGAGCTCGGGAATATCGAGGATTTACGAGATTTGCTTCTGTGAGAGAGTTTGCTGCTGCCCTGAACGTCAAGCCTACCTTCACTTCTAGGCTGGCATGGTTCTCAGGATACCATCACGTCACACATTCCTCTGCTGAGGCCGTTTAGATGCTGTAACAGGCTTCCTTCTCACCACTGTCATAACGGTTCTCCCGAGAAAGACGTTCCGCAGCGACAATATCGAGGAATGGCGGACGAGAGGGAGTTAAAGACGTGGGTGTCGGATCAGCTGTATCAGATACTCGGCTACTCCGAGTCCAGCCTCGTTACGTTCGTCATCGCGCTAGGTGCGTCGCTCATAGTGAATCTGATCGTATTCGAAAGAATTTGATAGAATATAGTGAATCTGATATGATCTGTAGACCGTGTAGAAGGAGTCGCGACTCGCGACTCGGTTCAAGCGGACAATCAGTTGCCGGTGTTCTATTCCAGCTTTCCCGTTTCGAACATGCCTCTTAGCTGAAATTAGTCAGACTACGAAGCCTTGCCTGTCTCCTTAGTTCTCCATCTTACCTTCCTGTCTCTTTCGTGCCACGTGTCGTCTCCGCAGCCAAGCGAGCGTCCAGCGTGAGCGCTCTCACATCCAGCCTCTCGTCCAATGGCCTTCCAGCGTCGCCTGCCACGTCAGCCTTCGCCGGCCAGCTGGCCTCGAGAATACCGAGCGCCAAGAAAGGCCCTTCAGTAGGTCTTTGCTCGGTTCAAGATGGTAGATTCAAGAAGCACGTAGGTTCAAGATGGTAGATTCAAGAAGCACGTAGGTTCAAGAAACGTTTGACTTCTGCTACACGGTAGCGCGTGGAGTCGCTTTCAGTGTGGCATCTTCGTTAGTGTAACGCATGGGTGCACTTTCACAGTAGCACGCGGATTTGCGTTTCGGGAGAAGCATGCTCTTCTATGGACCCAGGGGTAGTAAAAGGGTAGCAAAGGTTCTCATCCCCTCTGTGTGTAACCCACTCTCCCTTCCCTCTCCCTTCCCTCTCCCTTTCACTGACACCCTGTTTTCCTCCCTTGTGCAACCCTTTCCAGTCGTACAAGACTGAGGAGAAAGCAGCGGCGGAATTTGCCCGGCGGCAGCAGCAGTACGCTCTTCTAGACGCCGACGATGACGAGGAGGAGGAGGAGAGGGAGAGGGAGCGAGAGAGAGAGAGGGAGAGGGAGGAGAAGGAGAGGAAGGGACAGGAGAGGGAAAGGGATGGGCAGGGGGGGGCAGAGGAGGGGGAGGGGAAGAAGAGGAAGCAGTTGAGGCGGAGGAGGGAGGAGCTGGAAGGTGCTGACGATGATGATGACGCCACTGCTCAGGTCAGAAATGAGACCACTGCTCAGGTTGGGAATTGCCTACTGAAACTCTGCACCTCGCACCCCCTTCCTTACTTCAACGGAGTCCATGCTTGGAGCAGCTTATAAGGGGGTTTAGCGCCTTGCACCCCCTTCCTTACCTTCCTCCTCCCCTCAGACTCCGGCGGAGTATCAGGGCAAGAGAAGCAGGAAGTTCCGATTCTTGAGACGCTTTTATGCAGGACAAACTATTCTATTCCCCCGTTTTTGCCCTCTCTCCCTCCCCTCAGGCTCTGGCGGAGTATCAGCGCAAGAGGGGCAGGCAGAGCGAGCACAGGAGTGGACGGAGGAAAGGAGAGGAGGAGGAGGATGAAGAGGTAGGCCATGGATGAATAGGAGGTTTGAGGCGGAAGAAGGGTGCAAGAGGAAGGTTACGGAGGTGAGTTGTGCTTGTGGTTTCTGTGAAGGAAGCAATTATGAACCCCCTGTTCCAAGCACCTGTTTCCTTTTGTCAGAAGGCATTGTTCCTTTGCATAGCTGCCAAAATTGCGGTTGGAAAGGAGACTGACTTGATTCATGCCTGCTGTCTGCTGCGTGCTGCGTGCTGGCAGGCGGCATTGGAGCGGCAGAGGGAGGCGGAGAGGGAGCGGGACCAACTGGAGAGGGAGGAGTTTGAGGAGCGGCTCAAGCAGCGCGACGAGGAGAAAACCAAGGTGGGGAAAATCCCTTCTTCCTTACTCCTGACAAACTCGCGCTGCCTTTGTTCTTGCCATCCCCCCACGTCACCTCCTCTCCACCCCCTTTCTCCGCCCCTCAGCCCCCCTCACCTCTCTTCTCCCCCCCCTCGTCTACCTTCAGTCCTCTTCATCTCTGCTTTCCCCCGCCCCAATCTTCGCTCATCCTCCGCCCTCTTCCTCACTCTCCCCTCCACATCCCGTCCTTCCTGTTTGCAGAAGCTGATTCTTGAGGCGCCTAAAAAAAGCTCATCTTCCGCCCTCTTCCTCACTCTCCCCTCCACATCCCATCCTTCCTGTGCGCAGAAGCTGGAGCCCAAGCTCTCCAAGAAGGAAGAAGGTTAGTCACGTTTTACTCCACCTGTCTCGCTCCCCGCCTCACCATCCACACGCCATCTGGCACACGTCACATGTGACGTGGCATGTGTGCCATGCAGCCATGCTGCTCTGCCGACCCCCCTGCTCTGCCTCCTCATTACCCCCCACACCTTGTGTTGGTCACATTTCTGCCTTCAGACTCCTTTCTGCATGTTGGCCTGGCGTTCTGTCACGTCTCCACCCCCCTTCCCTTCATTCTCACATCATCACTCCCTTCATTCTCACGCCATCACTTCCCCTGGCTGCTCTTCCATCTCCGTGCCTCCTTCCCTCCGCTTGCATATCACACCATGCCATACATGCCCCGTAATGCTATGCCACACCATGCCATACATGCCACACGTAATGCTATGCCACACCATGCCATACTTGCCACGTAATGCTATGCCACACCATGCCATACATGCCACGTAATGCCATGCCACACCACACCATACTATGCCATGCGTGCACCACTGATCAGAGGCGTTGAGGAGGAGGCAGGAGGCGGAGCAGCAGCGGGAACTCATGCCCAGCCTAAGGGAAATCTCCCGCCAGGAGTACCTTTCAAAGCGAGAAGCCAAGAAGCTCCAGGAACTAGAGTAAGTGTTTCGTTGTGCTGTTTCTCGCCTTCCTATAGCTCGAACCACCGCAGGCTTGAGTGCATGCAACTTATGACACTTATTTTTGTGACACTGTTGTCTGTTTTGGGCCTGTCTGCAACGGATCTGCGTCACAGGGACCAGCTGGTGGACGAGGAGTATTTGCTTGCAGACGCATATCTGGCAGTAACGCATTTCACATACTCGTCTCGTCTGTGCTTGTCTATGACGTGACTGTACCGCAGGGACGAGTTGGTGGACGAGGAGTACCTGTTTTCGGACGTGAAGCTGACGGAGAGGGAGCAGGCGGAGCAGCGGTACAAGCACAAGGTGCTGGGGCTGGCCAAGAAGCAAGTGGAGGACGTGGGCAAGGTGCTCGAGGTGAGAACACCTTTGCTTGCTCGACTGTTGTGAGAACCATCACATTTGCCATCGCATGCATCCTCACATACAAGCGCAAAGCGCTGGGGCTGGCGAAGAAGCAAGTGGAGGACGTGGGGAAGGTGCCGGAGGTGAGAACTCTGCCTGCTCGACTGTTGTGAGTATCGTCACATGTGCCATCACATACTTGTGCACCAGGCTGCGTCATTAGTGTGGGTAGGCTCGCATGCATCAGTACATACAAGCGCAAGGGGCTGGGGCTGGGGCGATGAAGCTAGTGGAGGACGTGGAGAAGGTGCTGGAGGTGAGTTGTTCTCGCATGCATATGCACCATGCATCTCTTATGTGGGGAGGGGCACGTACATCATCGCACACACGTGTACAGGCGAAAGGTTCTGGGGCTGGCCAAGAAGCAAGTGGAGGACGTGGGCAAGGTGCTCGAGGTGAGAACTCCTTTGAGCTGTGTCAGCCTTTGAGTTGTCATCCGCCGTGTCAGCTCTGTGCCACCATGATTGAGCCTATCCTCGTGACAAGCTGACTGATGGTACTCACTCACCGTCCAACCTCCCTGCAACGGCAGTACAACCGGCCAGAGGCATATGACAAGGAGGAGAAGTTGCAGCAGGGCAAGAGATTGACCTAGGGAGGAATGCATCACTGCTGCGTATTGCCCTCTTCCTTCCCTCACCGCTACCCCCCTTCCCGCCCCCCTCACGGTAGTACCACCTGACAAGGAGGAGAAGGTGCAGCAGGACAAGCGGTTTGCTGAGAAGTTCAGTCACAAACATGACTGTCGATTGCCCTCTGCCGTCCCTCCTCGTCTTCCTTGCTTGCAGTACCACCTGCCAGAGGCGTACGACAAGGAGGAGAAGGTGCAGCAGGACAAGCGGTTTGCTGTAGCGATGAAGCGATACCAGTGAGTGTGTGGGTGTGGGTGAGTGTGAGTGTGAGGGGTGTGGGTGAGTGTGAGGGGCGTGGGTGAGTGTGAGGGGTGTGAGTGAGTGTGAGGGGTGTGAGTGAGTGTGAGGGGTGTGAGTGAGTGTGAGGGGTGTCAGTGAGTGTGAGGGGTGTCAGTGAGTGTGAGGGGTGTGAGTGAGTGTGAGGGATGTGGAGAGTGACGAGACGTGTACGCCACAAAACACTCTGCTCTCTTTATAAGGACCAGGATCCAAATGCAGTTCAACCTGTGTCCCTTTTCCCTTCCTCCATTGTGTGGTCAGGGACGTGGAAGGAGACGACAAAGTCACACCACGTGCAGAGCAGGAGGCGTGGGAGAAACACCAAATAGGTAGGGCAGTGGGAAACGCACCAAGTAGGTAAGGAATGTACGCCACTGTGTTTAGGGTATGGGGTATAGCATGCATCCCCCGTAGTATAGCTGTTACTATGTACAACGTACATGAAGGGTGGGGGATACATGGATAGAATAGAACATGGATAGATCATGTTGCATCCATGTATCCCTCACCCTTCATGCGCATCAGTATTTGTGTGTGTGGCACACACAGTCCCTCACCCTTCATGGGCTATATTTGTGTGTGTGGCACACACAGTCCCTCACCCTTCATGGGCTATATTTGTGTGTGTGGCACACACAGTCCCTCACCCTTCATGGGCTATATTTGTGTGTGTGGCAGAGAAGGTGACTGTGAGCTTTGGGTCCAAGGACCGCAAGGTGGAAGCTGACTAGTACGAGCATGTGTGTGAGGATAATATCGACAGTGTGAGGATAAGATCGACAGTGCGAGGAGCCACACAATGGGCCATACTTCCCACTTCACTTCACACCCCGCTCCACGTGCCTTCTCCCGTGTGGCAGGCAAGGCGACGGTGAATTTTGGGTCCAAGGACCGCAAGGTGGAGGCAGACCAGTACGAGTATGTGTTTGAGGATCAGATCGACTTCATCAAAGATACCATCATGGCGGGCGATGACCGGGTGAGTACCCCAGGATAGCTTGCAGTGACAGGGTGAGTACCCCAGGATAGCTTGCAGTGACAGGGTGAGTACCCCAGGATAGCTTGCAGTGACAGGGTGAGTGAACACCATTGTGGCTGGCAATGACATACAGTGTGTGTGCTAGCCTCACTGGTTTTTCATGTATGCGGCTTTTATATGTGGCGTTGGCTGATTGTGCTGTTGTTTGGTGCGGTGCGGTGCGATGTGGTGGGGTGCAGGAGGAGTCAGAGGACGAGGAGGAGAGGGAGCGACAAGCAGAGGTGTCAAAGGCCAAGTCAGCGTTTGACAAGATACAGGTGGAGAGGAAGAACCTGCCCATGTACCGCTATAGGGAGGAGCTGCTGCAAGCAATTAACGACCACCAGGTATGTGCTGCTGGCTGTGAAGCGCCTGAAAGGGTCTTCCGCTCTTGAGAACCCCACGACCCAGATGCTGCAACCAAAGAGAGTGCCTCAAGAGCAGACGAACCTGCCCATGTACCGCTATGGGGAGGAGCTGCTGCAAGCGATTAACGACCACCAGGTGGGTGCTGCTGGCTGTGAGGGGCCTCAGACACCACCAGGCACTGTAGCCTTGACAGGTAGGCGCCTCAAGACCGGAAGAACCTGCCCATGTACCGCTACTGGGAGGAGCTGCTGCAAGCCATCAACGACCACCAGGTAGGCACTGCTGGTTTTGAAGCGCCTGAGAGGTACTTCTGCTCTTGAGAGCACCAGGACCCAGGTGCTGTAGCCAAGCAGAGTGCCTCAAGAGCGGAAGAACCTGCCCATGTACCGCTACAGAGAGGAGCTGCTGCAAGCCATCCACGACCACCAGGTGGGTGCTGCTGGCTGTGAGGCGCATCAGACCACCAGGCACTGCTGCAGGTCGTCGGGATCACCAGGCACTGCTGCAGGCCATCGGGACCACCAGGCACTGCTGCAGGCCATCGGGACCACCAGGCACTGCTGCAGCCATCGGGACCACCAGGTACTGCAGTAGTAGTATTATATTTTGTTTGATGGTTGCGACTGTTGTTGGGGTGCTAACTTGCTAAGGTGGTTGGTGGGTGCATTGTCGTGTCTCGCTGTGAAGCTGTAACTCTGTATACAGTTCTTGAAACGTCCTGAGAGCGCTGTCACTGATCCACTTTATGTGCGATGCGAACCCTTCCGCTCCTTCCTGTGCGTGACTGCAGGTGCTGGTGATTGTAGGAGAGACGGGGTCTGGCAAGACGACTCAGATCCCACAGTACTTGTACGAGGAGGACTACGGCAAGCGAGGCAAGGTGAGGGATGCACAGGGAATGGCAAGGTGAGGGATGCGCAGGGAAAGGCAAGGTGAGGGATGCGCAGGGAAAGGCAAGGTGAGGGATGTGCAGGGAAAGGCAAGGTGAGGGATGCGCAGGGAAAGGCAAGGTGAGGGGAAGGTTGGATGGCTGGCGTGATTGAGCCGCTGCCATGAGTGGCTTCCGTGGGTGTTTCGGGGATTGGCACATCTCACACCCGCTCTCTTCTTCCCCTCCCTACTCGTTCTCACCCTCCTTCTTCCTGCCCCCCCACTCCGCACCCCTACCAGATCGGGTGCACCCAGCCCCGCAGAGTAGCAGCAATGAGCGTGGCAGCACGTGTAGCTCAGGAGGTGGGGTGCAAGCTGGGGCTCGAAATGGGGTACAAACACTCAACCTCTCCCCCCCTATCTCCCCCATCTCTCCCCCCTCACTCCGCACCCCTACCAGATCGGGTGCACGCAGCCCCGCAGAGTAGCGGCAATGAGCTCGGCAGTCCGCGTAGCTCAGGAGGTGGGGTGCAAGCTGGGGCACGAGGTGGGGTACTCACACATCCTCCCTCCCACCTATCCCTCCCCTCTCCCCCCCTCACACTCTGCACCCCTACCAGATCGGGTGCACCCAGCCAAGGCTAGTAGCAGCACGAGTAGCCCAGGAGGTGGGGTGCAAGCTGGGGCACGAGGTGGGTATAAACACACAACCTCCCTCTCCCCTATCCCCCCCATCTCCCCCCCCCACACTCCGCACCCCTACCAGATCGGGTGCACGCAGCCCCGCAGAGTAGCGGCAATGAGCGTGGCGGCGCGCGTGGCCCAGGAGGTGGGGTGCAAGCTGGGGCACGAGGTGGGGTACTCGATCCGTTTCGAAGACTGCACGTCCGACAAGACGGTGCTCAAGTACATGACCGACGGCATGCTGCTGCGAGAATTTCTCAGCGAGCCCGACCTCGCCAGCTACTCGGTCATGATGGTGGATGAGGCTCACGAGCGGACCTTACATACTGATGTGCTGTTTGGGCTTGTGAAGGACATTGCGCGGTTTAGGCCGGACCTGAAGCTGCTTATATCGAGCGCCACGCTGGACGCTGAGAAGTTTAGTGAGTATTTTGACTTCGCGCCGATTTTCCGGATCCCTGGGAGGCGGTATCCGGTGGATATTCACTACACCAAGGCGCCGGAGGCGGATTATTTGGACGCTGCGGTGGTAACCGTGTTACAGATCCATGTAACGCAGCCGGCTGGGGACGTGCTGGTGTTTCTGACGGGGCAGGAGGAGATCGAAGCCGCAGAGGAGATTCTGAGGCACAGAACCAAGGGGCTGGGCACGAAAATCGCAGAAATGATCATCTGCCCGATTTACGCCAACCTGCCCACCGACATGCAGGCGAAGATTTTCGAAAAAACGCCAGAGGGAGCCCGGAAGGTGGTGCTGGCGACAAACATTGCGGAAACCTCACTAACCATTGATGGGATCAAGTATGTCATCGATCCAGGGTTCGTGAAGCAGAAGAGCTACAACCCCCGCACGGGCATGGAGTCTCTCATAGTCACTCCGGTCTCGAAAGCGCAGGCGAATCAACGGGCGGGGCGCGCCGGGAGAACGTCCCCTGGGAAATGCTTCCGGCTGTACACCGCGTGGTCGTATGCCAACGAGCTGGAGGACAACACAGTGCCCGAGATCCAGAGAACCAACCTTGGGAATGTCGTGCTGATGCTGAAGTCCCTTGGGATTAACGACCTGCTGAACTTTGACTTTATGGATCCACCCCCGGCTGAAACGCTGCTGAGGGCGCTGGAGATGCTGTATGCGCTGGGGGCGCTGAACGACAGAGGGGAGCTCACGAAGCTGGGGAGGAAGATGGCCGAGTTTCCGCTGGACCCTCAGATGTCGAAACTGCTGGTGGCTTCGGATAAATACCTGTGAGTGTGCCTTTCTTTGGGCCTTTTGTATTTTGAGTCGACTCAAAATGAAACTGCTGGTGGCTTCGGATGAATACCTGTGAGTGTGCCTTTCTTTGGTTTTTGAGTCGACTCAAATGCTGGTGGCTTCGGATAAATACCTGTGAGTGTGCCTTTCTTTGGTTTTTGAGTCGACTCAAATGCTGGTGGCTTCGGATAAATACCTGTGAGTGTGCCTTTCTTTGGGCCTTTATTTCCCCCACTTTTGCTCATTTCTTTCCAAGTTGGGTTGAAAGCGGCTGTCCTAATTTTCTTGGGGAAGGGGTTTGCACGGCAGCACGGCAGGGTCATGGTGTGTTGTGTTCCACGCTAGCATTCGCAGGGTCAGGGGTCTTCTCCCTCCCGTATGTCACGCCCCTTGGATGTGGTGGTCATTGACGAGGCAGCTCAGGTGGCAAATGGGAAGAGGCAGCGCAGGGAAAGAGTGGGCAGTGGCAGCGCAGGCAGTGAGTGGGAAGAGGCAGCATGCTAGCCTGATTGGCTCTGCTTTGATCCCCTCGCACCACCACATGGAGCCATCCACTTTGATCCCCGTGCTCTCATATCCCTTGCCCTCATATCCCATGCCCACATACCCCATGCCTTCATTTCCCATGCCCTCCTATCCAGCCCTCATGTCCTGCCCGACCACTCAACCGCCCGATCACTCAACCGCGCGATCTCTCCCCCTCTCATTTACTCACTCCCCCCCACCGCCTCCCCTCCCTGTTTACTCTCTCTTGGGGGGTGGGCTTCGACCCCCGAATACCTCTAGCCACCCTCATCCCCCCCTATGCATCCCCCCCACGCATCCCCCCCACGCATTTCCCCACCTATGCATCCCCCCCAATGCACCCCCCCCCCTACCCTACGCATCCCCCCCCTATGCATCCCCCCTCTACGCATCCCCCCCCGACGCATCCCCCCCTGTGCATCGCCCCCCATGCATCTCCCCCTATGCACCCCCCCCCCCTATGCATCTCCCCCGTATGCATCCCCCCCCATGCATCCCCCCCTATACATCCCCCCCCCCCCTATCCATCCCCCCCCATGCATCCCCCCCTATGCATCCCCCCCCTATGCATCCCCCCCTATGCATCCCCCCCCTATGCATTCCCCCCCTATGCAACCCCCCCCTATGCATCCCCCCCTATGCATCCCCCTCCTATGCATCCCCCCCCTATGCATCCCTCCCTATGCATCCCCCTTCTACGCATCCCCCCCCTATGCATCCCCCCCCTATGCATCCCCCCCCTATGCATCCCCCCCCTATGCATTCCCCCCCTATGCATCCCCCCCTATGCATCCCCCCAGGCAGCCACTATATGCGCCATGCTGTTGGTGGGAAATTCTCAAAAGCCATCTTCTACCATCCAAGTGCAAGCAGGTGCTCGCCCACAACGCAAGGATGAACTCGGTTTCCCTTCCCCCCCATTCCCCTGTCTACCTCCATGTTCCCTTTCAGCTGCTCTGAGGAGGCGGCCACAATCTGCGCCATGCTATCGGTGGGCAATGCCATCTTCTACCGCCCCAAGGACAAGCAGGTGCACGCCGACAACGCAAGGATGAATTTCCACACGGGGAACGTGGGCGACCATGTTGCACTGCTGCGGGTGTACGAGCAGTGGGCGGAAACCAGCTTCTCCTCTCAATTCTGCTATGAGAACTATATTCAAGTAAGCCTGCATGCAGGTGTTTTTTTCAAGGGTCACATGCAAGTAGGGTATACAGGTAGGGGTGTGCAGGTCCACGTTGACAACTTTTGAGTCGAATCAAAAGTTATCCTGTAGATGCAGGGAGGGCAAGCAGGTGCACACATGTATGAACTTCCACACTGGCAATGTGGGCGAGCGAGCTGACTTTTGAGTCGACTCAAAAGTCAACTTCCACACCGGCAATGTGGGCGAACGTGTGGCGCTGCTGCGGGTGTACGAGGAGTGGGCCAAGACGTCCTTCTCCTCTCAGTTTTGCAATGAGAACTACATTCAGGTGACGATCACGTTCAGTTACTGTTGGACGACACGATTCTGTCTAGGGTACCCAACGTGATGTCGCCGGTCTCCATGCTTCTTCCCTCCCCTATTCTCCTTCGAGTGTGCACCACACTATCCTCTCCTCTCCTTCCTCCCTCCCCCGCCCTCCCTCCTCACCCTGCCTCCCCCTCTCTCCTCTCCTCTTTCCTTATCAGGTGCAAGACGTGAGGGACCAGCTCATGGCGCTGCTGTTGGATGGAAGCTACAATGTACTTCCATCTCACTACTCTTCCCTCTCCCTCCGCCCTCCTCTCTCCCCTCCTCGCCCCTTAGGTGCGAAGCATGAAGATGGCAAGGGACGCATGGGACCAGCTCATGGGGCTGCTTCTTCTGTCGCCCCTACCCCCACTCTACTCCACACTCCCCCCTCCCCTCACTTGCCCCCTCTCCCCTCCGCATGATCAGGTCCGCAGCATGAAGATGGCGAGGGACGTGCGGGACCAGCTCATGGGGCTGCTGGAGCGGGTGGAGATCGAGCCGAGCAGCAGCAACAACGACCTGGAGGCTATCAAGAAGGCCATCACTGCTGGTAAGCATTATAGCCAAACGCTGAGATGGGAGGGATGCACGGGAGTGTACCGGAAAAGTCTAGTGTCTCGTAATAACCTAGGGTCCCGGAAAAGCTTAGTGTCCCGGGGAAGGGTAGTGTCTCGGGGAAGGGTAGTGTCACGGGGAAGGGTAGTGTCCCGGGGAAGGGTAGTGTCCCGGGGAAGGGTAGTGTCCCGGGGAAGGGTAGTGTCCCGAGGAAGGGTAGTGTCCCGGGGAAGGGTAGTGTCCCGAGGAAGGGTAGTGTCCCGAGGAAGGGTAGTGTCCCGGGGAAGGGTAGTGTCCCGAGGAAGGGTAGTGTCCCGAGGAAGGGTAGTGTCCCGGGAAGTCTAGTGTCCCGCAAAGGGTAGTGTCCCAGGAAAGTGTAGTTTCCCAGAAATGCCTAGTGTCCTGGGAAAGCATGGTTGCATGGAGATGCCTAGTGTCCCGGGAAAGCATGGTTGCATGGAGATGCCCAACTTCCCTCCTTCCCTCTTCCCCCCAACTCCCCCTGCCCCCTCCTTGTCTGACCTTCCCTGTTGCCCCTTCCTTGGGGGCTACTTCTACCACACGGCACGGTTTCAATGGACGCGCACATACCAAACGGTCAAGAACCCCCAGCCAGTGCACACTGTATCACGAGCTTGCGCACAGCTCCCCTTTTTTGCCCCATTTTCCGCATCCTCCCTCCCGGCCATCACCGTTTTGCGGTCTACTTCTTGCACGCTGCACGCCTGCAGAAGAACCGTAAGTAACCAAACCGTCAAGAACCCAGCTCGGGGCCCCGTGACCCACACCGTCCACATCCACCCCAGCTCAGGGCCGCGGTGGGCGGTGAGGTGTACCACGAGCTGCCTCATAAGCGCTCCATCTTTGTTTCTGCTCTTCCTCCTCCCATCTTGCCCCCTGGGGCAGCCTACTTCTACCACACTGCGAGGCTGCAGAAGAACCGCACATTCTGCACGGTCAAGAGCCCCCAAACCGTGCACATTCACCCCAGGTCGGGCCTTTGCCTCCTTCCTTGCCCCTTCCCTCGCCTTTTGCGTGCAGCCTGCTTCTACCACACAGCAAGACTGCAGAAGAACTGCACGTACCGGACCGACAAGAGCCCCCAAACCAGACAGTGCACATACACCCCAGCTCGGGGCTGGCACAGGTGCTGGCGTGGTGGGTGGTGTACCACGAGCTAGCTTATAACCACTCCCCCTCTCTTTTCGTTTTCCCCTCCCAACCTGCTTTGTGCCCTTATGCTTGCAGGCTACTTCTACCACACAGCAAGACTACAAAAGAACCGCACGTACCGCACGGTCAAGAACCCCAGACAGTGCACATCCACCCCAGCTCGGGGTTGGCGCAAGTGCTGCCGCGGTGGGTGGTGTACCACGAGCTGGTGTACACGTCCAAGGAGTTCATGCGGCAAGTGATCGAGATCAAGCCAGAATGGCTGGTGGAGATTGCTCCGCACTACTACAAGCTCAAGGACGTGGAAGACTGTAAGTTTCTGTTGCGGGAGCTGTATGTGTGTGTGTATGTGTACAGAGGGGAAGGGAGGGTGGATTTGGTGTACCACGAGCTGGTGCCACATCATCGTTTCACTTCTCTGTTTCACTTCACCGTTTCACTGCACCTTGTTCTCTCCTCCCTTCTCAACCTGTCATCTTCCCTCTGCCCCCTTTTCCCTCTCTTCCCTCCCCACTGTCTCTGGCTTTGCCTTTGTTCCGCGCTGTGGCTGCAGCCGGCACGCACAAGATGCCCAAGGTGGTTGACAATGCTGCGGAGAAATCCGCTCTCACATGTTCTCCTGCCCCATGTTTCCCCACTCTCCCCCCTCTGTGGCTGCAGCCGGCACTCACAAGATGTTCAAGGTGGTTGGCAATGCTGCGGAAGAGTAGGCTCTCACATGTTCTCCTGCCCCCTGTTGCCCCACTCTCCCCCCCCCCCGTGGCTGCAGCCGGCACTCACAAGATGCCCAAGGTGGTTGGCAAGGCTGCGGAGAAATAGACACAGGGCAGCACACAAAGACCGCAAGGCAGCAGACGAGTAGACGCGCCGCACAAGCGCTGAGCACAGCAGTCGACAGCAGCGTGCGTTCTTCTGAATGCATTTCGTGCATGCAGATTATGCTTGCATGCACATTGCACACACGTGGATGCCAGAAGCCGCTGCAGGGGGGAAGTTCAAGCTGATTCCCTTGTTCCTCCGAGATCTCCATGTTCCCTTACAATATTTTAAAGCTCCTCTTTGTCCGCATATAATGAAGTACAGGAAAGAAGAAAGCCATGTACAGGATTGAACATTGTGTTGAATTCGATACAAAACTCGCAGCAACGACCAACCAACCATACGCAAACCTGTTGACTCCACAGTCTACTAGCCTTCCTCGCCAACCTTCCCATCCATGCAGTTTGCCATCCCCTCCGCCGCCCGAATCCGGATGATATCTGTCGAGAAGGACGAATAGACCGTGCCATAAAACACGTGCGCGCGCGCACAGATGTACTTCTCAGCCAGGGCCCGCACCACGCCCTTCCCTCCCCCCTCCGGCATGCTGTGCTCCAGAGCCAGCAGCGCCTGGCCCCACGGCTCGCTGTGCGTGTCGCTCCAGGCGAAGCGGCTCTCGTGCAGGGTCACTAGCCTCGTGGCGTTGGTGGCTGGAGTTTGGGGATGCGGGGGGGGGGGGGGGGGGGGAGGGGGGAGGAGAGGACGGGAAGGGAAGGGAGCGTTGAAAGTTGGAAATATAAAAGGTGCCACGGAATGCTCCTGTAGTGAGAGAGAAGGCCCCACATTACCCCACCCATGCTCCCTCCCCCTTCCGGCATGCTTTTCTCCTAAGCCAGCAGTGCCTGCCCCCACGGCTCGCTGTGTGTGTTGCTCCAGGCGAAGCGGTTCTCATGCAGGGTCACTAGCCTGGTGGCGTTGGCAGCTGGGTGGACAGTGAAAGAAGGGAGGAGAAGGGGACAATGCAAGAGGTTGGAGAATACGAGCGGCAGCGCCTGCCATCATGGCTCATTGTGCGTGTCGCTCCAAGCAACGCAGGTCTCGTGCAAGGGTCACTAGCCTGGTGGCGTTGGTGGCTGGGTGGGGGGTGGGGTGGCGGTGGGTTCAAAGACGTGATGGGAAGGGTGATGGGCGGAAGAGGGGGAGCAGAGACATTGAACGGGGGAGCAAGCAGCCTTGGTGAAATGAGACTCAGTCTGGTGTTCAGTGATCGGAAGTTAGGACGTGCTATGGCATGCCGATCAACCCCCTCACTTGCAAACATGCGTGTCGGCATGTCTACTTCAGCTGCACCAAAGCCGTCAGTGGCCAGCAGCACAGTATTCAGCCCAGCAGCAGCGCAGGTGTTTGTCAAGTAAATTCAAGGCCGATACTGAGTGAACTTACCAATCTCGAACTTACCAACCTCGAACACCCAACAAACCCCCCACTCACCTGTGATCATGCGTGTCAACATGTCTACTTCAGCGGCAGTGCCATCAGTGGCCAGCAGCACAGTATTCAGCCCAGCGGCAGCGGCGCGGGACAAAATAAAAGTGCCAACTGCTGCTATAGGGAGGAACACGTGGCGCTTGTAGCTCTGCTTCTTCAGGTGGCCGTAGAAGTCATCCCTGAGTTGGGTTTTAAGAGGAGAACGGGGGGAAAAGCGGGGGTGGGTGGGGTGAGGGGAGCAAGCACAGCAGCGATAGGCAGGAAAGTAAACATGGTGCTCGTAGCACTGCTGCTTCAGGTGGCCGTAAAAGTCATCCCTGGGGGGGGATTTCAAGAGGAAACGGGAGGGGCTTTGGGGACAGCACTGCTGCTATGGGGAGGACATCATGGAGCTTGTAGCTCTGCTGATTAAGATGGCTGTGGAAGCCAACCCTGAGTTGGAAAGGGTAATTTGCGTAGGAAGGGAGGGAAAGTGGCGTGGGTGGGGGTTGGTGGAAGAAGGGGATACGAGGGGTTACTGCTTTGAGACAACGAAACAGCATCTGGATGGCCTCCTTGAAAGAGATGAAGGCCAGCCGATGATGGAACACCTCCTGAGGTGCACGGTGAGCCAAGGCCATCTCCATGTACTGCGACCCAAGGTGAGCCGCAGTGAAGCCATCCCTGAACGCCATCACAGCCGCGTGTGGCCACCACCTGCAATCTAACCCACAAGGCAGCAGCGAATCACCTTCTCTCTCAGATGCAACAGGAACAAACGGCTCACCTCCTGAGGTGCACCGCCATGTATTGCGACCCAAGGTGAGCAGCAATGAAACCATCCACGAACGCCATCACAGCAGCATGCGGCCGCCACAGGTTGCTGCAATCCGGTGGCACTGTAACGAGGGGCAGAGCTGACTCCAGCAGCCAGTCGTGGCCAATCACAGACGTTCCCGCCAAATCACCAAAGGTCAGGATGTGGCCCGCAGGCAGATCGGAGTTTTCATCTCCGCCAGGGGCTGCAGCAGCTGGTGCTGCCGCTGCCACTGCTACAGCCGGTGCTGGTGGTGGTGGTGGTGCTGCCGCTGCTAGTGCAGCAGCGGCTGCTGCTTCTGGTGGTGTGGGTGATGCTACTGCAGCAGCAGCTGCTGCTTCTGGTGGTGGTGGTGCTGCTTGTGCGGCAGCAGATGGTGTTGCCATGGCTCCTGCAGTTGATGTTTCTGGTGCTGCATAAACTGTTGGTTCTTGGGTGGTTGTTGCTTCTGGTGCTGCTGCAATTGCTGCAGCTGATGGTGGGGGAGCTTGGGATGCTGCAGCGGCGGCTGCTGCTGCTCTCACTCCTCTCTCCTCTGCACCATTGTTTGCCTCTTTCAACAATCTCCGAGTCTCTGCTGCCTTTCCACTATTTCCTCCTCCTACTGCCATCCCGCCCGCCTCTCCACTCCCTCCTGGCTGCCCCGTTCCTTCCTCTTTTTTCTCTACAATCCCCAAGGCTTTCTCCTCCTGCCCCTCCCCCTTCTCTCCCCTTTCCCCATCCGTTCTTCCCTCCTCTTCCTCCGCTCTCCCCTCCTCCCCTTCTCTCCCCTCCTCCTCTTCCACCACCCTCACGGCTTCTAGCAGCCTCTCAAGCCGCACCTTTCCCATCCGATCCACCAGACTCTGGTTCACTGCGGCCGGGCGGCCTTTCTTGTCCGCTAGCTTGATCCCTGGATTCTCCCGAAGCAGCACCCTGAGCGTCCACTCATGATTACACGTGGGCTTGAGGCAGACTAGGTGTGACACGTAAGCATGGGGGGAGTGGGAGCGGGTGAGGTAGTCTGGTAGGAGGAGGATAGTGTGGGGGCCGTAGGAGGGCGCGAGGCAGGTATGGAGTCTGGGGAGATTAAAGACGGTGGTCCACGGCCAGACGAGGTTGAGGCCAGTGTGCTGGGCGACGGCGAGAGGAGGGACTATGAGGGTGCGGTTGAGCAGCACGGCGAATATGAAATAGGTCATGATGCACTCCTGCTGCTCTGTGGGGAGGGGGAGGAGAGAGGGGGGGAAGAGAGGGGGGAGGAGGAGAGGTGAGAGGAGGGATTAAGAGGGTACGGTTAAGGAAATTTTAGAGAATGAAATATGTCATGATGCACTCCTGCTGCTCTGTGGGGGTGGGGGGAAGACGGAGGGAGAGGAGGGAGTGGGGGAGGAGAAGAGAGGGGAGGAGAGCCGGTGAGAGGAGTAGGTAGGAAATGTAGCCGCCGTTCCAGGCATTGCATCGTGCTCCAAACTCATTCATTTGCACAGAATGTAAGCGACCAAGAGGAGGAGGAAGGACGGCCCTTCCCCTACCTTTGAGTCGACTCAAAACCAGGCATTGCATCGTGCTCCAAACTCTTTCATTTGCACAGAATGTAAGCGACGGAGAGGAGGAGGAAGGACGGCCCTTCCCCTACCTTTGAGTCGACTCAAAACCAGGCATTTCATCGTGCTCCAAACTCTTTCATTTGCACAGAATGTAAGCGACGGAGAGGAGGAGGAAGGACGGCCCTTCCCCTACCTTCCCCCCCCCACCCCCTTCTCGGTACCTGATTGGTCAGTCGCCCCGTGGTGCAGAGCGCCAGGAGGTATTTCCCTTCTCGCGGCCGCCATCCGCCGACCAGCTTGCGCTGACTCGCTACAGCTTCCATCGGGATTACTCTGTTCGCCATCGCGCCGTCAGGGCCCCCCTCGCATTCCTTGGGCTTCCGTAGCGAAAACAGAAGCTTTCGCCGCTCCGTGGTTACATCTTCGCGTGTAACAAAGGAGCTAGTGGGGTTATCGGGAGGTGCTGGACGGAGCACAAGAGACAGCAGAAGAATCAACGGTAAGCCCAGTAGTAGTAAACGCAGAGGCACTGTAGAATGCTGACTCAGAATGTGACTCCATATCGAGACGGTAGGGGCTGTTGTCTTTCCGAATTTCAAGGAAAGGACCGACATTGATCTCGGTAAAGCGTGACAGATTTCCCCGGAACTAGCAGACCAATTTCCTTATCTCGAGAAACAGCGAACAAATGAACCACCCAAACTCCCCATGAAATGAATCTCGAGACTTGTGAGGAGTGGGAAGCGGTTGGTTGTGATTACCAGGGGTAATTAGGCAGTACTCGCTAGAGATTCCCTGACAAGATCAATGCGTCGAATGATTATGATTACAGAAATTCATTTTGTGCTGTACAGTGCATTTTGAGGGCTATCCGAACATATTTTGTCCCGAGGCAAGCTGGCAAGGTTCGCGCCAACTGACCTCGGCAACTTCCAAGGGGGAACGACGAGACGAGAGCAGCCTTGGGAATTCCAAAATGGGAGTTCTGGGGACCACAGGAGGGAGCCGTTGGAGAAATGTTCAAATCACCAACGAGATGCTGATGGCTCTGGGATTACCTGGGATAGCCATGCAACCACCTACGAGGCTACCAGACAGGTCTTTTGGGTTGTCCACGGATTGCGGGTTCTGAGGTTAGGGAGTCTATGAGACAATAGGAGTTTACGCTAGCGTTTAGAAGGCCCATCATCGCTGTGAATGTCACTGGAGTACCGTTAGTGTAAGGTGATAAGTCCACCTTACAGAGCATTCCGTTTACAGCATTCTGGATATCGAAAGACTATAATTGACCCGAAGCATCTTGCTTTAAGGTTTCTGGAGATTATTGTGCTTATATGGCGTCATTCTTATAGCGCGTCGTCGCCGCCGGATAATCAAGGCTGTCAGAGGCCGACCGCTAAGAAGGCTGATCGCATAGCATCGCATAGTATCGCATATTGTCTCATTGCCTCCTCGCACAGCCATGGAGGACGGTTTGATATCGCCGCTCCTTCGCACGACCAGTCGCATGGGTCCCATCCTCCCGTCGCATCACATTCCCTGCGCAGACAGCGCGTCGCACGTGTCGCATCATCCCGTGCGACTAGCGTCGCTCGACATTTTCCGAGGAATCAGCATCGTCGTACGTACTCCATTCTGACCTCGAGTTACCTCAACGGACAACGCACACGCCTGCAGGCTCATCGTCATCATCCCGTGCATATTCCAGCACCGCCAGTTCCCAACATCCACGTTCGCAGGCCACATCCAGCATCTCACGACAAATCTACGATCATTCTCAAGCTTCACAATGCAAGACCCCGTCTCCACATTCCTAGCGAATGTCCTGCTTTCACACTCAAACTTCAAGACCGTGTCCAATCTCCGCAATACAAGGACACATTCACCTTCTCCACTTCCCTCCCCCCCCTCTCCCTTACTTCAGGCTATGATCTTGTCTCTGGATGTGGGCCCGGAGGTGCCATGGGCGGGGGTATCCCCCTGGGACGGGCTACCGCTACTGCTGCTGGTGGTGGTGGTGGTCCTGGGATGGTTTGGATGTCTAAGACCGTGTTCCAACGTCTTCCTTTCTCCCCGCCTCCTGGCAGGCTATGATCGTGGCTCTGGATGTGGGCCCGGAGGTGCCATGGATGGGGGTATCCCCCTGGGACGGACTTCTTCTGGGAGACCTGGTGGCTCCCTTCTTCCTCTTCGCCTCGGGCGCTGCAGTGGCGCTCACGTTCAGAGCCGTGCACAGCCGCTCTGCCGCCGTGCATAGGATCCTCAGACGAGCCTGCTGCCTCTTTCTCCTCGGCCTCTTCCTTGAAGGTGACTGTCTCTGAATGTTTATAAAGGTTGGTTCTGAGACGTCGCTCACGTTCAGAGTCGTGCACAGTCACTCTGCTGCCGTGCATAGGATCCTAAGATGGGACTGCTGCCTTTTTCTCCTCGGCCTCTTCCTTGAAGGTGACTCGCCCAGTGCCTACCTTTGATCACTCTCCCTCTGCCTACCTTTGTAAAATCGGACAAGTAAACCTCTCTTTCAGTTTTCGCTCTGACATCTCCACTGCTCTTCTCACCCATCCAAACCCCTCTCGCCTCTCCCCTCACCCGCTCCCTTCTCTCCCTCACACTCCTCTCTCACCACAGGCCCGCGCTTCCCTTGCCTCTCCTTCCACCCTCCCGCACTTTCCAGGCGGGTTCCTCCACAAAACAGGGGACCTAAGCTTCGGCATCAGCCTGACGCGCATCCGCATCTGCGGCACGCTGCAGCGCATTGCCATCGCGTACAGTGTAGCAGCTCTGGCCCAGGTGCTGCTGTCCGCTGCCAAGGGCTGCCACTCGGAGGGGCGCACAGACGGGCGCTCAGAGGGGCGCACCGAGGGATTCTCGGGCCTGCTCTCCTTCTCACTCTTCACCTGGTTAGTGCTTTCCGTTCATGTACGCCGTGGCATGACGTGAGATAGCTTGCCTTTTAATCCGCTGCATGAGCCCCTGCTGGCGCGTCCTCATTTCGCCAGCCAGGCGTCTCTCATGGTAGCTGCTTTTGGTTTCACCACAGCTGCAACCTCTGACAGCTGCATTCCACCCTTCAGCCTGACATGCGTACCTTCCCTCTACTGCCTTATGACTTGTGATGTATTCCCTTCAGGCAGGCCTCTCTCGTACTGGCAGCCATCTATCTCGCCCTCACCTTCCTCCTCTTCGTGCCTGACTGGACCTTCTCTCCCCCCACCTCCTCCTCCTCCTCCTCCTCTCCCTCCTCCACCACCACCAGCACCACCTTCTATGCACTCCCGCCGAATGCCTCGCACACATCCTTCCATCCCGAATCTACAGTTGCTGTCAACGCCACGCTTCAAGATATGATGGTCAGTTGTTTGTTGACCCAACACATAAGCCCCAGAAGAGTTTGCAGCTGCCTCGGACACGTCTACATCACCAGAGTTGTTCATGCAATAACCGTTTCCAGGCCATCCTCCTAGAACGCACCAGATGGCGCCTTTGACTCTGGTGCTCTTACTGATAAGGAAGCGCCTCGTGCGTCTTGTCCTTCCTTGCCAGCCTCCCTTTTGAGGCGCCCTCAAAAGTCGTCTCTTTATCCGTCTTGTCCTTCCTTGCCACTGCATCTCTTCTGCATTTCTTGCCTTGCCATTGCTCTCATGGCCTTGCCATCCTTCCGCCACCCCCATCGGGTGGTGTGCTCTCGCTCTGGCGACCTCACCCCTGCCTGCAATGCACCTGCCTACATCTATTCACGTTCACCTCTCTTCCTCACCATGTACATCCCTTCCCTACACGACCCCTTGCCCATCCCCATCCCTTCCACCATCCCCATCAGGTGCTCTGCTCTCGCTCTGGCGACCTCACCCCTGCCTGCAATGCAGCTGGCTACATCGACAGACTGCTTCTCACCACCAACCACCTCCTCGCTTCACCTCCGTATTCCCACTTACCGGTAAGCTATCCACATGGTCACGCACTTCACACTCTCACGCATGCGTGCGTTCTCTATTTTGCCGGGTGTTTTTTAGAATTCTCAAAAAGAACCCAGCAAAATCACCTCCTCGCTTCACCTCCGTATTCCCACTTACTGGTAAGCTATCCACATGGTCATGCACTTCACACTCTCACGCATGCATGCGTTCTCTACCTCTCCAGCCCCTCTTTCCAATATACGTCTGCATTCTCCCTCCCCTCCTAGTGTCTGCATTCTGCATGGGTGTTCTGTACTCACTTGCTTCTTCCCTTCTCCCTACTTCAGGTGTGCAGCAGCAACCACTCCCTTCCGTCCCCTAAACCCGCACCTACCCCACTCCTCTCCCTCCCCTCCTCTGACGCCCAATCCCCCCCGCGTGGTGCTCCGCTCCATTCGAGCCCATGGGCCTCCTCAGGTGAGAGCAGGGGCACGGAAGGGACGTGTGTAGGATGAAACGGGAGGAAAGAGGGGAGTGGGGGGAGAGGGGCGGAGGAGGGAGGGACGGGTTGGGGCCTGAGGCACCAAGGGTTGTTGAATCGCTGTTGCGGGGATTGATGAGGGTGGCAGTGTCAGCAAGTGAGGATGGGTGGATTCTGCTGTGAATCTCTGCAACTCAGCCTTCCCCCTCTCTTGGTTGCACACCCTCACTCACTCTCCTCCCCCCCCCCTCAGTTTCTCTTCCACTCTTCCTTGTGGTACTCTGTTTCTCCCCTTACCCCACCCTCTCTTTCCCCTCCATTCCTCAGCACGCTAGGCGCCACACTCACTGCCCTCATGGGCTTGCACCTGGGCCATATCATCACCAGCCTCCAGGTAACCAGCTGTTGACCTCTTCCTGCCCCAGCTTTCAAGTAGTCTTCTCGCCTCACTCTCTCGGCACCTTGCTCATGGTCTCCCTTTGCACCTTATCTCATTCTCATCTGCCTTCCCTTCCTTTCAACTCCCCCCCCTCCCTGCTCCCCTCATTGTTCCATGATCTATCTCAGAGCCATGCAGCTCGCATGGTCAACACCCTCCTCTTATCAGCTCTCCTTATGGGAGCCGGTTTCCTCCTCCAGTTTCCCTTCTCCTTCTCCCTCCACCACGCCATCCCCCATACAAACATTCCCGAGTGGCTCGCTATCTCCTATCCTGGTACAGTTCACTTGATCTCCCTTATGTTTATTTCCGCACACATCGCTTTATCCATAGCTACTCGTTCGACGTAACCACAACTTGGCATCTTAATTTCTCTTGCGGTATTCTTCTCTTTTTTGTCCCTCAGGCATGCCATTCAATGCCCAGCTGTACTCGCTAAGCTATGTCCTGGTAACAGCAGGGGCTGCTGCACTCCTCTTCTCCCTCGTCTACCTCTTCGTAAGCACTCTCTCCTCACTTATAGTGGTAGTAAAAATTAATGCCACAATTCGTACATCCATGAAACAAATCTCTGAGAAGTACCTTCCTTTGGCAGACATGAGGATACTTTTGCATTCACAGGTGCGCTCTGCGCCCCGTTATTGCTATTTTTCCTGTCCCATGCTCCCACCAGGTGGATGCAGCAGGGGTGCGGTTCTACACCTGTCCCTTCGAGTGGATGGGGCAGAACTCCCTCTTCCTCTTCCTTGCATGCGCCACGCCTCTCCTCTCCTCAATCGCTGCTGGCCTGTACTGGGAAGACCCAGACCAGAACCTTGTAAGTACATAACGAGGTGACTTGGGAGTCGACTCAAAGTGCCACGCCTCTTGTATCCTCTCCTCTCCTCTCCTCTTTCACAGCTGGCTTATACTGGCAGATTTGAGCCTTGTATGTCTGTACTCCTCTCCACCCACCCATGCACACTATGTGCGCCGTTCATCGATTCTTGCTTACTCCACAATGCCTTCCCCATCCCCCCGACCACCCTTCCAGCCTCCCGCATCATTCCAACTGGTACCGGTACTTTAATTAAATTATTTATTTTCTGCTGCGTCCAGGTGTCCCTTCTGCGTAACCTGCTGCTATGGGCAGGCCACGATTACGAAACGGCAGCAATTGTAACAGCTTGTTCGAAAGTGATTTTCTGGTCACTCGTTGCTGGGCTGATGTCATGGCAAGGGTTCTACTGGCGTGTCTAATCGTTTCTGTTCGGCCCCAAATTCATCTACACCCCCTGCTGCTGTTCATTCGAGACGAATGAAATTTCACATACGGTAGTAGTGAAACACATGTAATTTGAGGCATGCATTTTCATTACATTAATGAGTATGATTACCATGCAAGAAACTAGATACACCAAACTATTACTGGCTGCCCTAGGGGCGTACACTCCAGATCACAGCACCACCTTGAAGATGTAAGTGGCCCAGTTGCTCCTGTAGCTTCTGGGCCTCCCCGGCACATACTGCACCGCGCCCCATGCGTTGCCCCTCTTGTTGACACCTGCTGCACTAGGGGCGTACACTCCCGATCACAGCGACACCTTGAAGATGTAAGTGGCCTAGTTGCTCCAGTAGCTTCTGGGCCTCCCTGGCACATGGTACTGCACAGCGCCCCTGCTCCCCTCTGTTAACGTAGAAACGAATGATTACTAGAGGTGGAAACCTAGAACAAATACTAGTTGGTTGTACTCACTAGAAGCATACCTCAGTCTAGCCTATAACTTCTACATAGATAATATGTATAAGTTGACACACCCCCTAGGCTAGACAAGGGGTGAAACTAAACAAGAAGCAAACAGCTCAGGGCGGCACTACTAGTCCAACCACTGAGGCAGGGGTCTGGTCTGGAGACCAGTCAGCAAGAAAACAACCAAAACTGAAGCAAGCCAGGGTGGCACTACTAGTCCAGCCACTGGAGGTACTGTAAGGCCACAAGGCCAGTCTGACAAGCATATATAATAGAGAGTACACAATCAGGATCCTAACAGGGGAGCAGCTACAGGAACAAGACCAAGCTGTACACAGTGCCGCTGATGATCTTTAGGCGCAAGCGCCTTAGTAAAGATATCAGCTGTGTTGGCACCTGAGGCCAAGTGAACTACGCGGGCCTGGCGGCGCTGCTGTAGCTCGCGCAGGAGGAAGTACCGCAGCTGGATATGCTTCGCTCTGCCCTCAAGCCGAGGCTCCTGACACAGGAGTATCATGGCCCTGTTGTCAGCGTACAGGACCGGGGCAGAGCTAGGCCGCTCACCTAAGTCTATGAGCAAGAAGGTCAGCCAGCGGAGCTCCTGTGCCGCCATGGCACCAGCGTAGATCTCAGCCTCACAGCTAGACTGAGCCACAGACGACGAGCGAGTGGATCTCCAAGAGATAGCACCCGAACCAAGGCTGAAACAGTAGCCCTGCGACGACCTGAGCGTCTCAGCGTCGTCTGCCCAAGAAGCGTCTGTGTGCCCAGTAAGGACCACTGGCCTGCGTCCTCCTAGCACTAACCCCATGCCTGATGTACTAGCAAGATAACGCAAAACCCTCTTAGCGGCAGACCAGTGCTGAGGTCGGTGTCTGCCTGTAGCCACAAAGCGAGCCAGGATGCTGAGAGGGTATGCGAGATCTGGGCGAGTGCAAGTCATCAGGTACATGAGGCAACCCACCAGCTCTGCGTAGGGGCCACTGGGCTCTACTGGCTCCTCAGGAACGGGAGCAGAGAGCCCATGGTCTACGGGTAGAGGTGTGGGCTGTGCAGAGGAGAACTGAAGACCGAACCTCTGAAGGACCTGACGCACCAAGTGTGACTGGGTCAGAGTGATGGTGCGTGCTGCTCTGTCCCTAGAGATCTGCAGGCCAAGATAGCGACGCAGCTCTCCAAGGTCAGTGCAGGTGTGTCTCTTCAGCAGCTCAGCCTTCACAGAGGCCAGTGCATCCCTGTCAGGAGTAGCGAAGACCAGGTCGTCTACGTAGACAAGGATGTAGAACGGAGTCTGGCCGGAACGCACAAACAGTGAAGGGTCAGCAGAGGACGGAAAGAACTGCAGGTCTGCTAACGTGGCACGTAGCGTGTCGTGCCACTCGCGGGGAGCCTGACGCAGGCCGTAGACCGGGCGCCTGAGAAGCCACTGGGTCCCAGGAGGGAAGGTACCAGTGAAGCCCTGTGGTCGGCGCAGGTAGACCTGCTCGTGTAGGCTGCCCTGAAGAAAGGCAGTAGAGAAGTCGAGGGAGTGAAGCTCGTAGTCACGCTGTGCTGCTACGTGTAGCAGCGCCCGAAGAGTGGTGATCTTCGGGGTCGGGGCGAAGGTCTGGAAGAAGTCCACCCCCTCGCGCTGACTGAAACCTCTGGCCACGTAGCGCGCCTTGAAGACAGGCGGCTCTCCAGGGGGGCGCTTCACCTTGAAGAGCCACCGACCATCGACTACGTTCACCCCAGGCGGGGGAACTGCGTCGACGTAAGTGCCGGTGGATCTCCAAGATGCCATCTCCTGCTCCATGGCAGCTATCCACTGAGAGGCCCAAGGTCCCGAGGTGGCCTCAGCGTAGGTGCGAGGGGTCGGGATGTCGAAGGCGTCTGGGTCACCCTCAGGGACTAACAGCATGGAGCAGAGATGGGGAGCAGCCTCGGAAAGGAAAGCCAGCTCGTACTGCCTGTCCTCTAGGACGTCACTGCCAAGGGCAGGAGCACCCCCGACGGACGGAGGACGGGCAGGGTCAGAGACCAGAGCGGTAGCGTAGTCAAGGCGGCGGGTAGAAGCGAAGTCAGCGACAGCAGCGACAAGCGCGTCAAGGCGCGAGACAGGAACAGTAGGGTCGGTAACAAGAGAGGCAAGGACCCGAGGGATAAGGGGACGAGCAGAACGGAGGTAGTCAGAGAACGGAGGAGGTGCAACAGCAAGGGACGAGGGAGGAGGGGACGGGAGGAGGGGAGGACGAGACGAGTGGGAACGGAGCAACATAGGGTGGGTGGGCAGGACAGGAGAGACGGGACGAGCACGGGAGGGACGGCGAGCCCAAACGTGAGACGGAGGGGTAGGGTCAGGGGACAGCGGAGGAGACACAGGAGGGGAACGAGGAGGAAGACGGGCCGGAGACGAGTCTGGCGGCGGGAACACAGGACCGTAGACAGGAAGGTCAGGAGGCGGTGGGGGAGACACCGGCGCGCGGTCCGGGGAGGGAAGGCCGAGCAGGCGGAGAGCGGAAACCGGCGGCGACGGCTGCTGCGGCGGCAACGACGGCTGGGCCGGAACTCTCGGACCAGCAGAGGCAGAACGACCGTCGGCAGAACACTCAACAGCAGCACCCCCAGAACCAACACCCCCAGAGCGAGAACCCCCTCCAACACCAGCGGCACCCCCAGAAGCCGCAGGACGAACACCCTCCTCCACACCAGCACCCCCAGGGGCCGAGAGCAGCGGTGGCAGTGGCGGCAACGGCTGCGGCGGCGGCGACAGCGGCGACGGCTGCGGCAGCGACAGCGGCGGCGGCGGCGACGGCTGCGGCGGCGACGGCGACGGCGGCGGCAGCGGGGTCGACGACTGCGACAGTGGGGGCGGAGGCACCGGGGAAGGGGGACGCGGCAAGGACGGACCGGGGGTACCACCAGAGTCAGCAGACTCCTCAACGGGGACAACTGACGGGAGGGGAGTGACGTGGGAGACACCAGACGGGGCAGGACGAGGCGGGAGAGGGGCAGGGGCTACCGGGGGAGAGGGAGCAAGGAAAAGGGGGGGGGCAACTGGGAGACCTCGGTGAGGGAAGCGGCGGTAGAAGGAGACGGACTCGTCAAAGGTGACGTCACGAGAGTGGAGGAAGCGGTGAGACGGCGGGTGGTAGAAAAGCCAGTCAGACGAGTCCAGGGGGAAACCGAGGAAGACACAGGGGACAGTGCGGGCAGTGAGCTTGTCCGTGCCAGAGGCACGAACGTGAGCAAGGCAGCCCCAGACGTGGAACGCAGACGCGTCACCGGGGGACCCGGTCCAAAGGAGGGTCGGCGAAACCTGCGGCCGCTGGGAGCGTGGCCACAGGTTAAGCTGGTGAGCCGCGTAGCGAACAGCGAACGGCCACAGAAAATGGGGGGCATCGGCATGGATCATGGAGGTACGGGCGACCTCCATGACCAAGCCGATGCGGCGCTCAGCAACCCCATTCTGCTGTGGCGAGTCCGGCAACGTGTACGACTGGGTGATGCCCTCCGCACGACAGAACTGTCCAAGCCGACCAGAGGCGAACTCGCCGCCACGGTCGGAGTGGAGACACAACACGGGGAGACCGCGGTGGAGACGCGCAGCCACAACCCACGGGAGAAGAACGTCGGGCACGTCGGCCTTCCGCTCCAGGGGAAACACCGTGGTGTAGCGCGTGTAGTCGTCGACGAGCACAAGGAAGTAGCGCTCACCGCGCGGTCCGGGGACGGGGGCAGGGCCCCAAACGTCCAAGTGCAGGGTCTGAAGGGGGGCAGTAGCAGGACGCAGCGAGGAGGAGTGAGGAGCACGGCGGAGCCGACCCTCGACGCAAGGCGTGCACGGTGGCGCAGTCGAGGGAGGAAGGGCAGGGAGCGACGCGGGGAGACCTAAGACAAGACCGTGCTGGGACATGTGACGCAGACGCGGGAGAGCAGGGTGACCTAAGCGGTGGTGCCAGAGAAGGGAGGGGTGAGTGAGGGACCGACACGAGCAAGCTGCAGCGACCTGGGAGGACGCACCAACCGGGGGGGAAGCGGTGTGTAGGGTAAACAGACCGGACACCGGGTCCCGGGGGAACGTCGCAAGGGGGGAACCTGAGACAGCCTCAGAACAGACAGCGAACCGCTCGTGCCCGGGGAACGTGGTGGTGACGCCGAGGTCCTGGAGACAGCCGACACCAACCAGGTTCCTGGAGAACGAGGGAACGTGGAGGCCAGTAAGGGAGCCCGAGGGAACTGCCGGACAAGGAAGGGACGTAGAACTGCGCGCGATGACCGGACCCGCAGAGGGGTCAGCGAGAGAGACAACAGCAGGTGCAGCAAGCGGCGTGAGCGTGGAACGGTCGCGGAAGAAGCAGGCAGAAGCACCAGAGTCGAGAGTGAAGGACAGCGACGCAGTGGCGGAGGCCGGGGACGGAGCCGGTGCAGCGACTAGACTAGGCAACCTAGGCAGTCCTACGCCTGTCGCAGCAGGGGAAGCTAAGCTACACAAGGGTGAAACACCTAAACTAGAGTACACAGGGTAGTAAGATACAGCAACACTAGAAGCGTCAGCATACAAAGCATGCAAAGCAGCACCTATCTGATCCATGTCTAACTCAAAGATCGGCACGCCCTGGCGGAGTAGGCTGTGCCAGTCAGGGAGGTCCGGGGCCGGGCCAAAGCGACGACGAAAAAGATCGTCGAGGCGGCGGAAACAGCGGGCGGTCGGGTGCGGGCGGCGGCACAGAGTGCCGCGGAGAGGCCCGGTCTGAAGCTGGTACTGGCAGGTCACAGCACTGGAGCCGCTGGTAGACGCCAAGCTGCGCGGGCCGCCACCACGGCCACCGCCTCCGGAGGTGCCGGGCCAACCAGGCGGGAGACGAGCCCACGGCTGCGGCGGGTGCTGCTGGGACGGCGGCTGTGGCTGGGGCTGGTCCTGCTGCTGCTGGGGCTGCTGCTCCTGCCCACCGGTGGTAGTCCCCTCAGGCGGACTACCGTCACCACCACCACGACCACTACCACCTGCGTCACCACCCCTACCTCCCTGGCGGCCACGACCACCGCGACGCGAGCGCTGCTGCGGGTGGACAGCAGCAGCCGTCTCGGTAAGAGGGGTCGCCGTGGCGACCGCAGCCGAAACGTCAGTGAACATGCACTGGGGTGGGGCACAGCCGTGAAAGATAGAGACTGCCGGCGCACCGCTCGACTGAGCAATAGTGCGCTGGCGAGTCTCGATCTCAGTGAGGGTGTCGACAAAGGCGGTCAGGGTGAGGTCACCCGGGTGCTGGCTAAGAAAGTGGTCGCGAGCACTAGCGAGGCGGTCTGGCAGGCGCATAGCGATAAAATAGAGCGTCATGCAGAAAGGAAGGGGGAGCGCAGTGAGCTGGGCAGCAGTGCTGGCAGTGCGATAGCGAGTCTCTAGGGCACGCAAATGAGTGGCAAAGTCTGCGACAGTAGGGAAGGCAGCCAGGTCTGGGAACAGCATCGGAAAGAGCAAGCGGCCAGCAGAAGCGGAGGCAGGGGTGGAATAGCGAGCAATAACGGCGTCTAAATAAGCTTTGGCCGTTTCAACAGTAGCAAAACGCGAGCGCTCAGACACAGGGAGGGCGTGACTAATAGCAACCTGAGCTACTGCATCGCGTGAGTCCCAGACCGCACAGGCCAGCGCAGCAGTAGAGAAAGCCTCACGGTCATCAGAGGAGGGGTCAGCAGGGAGGGGAGTAGGTGCAGGGGGACGGGGGAGCAAGCCATCAGCATGGACAACCAGAGAGTGGCCATCCTGGCGCTGACCTGTAAGCTGGCGGCGGAGATCGGAGAGCCAGGCGGCGAAGTCAACCGCGTGGCCCTCAGCGTCCAGGCGGAGCACAAAGTCAGCCATCGTGCAGGGTCAGCGGCACAGCTCCTCAGCGACACAGCGGCACAGCAGCACAGCTCCTCAGCGGCACAGGAGCACAGCGGCGCGGGGACACGGCGGCAGCACTCTCCAGTAGGGCAGCAGCTAGGCGTCCCAGCGCAGGCGAGCAGAAGACACAGGGCCCGAGAGGACACGGCAGGCCGAGCAGGGGAGGCGGGCAGGTGCTCTGGGGCCGGGCTGGTGCTGGGAGGGGCCAGGCTGGTGCTGCTGGGGCCGGTCGGGCACGAGGAGGGGCCGGGCAGCGCTGAGGAGAGGCCGGGCGGCGCTAGGAAGGGACCGGGCGGCACTAGGAGGAGGCCGGGCGGCACTAGGAGGAGGCCGAGCGGCACTAGGAGGCCAGGCAGGCGAGCGCTAACAGCAGGCGCGACAGGGGCCAGCGGGCGCAACGAGGCCTAAGGGGCGCGACGGGGCCCAGCGGGCACGACGGGGCCCAGGGGGGGCGCGACGGGGCCGAGGAGGCGCGACGGGGACCAGCGGGCACGACGGGTTCCAGGGGGGCCGCGACGGGGCCTAACGGGCGCGACGGGGCCCAGGGGGGGCGCGACGGGGCCTAGCAGGCGCGACGGGGCCTAGGAGGCGCGACAGGGCTCAGCGGGCTCGACGGGGCCCATGGGGGGCGCGACGGGGCCCAGCGGGGGCGCGTTAGGGCCTAGGGGTCGCGACGGGGCCCAGCGGGCGCGACGGGGCCCAGGGGGAGCGCGACGGGGCCTAGGAGGCGCGACGGGGCCCAGCGGGCACGACGGGGCCCAGGGGGGGCGCGACGGGGCCTAACGAGCGCGACGGGGCCCAGGGGGGGCGCGACGGGGCCTAGGGGGCGCGACGGGGCCTAGGAGGCGCGACGGGCGGAAGCGGTAGGCGGGGGGATCCTAACCTAAGCGTGATACCATGTTAACGTAGAAACGAATGATTACTAGAGGTGGAAACCTAGAACAAATACTAGTTGGTTGTACTCACTAGAAGCATACCTCAGTCTAGCCTATAACTTCTACATAGATAATATGTATAAGTTGACACCCTCCCCATCTCAAGCTGCTGCCCTAGGGGCGTTCACTCCTGATCACAGCACCACCTTGAAGATATAAGTGGCCCAGTTGCTCCAGTAGCTTCTGGGCCTCCCCGGCACATACTGCACGGCACCCCATGCATTGCCCTCCTCGTCGATAGCTGCTGTCATGTAGTCGCCGTAGCGAACCGCTGCACCGAAGCCCATGTACCCTGGAACGGGGGGGGGAGGGGGGGTGGTTTGTGGGAGGGCAATGCACAGGTTTGGAACGTGAGAAGGGCGATGGACAGCAACTCCCCCTCCTTTCCCCCTCACTTCCCCTCCCTCACCTGAGTAATCATCCAATGCTGCAGCGGCTGCACCAGCCACCACCACATCACCCACAACCCCATCCACTTTCAAAGTGGCTTATGCAGCAGCGGGGCAGAAATAACGAGGCGTCACAACCCATCCCCCTCCATTCTTCTCCCTCACCTGAGTAGTCATCCAATGCTGCAGCACCAGCACCAGCCACCACCACATCACCCACAACTGCATCCGCATTCAATGTGGCATAGGCAGCGGAGGGGTAGTAGGACGGGCCGGCAAGCGACGTGGCTATGATCCCCTTCCCATGCCTGTTCAGCGCAACACTCGGCTGAATCAACCCATTCCCTTTCACTCCAACCCATTTGAACCGCTCCAGAACTACCCGAAGCGGCTGCCACTTCCTCTGGGGAACGAGCGTCATGCGAAGCCGAGCCACCACCACAAAGGGTAGCAAATCCAAGGTTGCGCCAGTTGTAAAAGTCATCCACATCTGCTTTTTAACTGCATCTACCACCACCCCTCGCACGTCCGTAGTTGATGGGTCTATCGGCTTTATCGTAGTCCCATACACCCATGCCAAAGGCACCGGGCCCCATTTCTGTACTAAGAGGCCTGGAGTGTAAAATCCGGAAGAGGATACGGCAGCATAGTAGGTCTGCACTAGGGATAGCGCCCGTTTGGTGCCCAGGTAGCCTGTCCCCGTTATAAGGAACGCCCCGATATAGGTGAAGCCGGTGACGGGACTGAAATCAGACGTGCCCGTTGCATCCTCGTTATAACCGAAATACATGGTGCCGCCGTTGCTGGTGTCGTAGGCACTGTCCGCTGCTACCTTCTGGGGCCAGACGGTGTAGTCTGGGGTGGTGGGGTCGCTGTTAGTGGGGATGGCTATACGGAGGATGAAAGTGCTCCTAGGGCGAGATAGCTGCACCTTGGAGATAGCACTGGGGGATGGGAGGTATGTGGGAGAGGGGAGAGGATGGGAGGATGGGGGTGGGGGGAGAGGGGGGGGGGGAAGAGATGGGGAGGGGCATATAGGGAGAACAAGGGGGTGAGAATGCAGTACATGGGTGAGGAGGCATGTATGGTTTGTGCTATACTGATACAATGTGACTTGAAGTTGGAAGCGTGCCTCTTAGGGTGGCCGAACTAGCTGCGCCTCGTGTCCAGCTACTGCAATTGGTGTTTAGTACATTTTCCTATGTAAATACATAACTTACAAAACTTATTCGTGTCATTGCATGACCTGATGGTGTGACTTACTATATGCTGACTCCAAAGTACCCTGAATCCTCATAAGAGAAGTGATTGGCTGACACATAGAAACCTGGGGGCAGTACATATAGAAAGACATAGAAAGCTTGACAGAATTAGGCTCAAATAGGTACGAACGACCAGAGTTTGACAGAAAATGACACACATAGGCACAGAAACCACACGGATACATGCGCACAGGTGCAACCAACCAGGCGGCTAAAAAATAGATACATGCGCATAGAGACGCAGGTTTGAACCACGGAGGTCTGAACCACAGCATGGCGATTTTCCCCAAGCATCTGCCGACAAATACCGCACTGTATCCGCATCTCATTATCCCGTACCATACTGCACCACATCTCACCATATGCATCTGCGCCTGTCTGGGGGTAGTCCACTGCACAGGAATAGGGGAGAAGAGCAGGGGAAGGGGGGGGGGAGACAAGGGGAGAGAAGAGCGGGCGAATGAGATGAGGACGCAAGGGACGAGGAACTGGGGGGAGAAAGACAGGGGGGGAGCAGCGGTGGGAGGAGGAGGAGGAGGAGGTTGCGAGTGAAGGGAGGGAGGACCAACTAGCTTGCAGCGAGGATGGGGATGACGGGAGGAAAACTGCAATGCTGTAGGCATGAACGCACTGAAAGGCCGACTCACTGAAAGGCCGACTCACTGAAAGGCCGACTCACTGAAAGGCCGACTCACTGAAAGGCCGACTCACTGAAAGGCCGACTCACTGAAAGGCCGACTCACTGAAAGGCCGACTCACTGAAAGGCCGACTCACTGAAAGGCCGACTCACTGAAAGGCCGACTCACTGAAAGGCCGACTCACTGAAAGGCCGACTCACTGAAAGGCCGACTCACTGAAAGGCCGACTCACTGAAAGGCCGACTCACTGAAAGGCCGACTCACTGAAAGGCCGACTCACTGAAAGGCCGACTCACTGAAAGGCCGACTCACTGAAAGGCCGACTCACTGAAAGGCCGACTCACTGAAAGGCCGACTCACTGAAAGGCCGACTCACTGAAAGGCCGACTCACTGAAAGGCCGACTCACTGAAAGGCCGACTCACTGAAAGGCCGACTCACTGAAAGGCCGACTCACTGAAAGGCCGACTCACTGAAAGGCCGACTCACTGAAACCACCAGGCCGACTCACTGAAAGGCCGACTCACTGAAAGGCCGACTCACTGAAAGGCCGACTCACTGAAAGGCCGACTCACTGAAAGGCCGACTCACTGAAAGGCCGACTCACTGAAAGGCCGACTCACTGAAAGGCCGACTCACTGAAAGGCCGACTCACTGAAAGGCCGACTCACTGAAAGGCCGACTCACTGAAAGGGCCGACTCACTGAAAGGCCGACTCACTGAAAGGCCGACTCACTGAAAGGGACCCGGACTCACTGAAAGGCCGACTCACTGAAAGGCCGACTCACTGAAAGGCCGACTCACTGAAAGGCCGACTCACTGAAAGGCCGACTCACTGAAAGGCCGACTCACTGAAAGGCCGACTCACTGAAAGGCCGACTCACTGAAAGGCCGACTCACTGAAAGGCCGACTCACTGAAAAGGCCGACTCACTGAAAGGCCGACTCACTGAAAGGCCGACTCACTGAAAGGCCGACTCACTGAAAGGCCGACTCACTGAAAGGCCGACTCACTGAAAGGCCGACTCACTGAAAGGCCGACTCACTGAAAGGCCGACTCACTGAAAGGCCGACTCACTGAAAGGCCGACTCACTGAAAGGCCGACTCACTGAAAGGCCGACTCACTGAAAGGCCGACTCACTGAAAGGCCGACTCACTGAAAGGCCGACTCACTGAAAGGCCGACTCACTGAAAGGCCGACTCACTGAAAGGCCGACTCACTGAAAGGCCGACTCACTGAAAGGCCGACTCACTGAAAGGCCGACTCACTGAAAGGCCGACTCACTGAAAGGCCGACTCACTGAAAGGCCGACTCACTGAAAGGCCGACTCACTGAAAGGCCGACTCACTGAAAGGCCGACTCACTGAAAGGCCGACTCACTGAAAGGCCGACTCACTGAAAGGCCGACTCACTGAAAGGCCGACTCACTGAAAGGCCGACTCACTGAAAGGCCGACTCACTGAAAGGCCGACTCACTGAAAGGCCGACTCACTGAAAGGCCGACTCACTGAAAGGCCGACTCACTGAAAGGCCGACTCACTGAAAGGCCGACTCACTGAAAGGCCGACTCACTGAAAGGCCGACTCACTGAAAGGCCGACTCACTGAAAGGCCGACTCACTGAAAGGCCGACTCACTGAAAGGCCGACTCACTGAAAGGCCGACTCACTGAAAGGCCGACTCACTGAAAGGCCGACTCACTGAAAGGCCGACTCACTGAAAGGCCGACTCACTGAAAGGCCGACTCACTGAAAGGCCGACTCACTGAAAGGCCGACTCACTGAAAGGCCGACTCACTGAAAGGCCGACTCACTGAAAGGCCGACTCACTGAAAGGCCGACTCACTGAAAGGCCGACTCACTGAAAGGCCGACTCACTGAAAGGCGACTCACTGAAAGGCCGACTCACTGAAAGGCCGACTCACTGAAAGGCCGACTCACTGAAAGGCCGACTCACTGAAAGGCCGACTCACTGAAAGGCCGACTCACTGAAAGGCCGACTCACTGAAAGGCCGACTCACTGAAAGGCCGACTCACTGAAAGGCCGACTCACTGAAAGGCCGACTCACTGAAAGGCCGACTCACTGAAAGGCCGACTCACTGAAAGGCCGACTCACTGAAAGGCCGACTCACTGAAAGGCCGACTCACTGAAAGGCCGACTCACTGAAAGGCCGACTCACTGAAAGTGACCAGTCCCTGAGTTGGGAGGTTGAGGGGAGGGCGAAAATCCGCGTTCGAGTTCTTCCCATCGTTGCTGCGCCATGCCATGCAAGGCAATGCCACGTCATGCCACGCCATGCCAAGCCACCACACCATGCCACGCCACCACACCATGCCATACCACACCATACCATGGAATAGGGCGTGAGGACAGACAGGGAATGAGGAAGAAGCTGAAAATAGGGGCAGATGGTATGCCATGACAAACATAACATATATTATGAACTACATTCACATATATGTATATATCCTTCAGAAAAGGGATAGTGTAACGTTCATACGATGCAGGGATGAAGAAGAGGTTCCACGGTTGGGTAGGGTTGGAGGTGGTAGAGGCAGCCACCAGCAGCCCGGACCCAACCGTCTCGCCTCCCCCCCGGCGCCTTGTTTGGCCGAACCTGTCATACGCATTCTTACTGCCACCTGACTGGGGAGGGAGGGGGATTGGGAGAAGGGAGAGGGGGGGGGGGGGGAGAGGGGAGGGGAAGTTGAACGGGGGGAGTGGGGAGGGGAAGGGTGGGAGAATAGGGAGGGGAAGGTCCACGGACGGAGTGGGGGGGTGAGGGGGGGGAGGAGAGTTTAGTGAGTGGCAAAAGCAGGCGAGTGGGAAGATCGCCATAAAACGGCCGCACACTCCAACCCCACACTCACAGTACCAACAGGTGGGCCCACACTCAGCTTGCCACACCACAGAACCCATCACCACCCATCGCCACCGAGCAGCACTCACAGTCCAGAAGGTAGCGAGGTAGAAGCGCCAGGCCTCGCGGCCATAGACGCGTGTCATGTCTCTGGTCTTGTCCCAACTCTCAGCACTTGCCACTCCACTGCACCCAGCAACACCACACAGCACCCAGCAGCACTCACAGTCCAGTATGTGGCGAGGTAGAAGCGCTTGGCCCTGCGGTCATACACGCACGTCATGTCGCCGATGCTGTCGCCCCTGATGGACGCCTCAATGGACCCCTTCCACGTCATGTATGGCAGTGCGTTGAAGAACTGGGGAGGGGCGGGGGGGGGGGTGGGGGGTTTGGGGGGGGCGGCCGTGTGGGGGGAGGGGGTGGGGGGGGTGTTGGGGCGGGGAGGGGGCTTGGGGGAGGATGGGGAGTAGGCATGGGGGGGCAAAGCACGGGGGGTTGTTTTTGAGAATTCCACGGGGATTCATTCTCAAAAATGACTCCACTGTAGCTTGGAAAAGAATGGGGAGTAGGCATGGGGGGGCAAAGCACGGGGGGTTGGGCAGGGGGGGAATGGGCGGGGGGGGATTGGCAAGGGGGGAATAGGCAGAGGGGGGTTGTGTTATGGGGGAGGTGAAAGCGCTCCAAGGAACCCACCCTTGTCACAGCTGATAGCACACGTTAATTTCCTCCGGACTCACCTATTCACCACCCCCCCACACACACTCTCTCCGCCCCCTTCCTTCCCCCCCCGCTGCAGAGTGATGGCAGTCGGTTGCCGCCCCTTGGTGACGTGTGCTGCCCACTGTTTCCCCTTATCCCCTCACACTCTCCCTCCTCCCCCCCCACTCCCCTTTCCCCCCCTTTCCCCCCTCCCCCCCTCCCTTTCCCCCCCTTTTCCCCCTCCCCCCCCCCCCCCCCCCCCCCCCCCACCTCGTGATGCGGAGTGATTGCAGTCAGCTGCCGCCCCTTGGTGTTATACACTACCATGGCTGGTGGGGAAACAAGGGGAGAAGAAGGGGAGGATAGATGAATGGGGGGGATTTGGTTTAGGTCTCGTTTTGAGGCGCCTCAAAACTGGATAGGGGGCGAATGGGGGGGGATTTGGGTTAAGGTTGGGGAAGCAATCGGGGGAGGGGGGAGAAGGGGGAGGAGGGGGAGGAGGGGGAGGGGGATACATTAGGCAAGGATGAAAACACGAAGGACGCGTACCGGAGTTGACTGTATGGAGGATGAATCCGTTCCCCACACACATGACCACATCCGGTGGTGTCACTCGGATCTGCAGGCGTGGGGGTGGGGGGTTGGAGGAGGGGGGGGGGGGAGAAGGTGGGAGGGAGGGAGGTGAGGACGGAGAGAAGGAGACGAGGGGTGCTTGAGGCGCCTCAAAGGACGCCCTTCCCCCACGCGCATATGGCCACAGGCAGCGCGTATGGGGAGAGAGGGGGTGAGCGTGAGAGGGGCAAGAGGGAGAGGTGGGAAGCGGAAGTGGGGAAGGGCGACTATTGGGACGCCTCAAAAGGGATTCTGCTGTGTTTGGGCGGCAGCACTCACCATGCTTCTGTCGTATTTGGGCGGCAGCACTCACCATGCTTCGGTTGTATTTGGGCGGTGAGCCGCTCGTAACGAGCGTCTTCTGGTTGATCCCAGGAAACCCCACCGCCGCTTTCCTCACTACCACCCTCTTTAACTCCGCCTCCGCCGCTGCCGCCGCCGCTGCCGATCTTGTCCTGTTGCGCTCGTTTGCCTGCTGCTTGCTGACCTCCCCCTGTTGCTGCCCTGCCCCCTCCTTGCGCCATTTCTCCGCCCATATCCGCCGCACGGCGGGATTCCGCGGCATCCTGCGCCGCGCGCCAGTCGCTAAACCGCCGCCCGCTGCGGCCGTGTTGTGATGATTCGCGCGCGGCGAGTCGATCCCGCGGGTGGCCTGCGGGGTAGCGTCACGCGGAAGGTCCGAAGGCCACGCTAGGGGATCCGCGGACTCCGCAGATGCAGCATTTTTCGCGACACCAATGCTGTCGGCGGACTCGGCGGAGTGAGAAATTTCCGCCGCAGCAGCGCCTGCGCCTCTCCGCAAAGGCGCAAGCTTCCCCGTGCCCGCGTACAGCAGCCGCTCCGCCAGCTTGTGGATAGTAACGGCCGCGCGCGTGGCTCCCGCCTGCCCGTTGGCGGAAGGCTTCCGCCAAGGCTGTGCAGAGGCTGTCAGCGCGGAAGAGAGTAGCAGCAACAGCGCGACGGGTGCGGCGAGAGAAACGCGGGGGAGAAGGGAAATACTAGTCTTCCGCAGAACCGCCATTGCCGCGAGATTGGCGGAGCTATGCGAACTGTCGATAATTTCTCAGAACAAGCGGGACCTAGTCCGTGACGTAGTGACGCTGAGGACCGGGGCGACCTAACGCACGGGGCGATCTGCGTGTAACGGCGGTCCCGTGGAAAAAAAGAAAAAGAAAAAAAAGAGGATATCGGTGATTTCGATGTTGTAAATATAACGCCTCGCTACCCACTGGGTCAAAACGAGGTTACCAGAGGGGCGCAGCGGAATTGCACGTTCACATCTCAGGTAACGTTACATTTGAGTCGACTCAAAAGTCATAACGTTACAGTCAATGATTTCGATCGCGTTAGAATCGCAGGCCTGAGCGCACGGGGCTTCTGAGCGACACGGGCCTCTGAAAGACCCAAGGCTGCGTGACTCGTGAGGACAGCTGGCAGGCACTGACTGGTACTGCCGAGCCTCGTTGCTTGGCTTAGACGTACTGACTAGTGTCGTCTAGAGCTCGAACGCACCTAGCGCGCACATCGACAACAGTTATGGAGCGGACACCGTACCGCGAAGGGTCTAAGCTGAACTAGTCTCGACTCTCGATCGATGCGTGGGTGGTTGGTTGCGGTCGGCGCGCGTTCTATTTTGATTGACGTGGATGAGGTCGTGGGTATAATGTATCAAACTGTAGTGCGTTGAGCCACTTGCATGGTGCTTTGTTCTGCTGCTGGTGTGTGTGCGGCGACAACAGAAGCTGCATTTCGGCAGGTTTGCTTTGCACCTTTATGCTTGCATCCCGTCTGAGCACCTTCGCTCCCTCACTCACTCTCTACAGTGATAACTGTCATTCCGCGCTTCGATCTACAACCGGCGTATGGCGCACGCAACACGACATGTTTTGAAAGAGAAGCTGAATCGGACGGCTGTGGAAGCTTGGTGACTCTAACGATTCGGTGAGTGCTGGAAATTGCCGAGTCACAGCGAGTCAACGAAACTGTACGCCATACTCACCAACGAGTGATTCTCTACTTTAGGAAAAGTTCCTATGGACGTAACATATTGTTTTGTGCAGGCGAATTTCGACTTGGTGTTGTTACTGTGAAAGGATGAATAGCTCTGGTCTGGAGAGAGTTCCCCTTGCCTGCTTGCGTGGCTGAATCTCAGATGCGCCGAACCAGCGAATAAGGGTCCGGTGCGTGGATCTGCCCGATCACTCCCAGACTGGCATTTGGCGTGCAGCTTGTCTTGGCCCAGTCGGAGTTCCCAAGGCGAATTCGCCTGCACACTGACAACCTCCCAATTCCACATTTCCCAATTTGCCTTCTCTTTCACTTCGCCATTTCACAGAATCCTTTTATCCGTCATTGGCCATTATTCTGAAGAGTTCTGAATTCCGGATTTACTATGCATGAAGAGCCAAGGGAATCCCGCCGTCTTTCACACCCTAGTTTCCTTCGTTTACTTCATCAGTGCTCGACCTGTTGCGGTCAAGTCTCGAACGACTGACAGTAAACCAGCAGTGTAGTTTCTCACCACCAGATGGCTCTTTCACCAGCTCTGACGCTCCAGCCTTCGGTCTCGAACCGCATCCGCGTGTCACGGCGACCCTGCGGGGACGACATTGCCAGCCAGCACGCCACATCACACGCAACATCGGTCCCCATTCATCGACGCTCTCTCCGCCTCACGAGCGCATTTCTGAGCAGGCATGGGAATAATTTTTCTCAAGGAGTCAGTGAACCAGGTCGTGCGGTGGTGGAATTAGGCGACCCCGAGTATTCAGGAAGGAGAATCAGCGGAACTAGCGGCGGTAGGGGAGGTAGTGGAGCAATCGGAGTGCGAGCGGAATCCGTGGACCCTATAGTGCAATTTTCGGCTGACGATTTCTCAGTGGAGCGGCTGCTTGGCACCCTCGACTTCATGAGCGTGTCCAGGTGAGCTCTGCAGCTACTCAGGTGACCTCTCGTCGCCAGATGAGCAGATCTACTGCTATCTAGGCGAGTTTTAGCCCTATTTCGGTGGAGAACTACGGTTATTTAGCTAAGGGGGTGTATCACGTAGCTGAATGGCACGACGTCAACCTTGTGACGTCGAGTAACCGCCTCCGAACGCACACGAAGCTTCTAGATTAAAAAAGAACCGTACTGTACTGCGTTGCGACGTCAGGTGACGTCGTTTTTCTTACACTTGATACACGCCGTAAGCTCTGTAACTATCCATATCTACGTCTCCCTTGATGACCTCAACAGTTCGGCAGGTTTCAGCAGTGAACGAACTGAAGAACAGGTCACGGAATGTCGTGTCAGCTTCACATCACCCTTTTCTCTGAGCCATATTCCTCTCCTATCTACATTCGCCTTCACTGTCTACATATTCCTCTCCTATCTATGTACGTGCACAATTCCCCTTCCCCTACTCAGCTCTCCCCGCGCATCTCTCGACCCGCATCCCCTCCCTTCCAGCTACTCCATGCCGCCAGGGTCGTCCTCATCCACGTCAGCACTGTCATCGCTGACGTGGCCGGGCTCCCGCGAGGACACGGCAGCAGGGCTGAGCGAGAGGGATATCAACAGGCTGGCGGGAGGCGGGCAGGAGGTCGGCCGGGGAGGCGTGCAGATCAGGTAAGGGTCAGGTCAGGATCAAGTAAGGATCAGGTCAGGATAACGTCAGGATCAGGTCAGTATCAGGTCAGGATCAGGTCAGGATCAGGTCAGTATCAGGTCAGGATCAGGTCAGTATCAGGTCAGTATCAGGTCAGGATCAGGTCAGGATCAGGTCAGGATCAGGTCAGGATCAGGTCAGGATCAGGTCAGGATCAGGTCAGTATCAGGTCAGTATCAGGTCAGGATCAGGTCAGGATAACGTCAGGATCAGGTCAGTATCAGGTCAGGATCAGGTCAGGATCAGGTCAGTATCAGGTCAGGATCAGGTCAGTATCAGGTCAGTATCAGGTCAGGATCAGGTCAGGATCAGGTCAGGATCAGGTCAGGATCAGGTCAGGATCAGGTCAGGATCAGGTCAGGATCAGGTCAGTATCAGGTCAGTATCAGGTCAGGATCAGGTCAGTATCAGGTCAGGATCAGGTCAGGATCAGGTCAGTATCAGGTCAGGATCAGGTCAGTATCAGGTCAGTATCAGGTCAGTATCAGGTCAGGATCAGGTCAGTATCAGGTCAGGATCAGGTCAGTATCAGGTCAGTATCAGGTCAGGATCAGGTCAGGATCAGGTCAGTATCAGGTCAGGATCAGGTCAGGATCAGGTCAGTATCAGGTCAGTATCAGGTCAGGATCAGGTCAGGATCAGGTCAGTATCAGGTCAGGATCAGGTCAGTATCAGGTCAGTATCAGGTCAGGATCAGGTCAGTATCAGGTCAGTATCAGGTCAGTATCAGGTCAGGATCAGGTCAGTATCAGGTCAGGATCAGGTCAGTATCAGGTCAGGATCAGGTCAGGATCAGGTCAGTATCAGGTCAGTATCAGGTCAGTATCAGGTCAGGATCAGGTCAGTATCAGGTCAGTATCAGGTCAGGATCAGGTCAGTATCAGGTCAGTATCAGGTCAGTATCAGGTCAGGATCAGGTCAGGATCAGGTCAGGATCAGGTCAGTATCAGGTCAGGATCAGGTCAGTATCAGGTCAGGATCAGGTCAGTATCAGGTCAGGATCAGGTCAGTATCAGGTCAGTATCAGGTCAGGATCAGGTCAGGATCAGGTCAGTATCAGGTCAGTATCAGGTCAGGATCAGGTCAGGATCAGGTCAGTATCAGGTCAGTATCAGGTCAGGATCAGGTCAGGATCAGGTCAGTATCAGGTCAGGATCAGGTCAGTATCAGGTCAGGATCAGGTCAGGATCAGGTCAGTATCAGGTCAGTATCAGGTCAGTATCAGGTCAGGATCAGGTCAGTATCAGGTCAGGATCAGGTCAGTATCAGGTCAGGATCAGGTCAGGATCAGGTCAGGATCAGGTCAGTATCAGGTCAGTATCAGGTCAGTATCAGGTCAGGATCAGGTCAGTATCAGGTCAGGATCAGGTCAGTATCAGGTCAGTATCAGGTCAGGATCAGGTCAGGATCAGGTCAGTATCAGGTCAGGATCAGGTCAGTATCAGGTCAGGATCAGGTCAGTATCAGGTCAGTATCAGGTCAGGATCAGGTCAGGATCAGGTCAGGATCAGGTCAGGATCAGGTCAGTATCAGGTCAGTATCAGGTCAGTATCAGGTCAGGATCAGGTCAGTATCAGGTCAGTATCAGGTCAGTATCAGGTCAGGATCAGGTCAGTATCAGGTCAGGATCAGGTCAGTATCAGGTCAGTATCAGGTCAGGATCAGGTCAGTATCAGGTCAGTATCAGGTCAGTATCAGGTCAGTATCAGGTCAGTATCAGGTCAGTATCAGGTCAGTATCAGGTCAGTATCAGGTCAGTATCAGGTCAGGATCAGGCCTGGTGAAATTAGGGAAACCGTTCTATGTAGTTCGGAGTGTTTAAATGGACTCTGACCGCCAGAGGCCTCCTCTCTCCCCATATCACCCAATATCACATCACCCATATCACCCAATATCACCATATCACCCAATATCATATCACCCAATACCACCATGTCACCCATATCACCCAATATCACCATATCACCCATATCACCCAATATCACCATATCACCATATCACCCAATATTATCGGCATCACCCCGTATCACCCCGTATCACCCCATATCACCCCCCATCACCCCATATCACCCCGTATCACCCATATCACCCACATCACCCCATATCACCCGCATCACCCCATATAACTCTGACCGCCAGAGTCCTCCTCTGACAGCCTCCAGGGCCCCTTTTTCTCCCTTTTCTCCCTTTTCCCCTCGCAACTTTTGCTCCCAGAATGTACCGCCGCCGCATAGTGATCCCATTCCACCCCATTGCATTCTGCCGTCAGAATGTATCGGGGGCGCATGGTGACCTCGGGGGAGCGGCTAGGCCCGCGGGTGCTGCTGAAGGCGTATCCAGGCAGGGAGGCAGCCGCCAAGGCCATGGATGTAACGCCCCTCTTTCTCCCCCTCCCCTCCCCTCTCCGTCTCTCCCCTCCCCTTCCCTCCCCTCCTCTCCCATTTGCTGTCATCAGAATGTATCGGGGACGCATGGTGACCCCAGGGGAGCGCTTGGGCACGCGGGTGCTGCTGAAGGCGTATCCAGGCAGGGAGGCAGCTGCCAAGGCTGTGGATGTGGACGCCATGGCGGCCAATGAGCTCGTGACACATGTCGCGCTGCAGCAGGCCCAGGTTAGCCTGTGTTGGCGGGTGGGGAAAGCTTGGGTAAGGGGGGGGTTGGGGGGAAGAGGTGCTGCGGAGAGAGGGGGAGGAGGGGGGTGTGTGTGCAAGTGGTGCATTGTGCCTCTATGTGTGTGGTCGCCACGGCTGGCGGCCAGCCATTGAGCTTGCAATACATGTCTCCCTGCAGCAGCCGCCGGTTCGTGTGGGGGGGTTTCATGTGTCCTGCTGTGAATTTTTGGGGATCAGTGGGTTTATCGCCTGTGGGTCTGCAATTGAGGGGGGTTCGTAGCTGTGACTGTATGGGGGCTCGTAGGTGTGACTGTATGGGGGCTCGTAGCTGTGACTGTATAGGGGTTCGTAGCTGTTACTGTATGGGGGTTCGTTGCCGTGACTGCTTAGGGACCATGGGATGTGAGTAGATGTGAGTGTCCGGGCATGGGTGCATACCGTGTCAGGCGGGCATGCATCAATGGATTTCAACGCATGCCCGCACAACCGTGAAGACGCAAGTTCCGTTTTTACCATATTATTATTTTTTGCGAATTTCCCTCGTTTGCCTTGTTCGCACTTAGGATGAGGCGCAAGACGATGCTGTGGATGTGTCAAGCAACGTGCTTGTGCTGCTGGGGGGCTTTGAAACCAGCACAGGAGAGAAGGTGGGTGCTGCTGGATGACTTGCATACTCCCTTGCTGGATTCCCCCCTATTTCTTCATCCCATTGTCATGATCTTGCTGCTCTCGTGTGTCCCATCCCATCCATGCAATCCCTGCCATCCACTGCCACCGCCCATCCTCATCAGCGCATGGTTAGCCACGCTATGCAACCATCAGTCTTCGGCGTCCTCCGAAGACGCCCCCGTCTTCGGCGACTTCCTGAAGACGCCCCCGTCTTCAGCGTCTTCCGAAGACGCCCTGCCGTCGGCGTCTTCTGAAGACGTCCCCGTCTTCGGCTTTTTCCGAAGACGCCCCCTTCTTCGGTGTCTCCCAAGGCCCCCATCTTCGGCGTCTTCCGAAGACGCCCCCGACTTCCGGTCTTCCGAAGACGCCCCCGACCTCGGCGTCTTCCAAAGACGCCCCCCGTCTTCGGCGTCTTCCAAAGACGGCCCCCGACTTCGGCATCCTCCAAAGACGCCCACGTCTTCGATGTCCTCCGAAGAAGACGCCCCCGTCTTCAGCGACTTCCGAAGGGGCCCCCGGTCTTCGGCGTCTTCGGAAGACGCCCCAGTCTTCGGCGTCTTCGGAAGACTCCCCCGTCTTCGGCGTCTTCCGAAGACGCCCCCGTCTACGGCGTTTTCCGAAGACGCCCCCGACTTCAACGTCTACCGAAGACGCCCCCTACTTCGGTGTCTCCCAAGCCCCCGTCTTCGGCGTCTTCCGAAGACGCCCCCCTCTTCGGCGAATTTTGGAGGCGCCCCCTGTCTTCGGCGTCTTCTGAAGACGCCTCCGTCTTCAGCGACGAGTCTTTCGAACACGCCCCCGACCTCGGCGTCTTCTGAAGGCGCCCCCGACTTCGGCGTCTTACGAAGACGCCCCCGTCTTTGGCATCTTCGGAAGACGCCCCCGTCTTCGGCGTCTTCGGAAGACGCTCTCGTCTGCGGCTTCTTCCGAAGACGCCCCCGTCTTCAGCGTCTTCGAAAAACGCCCCCGTTTCGCGGAAGACGCCCCCATATTCGGCGTCTTCCAAAGACGCCCCCGTATTTGGCGTCTTACGAAGGTGCCCCTGTATTCGGCGTCTTCCGAACACGCCTCGACTTCGGCGTCTTCCGAAGACGCCCGCGTCTTTGGCGTCATCCGAAGACGCCCCCGAGTACGGCGCCTTCGGAAGACGCCCCCGTCTCCGGCGTCATCCGAAGACGCCCCCGACTTCGGCGTCTTCCAAAGACGCCCCCGTCTTCGGAACTTCCGGAGACGCCCCCGTTTGCGGAGTTTTCGGAAGACGCTCCAGTCTTTGGCGTCTTCGGCATCTTCGGAAGACGCCCCCGTCTTCGGCGTCTTCGGAAGACGCCCCCGTCTTCGGCGTCTTCCAAAGACGCCCCCTTCTTCGGCGTCTTCCGAAGACGCCCCCGGTCGTCGGTGACTTCCGAAGAGGCACCCGTCTTCGGCGTCTTCCGTAGACGCCCCCGTCTTCGGCGTCTTCCAAAGACGCACCTGTCTTCAGCGTCTTCCAAAGACGCCCCTGTCTTGAGCGTCTTCCGAAGACGCCCCCCGTCGTCAGCGTCTTCCGAAAACGCCCTCCGTCGTTGGCGACTTCGGAAGACGCCCCCGGCTTTGACGTCTTTCGAAGACGCCCCCGTCTTCGGCGTCTTCCGAAGACTGCCCGGTCTTCGGCATCTTCCGACGACGCCCCCGTCTTCGGCGCCTTCCGATGACGCCCCCATCTTCGATGTCTTTGGGAGACGCCCCTGCCTTCGGCATCTTCCGAAGACGCCCCCGTCTTCGATGTCTTCCACAAAGCCCCTGACTTCGGCGTCTTCCAAAGACGCCCCCGTCTTCGTCGTCTTCCGAAGACGCCCCCATATTCGGGGTCATCCGAAGGCGCCCCCTGTCTTCGACGACTTCCAAAGACGCCCCCAACCTCGGCGTTTTCCGAAGACTTGCCGAAGACGCCCCTCAACTTCAGCGTCCTTCGAAGACGCCCCTATCTTCGGTGTCCTCTGAAGACGCCCCCGTCTTCGGCGTCTTCCGAAGACGAGTCTTTCGAACACGCCCCCGACTTCGGCATCTTCCGAAGACGCCCCCGTCTTTGGCGTCTTCCGAAGACGCCTTCGTCTTCGACGTCTTCCAAAGACGCCCCCGTCTTAGGCGTTGTCCGAAGACGAGTCTTTCGAACACGCCCCCAACTTCGGTGTCTTCCGATGAAGCCCCCGACCTCGGCGTCTTCCGAGGGCGCCCCCCGTCTTCGGCGTCTTCCGAAGACGCCCCCCGACTTCGGCGTCCTCCGAAGACGCCCCCGTCTTCGGCGACTTTCGAAGACACCTCCCGTCTTCGGCGTCTTTCGAAGACGCCCCCGTCGCCCCTGTCTATCGCTCTAGTGTGATGGGAGCGCTCAAGCGAGACAGCAGCGCTCGACGGGATAATGGCTTCGTCACCACAGCAGGGCCGAGTGATCGATAGAGCTCTACCACCCATCCCCACCACCCATCCCCACCAGAGCAGTGGTTAGTGATGCGGGACAATGGCTACATCACTGCAGCAGACTACTCTAAGGCTGCTTCCGAAGCTACTGCTGAGGCTCGGGCCCTGGGGGACTTCGAGGTCTGGGACAGGTTCGACCCTGCCAGGCCTCTGTTTCGGCGGGAGGTCTTCATCCGGAAGCTTCTGAGAGGGTTCCTCCAGGGGCTTTCCTTTATGCACTCCAAAGGCCGCCTGCACCAATCCATTGGGCCGGCATCGGTTGTCCTCAAGTGAGATGTCACCCTTTGCTCACTTATCCACAACCCACATTCCTAGTTACCTACAGACTGATTCCAAGCAAATGAGATCCTGCTTTTTCCTTTCCACGCTTCTCTCTCGTTGCACTGTGCATCCAACCGTCTGTATGCCCCTACCCGTGCTTCCAACCGTCTGTATGCTCCCGTTTTTCATCCTCCTCCCTTGTTCTCGTCCCCAACACTGTCAACGAGGTGGATGTTCGTTTCCTGGTTCCTCACTCACCGCGTCCCTCATACCCCGTGTCCTCTTTCCTCTTCGCTCTCCCTTCCCCATGCCAGCACCATCAACGAGATGGACGTTCGCTTCCTGGTTCCACGCCTCAGAGACTTTGCGTTTGCCATCGACATCAGGTGTGTGTGCATGTGTTTTCCATTCTGGTATACATCGCATCTGCTATGGTGTACACGCTGGCCATAGGATATACCAAAGTTGGCTCCAGAGTCACCCCGACATTCTCACTTATGGCGTCAATCCAACAGTAGCACCACCTTCTCAAGCTGGCAGCACAGGCAACTTTGCTTCTTCTGGCATCTTTGGCTTGACTCTCGAGCCAACATTCTCAGGTCTTGGCGTGAATCCTTCTCAAGCTCTCTTCCTCCTGGGGTTCCTTTTCAGCAGCATCCTCTTCTCAAGCTGCCAGCACTGGCTCGTTGCTCTAACGCACAACCCGTTCCCTTCCCCAATATGCAAACCCCTAATGGCGTAATCCGACAATCCCAGCCCCCACTCTCCTGCAGCCACCCCTCAGTTCTGTCAGCGGACGTGGGCCGCTCCTTCGATACCATGGAGACGAGGTCCAGGACAGTGTGTGGCTCCTTATGACTGCCACAGCATTTAGACGACTCAAGCAACACCCTCCCACCCGCTTCCTCCCTTCCTCACAGCAACCCGGCAGTGCTATCAGCAGACGTGGGCCGCTCCTTCGACGCTGTGGACGAGGTCAAGGACAGCCTGTGGCGCCGCGCCGCCACTTCTGGGGCCAAGTCTTTCCTCGAGCGCCGCTCCTTTGGTCTTGCCGATGACATGTGAGCGCAGGAGGGGTCGGGAGGGGGGCAAGCAGGGTGTTTGGAGGCGCCTCATAACACTGCCAGGTCCAAGTCTTTCCTCGAGCGCCGCTCCTTTGGTCTTGCTGATGACATGTTAGCGTGGGAGGCGGGTGTGAAGGGAAGGGGAACGGAGGGAGGCAAATAGGTCAACTCCTTCCTCGAGTGCCGCTCCTTCGGCCTCGATGATGACATGTGAGCGTGGGAGGGTGATGGAGGGGGCGGGGGGGAAACGGGGGGGGGCAAGCAGGGTGTCCTGAGGGGCCGCATAACACTGCCAGGGTCAAGTCCTTTCTCGAGCACCGCTCCTTTGGCCTCGCAGATGACATGTGGAGCGTGAGAGGGGGGTCTCGAGGGGAAGGGGAATGGAGGGGGGAAAGTAGGGTGTTTTTGTGACCTTTTTGCCCCTCTGCTTCTCCTTACCACGTCCCTCCACCTCCCCTCGTCAGCTATGCAGCAGATCTCCTGGTAGCATACATGGCGTTCGTGCCTCTCCGTGCTCCAGTGACTTAATGACACCCGAACCCCCTCCCCTCCTCCCTGGCCCCTGCTCCCTGCACTCTCCACCCCCTCCACCTCCCCTCCAGCTATGCAGCAGGTCTCCGGGTGGCATACATGGCGTTCGTGCCTCTCCGTGCTCCACATGACTCGGCTTGCAACTTCATTTCTCCCCCTCCATGCTCCCCTTTTTTCATCCCCCATCTCCAGCTATGTAGCAGGTCTCCTGGTAGCATACACGGCGTTCGAGCCTTTCTCTCTTTTCTGAGTTGACCGTATGACCTCTACTTCCCTTCGCCCTGCACCCCCCCTCCAGCTATGCAGCAGGTCTCCTGGTGGCATACATGGCGTTTGTGCCTCTTTGTGCTCCGGGGGCCATCGACGGCCCATCATTGCAGGTACGAGCTCTGGGCCCATCGTTGCAGGTACGAGCTCTGGGCTGTATGTGTTCTGTGCTGGGCTTGAGATCTGTGCGTTATTGTGCTGTGCTGTGCTGTGCTGTGCCGGGTTGGGCTGTAGGTTTGGGCTGTAGGTTTGGGCTGTAGGTTTGGGCTGTACCGTGCAGCGCTGGGGGGTGGGGCGACTGTGTGTGTAGGTCCATCCTTCCGCGTATTTTGCTGCCTCCGCTGTCTGTCTTCTCAACTCCCGCTGTCCCCCCTCCCCTCTTCCGCCACCTTCCGCGTTCTCAAAGGCTCCTGGAGACCACTTTCTCTCTTGACATGGAAGCAGCACGAGAGTGAATCGCATGGCTCCCACTCGTTTTCTAACTGCCCCCGCTGCCCTCCCTATTCCTTTGCTATCCCCCTTCTCTTTCTCAGAGGCTCCTGGAGACCACCTTCTCTCTGAACATGCAAGCAGCACGAGAGTAAGACTCTGAGCATTCTCTTGGACACACCGAACGTTCTTATTTTTCCGTGGTTAAGCATTTCAGTTTTGAGACGTCTCAACAAAATTATATTACTTTCTCTCCTACCATGGAAGCAGCACGAGAGTAAGGCTCTGAGCAACCTCTTGGACGCACCGAACGTTCTCCTTTCTCTCAAACTTCTCGTTTTTATTGTCACCTTGTCACCCTCCATGCCATATTGTATGCCTCCCCATACGCTGCTTGCTCTATTTGCTCTTGTGCAGCTTTTAGTGGGTAGTGTTACTACTGCAACCGTATCCCCTCAGTTACAGTCAACCCAACCTACTTCCCCCAATTACCCCCTCCGCCTCCGTACCGTCCTTCAATGAACCCCCAATTTTGTATGTCTTTTATCTGCTTTATTTGCCAATTGCTCATCCAGGTACTGCTCAGCCGACGACCGGTGGGCGAATGCAGTGGCGCTTTTGGATCGCAAAGACGGGGCGGGCTGGGAGCTGCTGCAGGTGAGGGCGTCGCATGCATGTGAGTCGCTGCAGGTGAGGGCGTTTCATGCGTGTGAGTAGCTGCGGGTGAGGTGCAGATGAGGGCTCTTGCTGCATGTGTCATGAGGATCGCAGGGATGGGGCGGGCTGGGAGGCGCTGCAGGCTGCAGGTGAGGTGCGTGTGCAGTGTGGTATGTGGGTTGATGAAATGGCATGCTGTTGATGTATTGTGAGGGCTCTTTCAGCCGGTGTCATGATTTTTTAGTCGACTAAAAAATCATGTGCAGTGAGGTATGTGGGTTGAGTTGGCATGCTGTTAATGCGTTGTGAGGGCTCTTCGTGCACGTGGCATGAGGATTGCAGAGATAGGGCGGGCTGGGAGCTGCTGCAGGTGCGTTCTGCGTCGACTCAGCAGGCGCCACTTAACAAATTGCGGTCTCACGTGTTGGGATTGGAGAGATGGGGCGGGCTGGGAGCTGCTGCACGTGACGGCGTGGTGTGTATGTGGTGTGAATGTATGGGTTTTGAGATGCATGTGCAGTGAGGTCTGTGGGTTGACACGGCATGCTGTTTATGCATTGTGAGGGTTCTCTGCATGTGTCATGAGGGCACGTGTCATGGGGGCACGTGTCATGGGGGCACATGTCATGAGGGCATGTGTCAGGAGGGTGTGTGTCATGAGGGCATGTGTCGTGAGGGCATGTGTCATGAGGGCATGTGTCCCATGTGAGGTTTATGGTGGTTGTCTGTCCCTTAGCTGCCTCTGCATTCCCTCTTCCACTCCTCACTTCTGCCATCAAACATGTTGCTTTTTCCTAGTGGACTCAAAAGCAGTGTCCCTTAGCTGCCTCTGCATTCCCTCATCCACTCCTTACTTCTGCCATCGAACATGTTGCTTTTTTTTAGTCTGACTCAAAAGCAGTGTCCCTTAGCTGCCTCTGCATTCCCTCTTCCACTCCTCACTTCTGCCATCTCACGTGTTCCTGTCGTCGTGTGGTATGCTCTCTCTTCACTTCTCCCATACAGGCCATGCTGAACCCGGACTACCGCAAACGGCCCTCTGCAGACTCCGCTCTGCAGCACCGCTTCTTCGACCTTCCGTAACACATGAGCAACGACCATGCTTTGCAAGCGAGCATTATGAGCGGAATTGATTATCGTGCATCAAGTACCACATTTATGGCGGTTATATTTGTATCGGTGTATGCACTATAGGCATTCCCTTACTCGGAGGTGTACGTTGTCTTACACAGTGTACTCGTCAGCTCTGGTTCTGTCCCATGCGAAGTGGTCAGTGGTCATTCCATGACCCCACACAAACGCTCAGGATGGGAAGGTCACATATAAGATTTACATATAGACCATGAATGCAGTAATTCCTAGTAGGCAGCAATGCATATTGGACTCTCCAAACCAGGGGTGGTTTTTGTCAAACATACCCTACAAACATATATTGTATGTTACAGTAGATTATAAAGGGTTGTGCCTTAGGGAGTACAACCCATTAGGCTATATACCCCTGTATGCCCTGTTCTAGTCAATCTTTCTCACTTTGACATGGTATCATGAGTAGGTAGGTCTCCCCCCCGCCCCCCTAGCGCTTCTGCCCTAGGTCCTAGCCGCCCCGCACGTGCTGGCCCGTCTCCTAGCCAGCCCCGTCGCCTAGCTGGCCCCGTCGCCCCGCACGCCCCGTCGCCTAGCCGGTCCCGCCCCCTAGCAGGCCCCACCGTCCAGTCGGCCCCGTCGGCCCCGTCGGCCCCGCCTCCTAGCTGGCCCCGCCACCCCATCGGCCCCGTCGGCCGTGCCTCCTCGCTGATGCCGCCGCCTAATCGGCCACGTCCGACCCGCCTCCAAGCTGGCCCTGCTGCCCCATCGGCCCAGTCGGCCCCGTCGGCCCTGCCTCCTAGCTGGCCCCGCCGCCCCATCGGCCTCGTCGGCCCTGCCTCCTAGCTGACCCCGCCGCCTAATCGGCCCCGTCGGCCCCGCCTCCTAGCGGGCCCCGCCGCCCAATAGGCCCAGTCGGCTCCGTCGACCCCGCCCCCTAAGCTGGCCCTGCCGCCCCATCAGCCCTGTCGGCCCCGCCTCCTAGCTGGCCCCGCCGCCCCATCGCCCCCGTCGGCCCTGTCGGTCCCGCCTCCTAGCAGGCCCCGCCGCCCCATCGGCCCCGATATCCCCGCCTCCTAGCTGGCCCCGCCGCCCATATCGGCCCCGTCGCCCGATCGGCCCCGTCCCCCGGCTGGCCACGTCGCCTTGCCGCCCACGGCTCTGTCTCCTAGCCGCCTCGCCGCCGTCCTCGGCCCTCAGCACTGCGCTGCACCGCCCGCTACCGCCTTGCACCGCTCTACACCGCACTGCACCGCATTGCACCGCTTGCACTGCATTCAACCGCTCCGCACCGCTCTGCACTGCACTGCACCGCACTGCACCCCACACTACCGTACTGCACCTCCCTCTACTGCACAGTACCACACTGCACCGCACATCATCGCTTTCCGCCGCCCTCTACTGCCCCATACTGTCCTTCTCCTGCTGCTGCAACCATGATGGCGGACTCGGTCCTGCGTTTCGATGCGGAGGGGCAGCCGATTGACTTCGACTCGTGGCTCGTCGACCTTCAGCGCCACCTGAATGGTCAGCGGCAGGACGGCCACTCCCTGGCTGTCCACATCGACGGTACGCTCCCCTGCCCAGACCCCCCTGCTGCCCTCCCTGCTGACCCCACCTCCACTGACCGTGAGTCCGCTGCAGCTGCTGCCCTTGCTCGTGCTGTCTGGTTATCGCATGACGCTGTCGCCCAGCTTGCGATTAGTCACGCCCTTCCCCTGTCCAAGCGCCCCCGCTTTAGGTCAGTTAGGACTGCGCAGGAGTTCCTAGAGGCTGTTGTTGCGCACTATTCCACCCCGCCCTCTGCCTCCGTAGGTCGCCTGATCCTGCCCATGCTCTTTCCTGGCCTTGCGTCTTTTCCCACTGTCGCTGACCTAGCCGCCCACCTGTGCACGATAGACACGACCTGGCACGCTGCCTGCACTGAGGCCCAACTTCATGTGTTTCGGCCCCCCCATCTGTGCTACCCTCTACCTGCTTGCCACCCGCCTCTCTGACCGCCTTGCACCGCCCGCAATCAATTCCTTAGTCTTCATCCCGCTGACCTCACCCTCACTGACTTTGTCGACACCTTGTCTGCCGTAGAGACCCGCCAGCGCTCTATCGCCCTGTCTAGCGGTACCGTGCCGGGTCTCTATCTTTCAGGGCTGTGCCCCTGCTCTATGCTCTTACTTCGACGGTTCTGCTGCGTTTGTTGAGACGGCTCCGGCTGTGGAGACCGCCGCCGCCGTGTAGTTTCATCCGGGTAAGGGTCGCCGCCCCAAGGCTGGCACGGCGGAGGTAGCGGGAGGAGGGGTGGTTGCCGGTGGTGGAGGTGGCTCGCCTGCTGGTAGTCCTGACGAGGGGGCTGGGGCTGGTGCCCCGACGCAGCAGCAGCAGGCGCCAAAGCTGGACTAGCAGCAGCAGCAGGCGCCAAAGCTGGATCAGCAGCGGCGGGTCGGTCGTCTCCCGCCCAGGTGGCCTGGAGCTGGAGGTGACGGTGGTCGCAATGGTCGCTCGCGCGGTGTGCCGTCGGGTGGCGGCTAGAGTGACGGGCACTGCCAGTACCAGCTCCAGACCGGTCCTCGCCGCGGCCTCGTGTGCGGTAAGATCGGCCATACCCCCGCTTGTTCCTTTCGTCGCCTAGACGACCTGTTTCGTCTCCGCTTTGGCTCGTCGCCTGACCTCCCAGACTGGCACAGTCTGCTCCGTCATCAGGTTCATATCTTTGATATGGACATGGATGAGATTAGCTCTGCTTTGTATGCTATGTATGTTGATGACTCTAGTGTGACTGGTTCCTATTACCCTGTGTTACCTAGCGTAGGTGTGCCCAGTGTGCCTATTTCAGGCTCCCCTGCTGTGTCAGGCGTAGGATCCCCTGCCTTGTTAAGCCTAGGGTCCACCCTCGCTCCTCTGGCCTCGGTCGCTGTTGCTGCGCTCTCCTTCACCCTGGACTCCGGTGCTTCCCGGTGCTTGTTTCACGACTCCACTACGCTTACGCCGCTTGCCGCTCCGGCTGTAGTTGCTTTTGCAGACCCTTCCTCCGGTCCTGTAGTTGCCCGCAGCTCCAATACTCTCCCTGTCCGGCGGTTCCCTCAGGCTCCCTTACAGGCCTGCACATCCCCTCGTTCTTTAGA
>BQMB01001340.1:2500-16132 GCA_027943415.1 Closterium sp. NIES-67 | reverse complement strand
CCTGAGAAGACCGTGTTGGGATCTCGGTAGGGCTTCAAGAGTTGGACATGGAAGGCGTTGTGAATCTTCCAGGTAGCTGGTAGGCGTAAGCGAAAGGTAACAGGAGTGACCTGTGCTTCAACAAGAAAAGGCCCGCAGAAGCGAGGTCACAGTTTGGATGGGAGATGGCTGACGTCAAGATTGCGTGTGTCGAGTAGTACTCGGTCTCCCACGGTGATGGTGTGGTCTGTGCGGTGGCGATCGGCTTAGCACTTCTGTTGTTGTTGAATGTCAAGAAGGCGCTTGTGGGTACGATCCCAAAGTTTGTGCATGGTCGTGATGAAATCATGAGCGGGTTGGACTGTGGCTGGTATGGTTGGCTGTTGAGGTGTGGTGCGTCCGAGGGTGCTCGTCTTGGGGGTGCTGTCTCGAGGAGTGCCAGTGGCAGCCGCGGTGCCACTGGAGGTCTTGGAGAGGACAAGGAGCAGCCGCCGCAGCAGCAGCAGCAAAAGCAGCCGCAGCAGCAGGCACAACCGCCGCTGTAGGAGCAGCTGCAGTCTTCCCTTTGCCTCCTTGGCCTTGCTCCAGGTTCCGCTGTCCACCTTCCCGTTCCCCCTCCGGTGCGTGACCCTGTTTACAGCCTGTTCTTCCCTCCTTTGGACTCCTCTCTGGCTCATTTTCCCACATGCTCCCCTCAGTCCCCTGACTTGTCCCCCATCCCCCCTCGTTCCCAGTCCCCAGTTCTTCCCCACTGGGTCTGCCACCCCTCTAATGCTCGTCCTTTCTCTCCCCATCATAGTGTCCACCCTGTGGTCCTCCGTTCTCGTGCTTCTCCAGTCCTCGTGCTTCTGTTACCTCCTCCGTCATCACTCCAGAAGTCCCCCCCTACTCGCTCAGACGCTGCTCGTACTGCTTGTCCTACCCTCTCGCGCTTGCTTGCGTTGCTTGTCACTAACCCTACTGCTCCTCCTGAGTCTATCTCTGCGCTTGTTGCTGCTGTCGCTGACTTTGCTGCTAGCCACAGCCTTGACTACGCTGCCGCTCTGGTCTCTGGTACTGCCCGTCCTCCGTCCGTCAGAGGTGCACCTGCCCTTGGCAGTGACTTGCTAGAGGCCAGGCAGTACGAGTTGGCCTACCTTGCTGCCGCTGTTCCCCATCTCTGCTCTATGCTTGTATCCCCAGAGGGCGACCCGGACGCTCTTGACATCCCCGTTCCATGCTCTTACACTGAGGCGGTGTCGGGGCCCTGGGCAACCCAGTGGATATAGGCCATGGAGGCTGAGATGGCATCCTACAAATCCACAAGCACTTACGTCGACGCAGTTCCCCCACCTGGGGCGAACGTAGTTGATGGAATGTGGATCTACAGGGTGAAGCGCGCACCGGGAGAGCCGCCGAAGTTCAAGGCACATTACGTGGCTAGAGGCTTGAATCAGCATGAGGGTGTGGACTTCTTCCAGACCTTCTCTCCGACCCCGAAGACGACTACTCTTCGGGTCCTTCTCCACATAGCTGCGCAGCATGACTACGAGTTTCACTCACTCGACTTCTCCACAGCGTTCCTGCAGGGTAGTCTCCACGAGCAGATCTACGTCCGACGCCCACTAGGCTTCTCTGGGTCCTTCCCACTTGGGACCCAGTGGAGCCTGCGTCACCCTGTCTACAACCTTCGTCAGGCACCTCGTGACTGGCACGATACGCTTTGCACTACTCTTGCTGAGCTGCAGTTCTTTCTGTCCTCTACTGACTGGCATGCAAGCTTGAGAGAATGGCATGCGAGCTTCAAAGAATAGCATGTGAGCTTGAATGAGTGGCATGGGAGCTTGAGACAATGGCATGCGAGCTTGGGAGAATGGCATGCGAGCTTGAGAGAATGGCATACGAGCTTGAGTAAATGGCATGCGAGCTTAAGAGAATGGCATGCGAGATTGAGAATATGGCATGCAAGCTTGAGAGAATGGCATGCAAGCTTGAGTGAATGGGATGCGAGTTTGAGAGAATGGCATGCGAACTTAATAGAATGGCATGCGAGCTTGAGACAATGGCATGCGAGCTTGAGTGAATGGCATGCAAGCTTTGTAAATGGCATGCGAGCATGAGAGAATGGCATGTGAGCTTGAGGGATTGGAATGCAAGCTTGAGACAATTTAATGTGATCTTGAGAGAACGGCATGCGATGGCATGCAAGCTTGAGTGAATGGCATGCAATTTTGAGAGAATGGCATGCGAGCTAGAGAGAATGGCATGCGAACTTGAGAATGGCCTGCGAGCTTGAGTGAATCGCATGCGAGCTTGGGAGAATGGCATGCGAGGTTGAGTGACTGGGATGCGAGTTTGAGAGAATGGCATTCGCACTTCAAAGAATGGCATGCAAGCATGAGAAAATGGCATGCGAGCTTGAGTGAGTGGCATGCAAGCTTTGTGGATGGCATGCTAGCTTCCGAGAATGGCATGCGAGCATGAGAGAAAGGCATGCAAGCTTAAGGGAAAGGCATGCAAGCTTGAGAGAATGGCATGCGATGTCATGCAAGCTTGAGTGAATGGCATGCGAGTTTGAGAGAATGGCATGCCAGCTTCAAAGAATGGCATGCAGCTTGAGAAAATGGCATGCGAGCTTGAGTGAATGGCATGCGAGCATGTGAGAATGGCATGCGAGCTTGAGAGAAATGGCATGCCAGCTTGAGAGAATGGCATGCAAGCTTTAGAGTATGGCATGTGATGTCATACAAGCCTGGGAGAATGGTTTGCGAGCTTGAGTGAATGGCATGGGAGCTTGAGAGAATTGCATGTTGTTAGGATTAAGGACGGAGTCTAGGTGAACTCAAAATATATATCCGAAATTCTGGACAGAAAAGTCGTCTCCACAAGAAACGTCGTCGACGAAATAATAGCTGTTGGAATGTTGCGAAACTCGGATATGTTGTAGCTCATAATCTCAGCTACCTTTTCCAATTTGAATCACGTTGTTTGATGGAGTGTTTACGACGCTATGTCTTTCGACGCACTGAGGGGTAAGCTGTAGGAGGAGAACTTAACTCAATCTCAAGTGTTCAATCAAAGTTCAAGAATCTCACAAGAAATTAGAGGAGCAAGAGAAAGGTTGGGATGGAAGAGAGGGATGAAAGGGAAGGTTCCAAGAGAGTCCCCAACCAAGGAAACCCTATAAGCACAAAGATTCCCTCCCTATAGGGACCCCAATTTTGACATTTGTCCCTTCCCAACCAATCCAACCAAGTTGGCCACCCTTTCCAACCAAGTTGGCCACCCTTGCCAACCTAGCTTGGTTGATCCCAACCAATTTGCAGCTGCTACAGTAGAGTGACGAATTTACCCAACCCCAAAGATCCCAACTCCATATAGAGTCACCCCACAACTTCACTTTGTAACCGCCGCAATTGTAAGCTCATGAACTTTGAATCTTCATAGCCTTCGCGTTCTTGCTCCGATTGAAGGGATTCTTGTTGCGTCGAAAGATATTCTCAAGATCTATCATCACAAATACATGCTGAAACAAAATAACACAAAACACATTCTCAAACTCCAGAATACACCACACATAAATGCTTGCACACATTCATACCACACATACAGGTTGAAAAAAAAAATGGGATGGGAGGCAGACAGAATGTGATGGCATATGATGACATCACACAACACATGTGAGCTTGAGAGAATGGCATGTGAGCTTTAGTGAATGGTATGCGAGCTTGAGAAAATGGCATGCGATGGCATGCGAGCTTAAGAGAATGGCATGCGAGCTTGAGTGAATGGGATGCGAGTTTGAGAGAATGGCATGCGCGCTACAGAGAATGGCATGCGATCTTGAGACAATGGCATGCGAGCTTGAGTGAGTGGGATGCAAGCTTTGTGAATGGCATGCGAGCTTGAGAGAATGGCATACGAGCTTGAGAGAATGGCATTTGAGCTTGAGAGAATGGGATCTGAGCATGAGAGAATTGCATGCGAGCTTAAGGGAAAGGCTTGCGAGCTTGAGAGAATGGCATGCGATGGCCTGCCAGCTTGAGTGAATGGCATGCGAGTTTGAGAGAATGGCATGCGAGCTTCAGAGAATGGCATGCGTGCTTGAAAGAATGGGATGCGAGTTTGAGAGAATGGCATGCGAGCTTCAAAGTATGGCACACGAGCTTGAGAAAATGGCATTCGAGCTTGAGTGACTGGCATGCGAGCATGAGAGAATGGCATGCGAGCTTGAGAGAAAATGGCATGCAAGCTTGAGAGAATGGCGTGTGATCTTGAGACAATGGCATGCGAGCTTGAGTAAATGGCATGCAAGCTTGTGTGAATGGGATGCGATCATGAGAGAATGGCATGCAAGCTTGAGAGAAATGGCATTTCAGCTTGAGAGAATGGCATGCGAGCTTGAGAGTATGGCATGTGATGCCAGTTGAGCTTGGTAGAATGGCATGCGAGCATGAGAGAATGGCATGCGAGCTTGAGAACATGGCACGCGAGCTTGAGAGAATGGCCTGAGAGGTAGAAAGAATGGCTTGCAAGCTTGATTGAATGGCATGCAAGCTTGAGAAAATGGCATGCGAGCTTCGGAGAATGGCATCCGAACTTGAATGAGTGGCATGGGAGCTCGAGAAAATGGCATGTGAGCTTGGGAGAATTGAATGTGAGCTCGAGAGAATGGCATTCGAGCTTGAGTAAATGGCATGCAATGGCATGCGAGCTTGAGTGGATGGCATCCGAGTTTGAAAGAATGGCATGCGAGCTTCAAAGAATGGCACGCGAGCTTGAGTGAATGGGATGCGAGTTTGAGAGAATGGCATGCGAGCTTCAAAGAATGGCATGCGAGCTTGAGAAAATGGCATGCGAGCTTGAGTGAATGGCATGCGAGCATGAGAGAATGGCATGCAAGCTTGAGAGAATAGCACCTTAAGAGAATGGCATGCGAGCTTGAGTAAAAGGCATGCTAGCTTGAGTGAAGGGGATGCAAGTTTGAGAGAATGGCATGCGCGCTTCAGAGAATGGCATGCGAGCTTGAGAAAATGGCATGCAAGCTTGAGTGAGTGGCATGCAAGCTTTGTGAATGGCATCCGAGCTTCCAAGAATGGCATGCGAGCTTGAGAGAATGGCATTCGAGCTTGAGAGAATGGCATGCGAGCATGAGAGAATGGCATGCGAGCTTAAGGGAAAGGCATGCGATCTTGAGATAATGGCATGCAATGACATGCGAGCTTGAGTGAATGGCATCCGAGATTGGGAGAATGGCATGCGAGCATGAGTGAATGGGATGCGAGTTTGACAGAATGGCATGCGACCTTCAGAGAATGGCATGCGAGCTTGAGAAAATGGCATGCGAGCTTGAGTGAATGGCATGCGAGCATGAGAGAATGGCATGCGAGCATGAGACAATGGCATACGAGCTTGAGAACATGGCATGCGAGCTTGAGAGAATGGCCTCAAAGCTAGAAAGAAGGGCTTGCAAGCATGAGTGAATGGCATGCAAGCTTGAGAGAATGGCATGCGAGCTTGAATTTATTGCATGGGAGCTTGAGAGTATGGCATGCGAGCTTGGGAGAATGGCATGCGAGCTCGAGAGAATGGCATGCGAGCTTGAGTAAATGGCATGTGAGCTTGAGAGTATGGCATGTGAGCTTTAGAGTATGGCATGCGATGACATGCGAGCTTGGGAGAATGGCTTGCGAGCTTGAGTGAATGGCATGCGAGCTTCAGAGAATGGCATGCCAGCTAGAGAAATTGGAATGTGAGCTTGAGTGAATGGCATGCGAGCATGCGAGAATGGCATGTGAGCATGAGAGAAATGACATGCAAGCTTGAGAGAATGGCGTGCGAGCTTGAGAGAATGGCATGCGAGCATGAGAGAATGGCATGCGAGCTTGAAAGACAAGGCATGCAAGCTTGGGAGAGTGACATGCGAGCTTGAGTGAGTGGCATGCGAGCTTGAGAGAATGGCATGCGAGGTTCAGAGAATAGCATGCGATCTTGAACAAATGGCATGCAGGCTTGAGTGAATGGCATGCGAGCATAAGATTATGGAATGCCAACTTGAGTGAATGGCATGCAAGCTTGAGAGAATGACATGCGAGCTTCAGAGAATGGCATGCGAGCTTGAATAAGTGGCATGCGAGCTTGAGAGAATGGCATGGGAGCTTGAGTGAATGGCATGCGAGCTTCAGAGAATGGCATGCGAGCTTGAAGAAATGGAATGCGAGCTTGAGTGAATGGCATGTGAGCATGAGAGAATGGCATGTGAGCTTTAGAGAAATGGCATGCAAGCTTGAATAAGTGGCATGCGAGCTTGAGAGAATGGCATGCGAGCTTGAGTGAATGGCATGCGAGCTTCAGTGAATGGCATGCGAGCTTCAGAGAATGGCAATGCGAGCTTGAGTGAATGGCATGCGAGTTTGAGAGAATGGCATGCGAGCTTCAGAGAATGGCATGCGTGCTTGAAAGAATGGGATGCGAGTTTGAGAGAATGGCATGCGAGCTTCAAAGTATGGCATGCGAGCTTGAGAAAATGGCATGCAAGCTTGAGAGAAAATGGCATGCAAGCTTGAGAGAATGGCGTGTGATCTTGAGACAATGGCATGCGAGCTTGAGTAAATGGCATGCAAGCTTGTGTGAATGGGATGCGATCATGAGAGAATGGCATGCGAGCTTGAGAGAAATGGCATTTCAGCTTGAGAGAATGGCATGCGAGCTTGAGAGTATGGCATGTGATGCCAGTTGAGCTTGGTAGAATGGCATGTGAGCATGAGAGAATGGCATGCGAGCTTGAGAACATGGCACGCGAGCTTGAGAGAATGGCCTTGGAGCTAGAAAGAATGGCTTGCAAGCTTGAGTGAATGGCATGCAAGCTTGAGAGAATGGCATGCGAGTTTCAAAGAATGGCATGCGAGCTTGAATGAGTGGCATGAGAGCTTGAGAGTATGGCATGCGAGCTTGGGATAATGGAATGGGAGCTCAAGAGAATGGCATGTGAGCTTGAGTAAATGGCATGCGAGCTTGAGAGAATGGCATTCGAGCTTGGGAGAATGGCATGCAAACTTGAGTGAATGGCATGCAGGCTTGAGAGAATGGCATGCGAACATAAGATAATGCAATGCCAACTTGAGTGAATAGCATGCAAGCTTGAGAGATCGGCATGCAAGCTTCAGAGAATGGCATGCGAGCTTGCGTGAATGGCATGCGAGCTTGAGAGAATGGCATGCGAGCTTTTGCAGAATGGCATGCGAGCTTGAGAAAATGGCATGCGAGCTTGAGAGAATGGCATGCAAGCTTGTGAGAATGGCATCCGAGCTTGAGTGAATGGCATGCAAGCTGAGTGAATGGCATGCAAGCTTGAGAGAATGGCATGTGAGTATGAGAGAATGGCATGTGAGCTTGAGTGAATGGCATGTGTGCTTGAGGGAATGGGATGCAAGCTTGAGAGAATGGCATGCCATGACATGCAAGGTTGAATGAATGGCATGCAAGTTTGAGGGAATGGGATGCGAGCTTGAGTGAATGGCATGCGAGCTTGAGAGAATGGCATGCGATGGCATGTGATCTTGAGAGAATGGCATGCGATCTTGAGTGAATGGGATGCGAATTTGAGAGAATGGCATGCGAGCTTCAGAGAATGGCATGCAAGCTTGAGTGAATGGCATGCAAGCTTTGTGAATGACATGCGAGCTTGAGAGAATGGCATGCAAGCTTGAGTGAATGGCATGCGAGCATGAGAGAATGGCATGTGAGCTTGAGGGAATGGCAAGCGAGCTTGAGTGAATGTCATACGAGCATGAGTGAATGGCATGCAAGCTTGAGAGAACTGAATGCGATCTTGAGAGAACGGCATTCGATGGCATGCAAGCTTGAGTGAATGGCATGCATGTTTGAGAAAATGGGATGCGAGCTTGAGAGAATGGCATGCGAGCTTGAGAGAATCGCCTGCGAGCTTGAGTGGATGGCGTGCGAGCTTGAGAGAATGGCATGCGAGCTTGAGTGAATGGGATGCGAGTTTGAGAGAATGGCATGCGCACTTAAGAGAATGGCACGCGACCTTCAGAGAATGGCATACGAGCTTGACTGAGTGGTATGCAAGCTTTGTGAATGGCATGAGAGCTTGAGAGGTTGGCAAGCGAGCTTGAGAGAATGGCATTCAAACTTGAGAGAATGGCATGCGAGCTTAAGGGAACGGCATGCGAGCTTGAGAGAATGGCACGCGATGGCATGCGAGCTTACGTGAATGGCATGCGAGTTTGAGAGAATGGAATGCGAGCTTGAGAGAATGGCATGCGAGCTTGAGAGAATGGCATGCGAGCATGAGAGAATGGCATGCAAGCTTGCAAGAAAAGGCTTGCAAGCTTGAGAGAATGGCATGCGAGCTTGAGAGAATGGCATGCGAGCTTGAGTGAATGGCATGCGAGCTTGAAAGTATGGCATGCGAGCTTGTGAACATGGCATACAAGCTCGAGAGAATGGCATGCCAGCTTGAAAGAATGGTTTGCAAGCTTGAGTGAATGGCATGCAAGCTTTAGAGAATGGCATGCGAGCTTCGGAGAAAGCCATCCGAGATTGAATGAGTCGCATGCGAGCTTGAGAGAATGGCATGCGAGCTTGGGAGAATGTCATGCGAGCTCGATTGAATGGCATGCGAGCTTGAGAGAATGGCATGCAAGCCTCAGAGAATGGCATGCGAGGTTGAGTGAATGACATGCGAGCTTAAGAAAATGGCATGGGAGCTTGAGAGAATGGCATGCGAGCTTGAGAGAATGGCGTGCGAGCTTGGGACAATGGCCTGTGAGTTTGAGAGAATGGCATGCAGACTTGAGTGAATGGCATGCGAGCTTGAGAGAATGGCATGCATGCTTTGGAGAATGGCATTTGAGCTTGCGAAAATGGCATGCGAGCTTGGAAGAATGGCTTGTGCGCTTGAGTGAATGGCATGAAGCTTGAGAGAATGGCATGCGAGCTTGAGTGAATGGCATGTGAGCATAAGAGAATGGCATGGGAGCTTGAGAGAGTCGCATGCAAGCTTGAGATATTGGCATGCAAGCTTGGGAGAATGGTTTGTCTTTTTGAGAGAATGGCATGCGTGCTTGAGTGAATGGCATGTGAGCTTCAGAGAATGGCAATGCGAGCTTGAGTGAATGGCATGCGAGTTTGAGAGAATGGCATGCGATATTCAGCGATTGGATGGCGGTGGGTGATGCGGTGATTGACGAGGGCGCGAGACGAATAGAGGCCGGGATGAAAACGGGGTGAATTGAGAGCTGGTGCGCTGAGAAGACAAGGCTGGTGAACGATATACTATCGGCGGTCCCGTGCGAGTGGAGCCTTGGAGTTGGTTTTTCGGAGATGGGAACGCAGCAAAGGACATGCATGAATGAATGTTGTATGCGACACAGAAAAGTTCAAAACTACAAATATATCTAAGAAGGTTTAATCCAAATTTAATAATCCTTCTTTCTTGCGTAGATCCTTGCTCAGACTCCTTGCTACTACAATGACAACGGCAATCTTTCAACGGGCAGCAGCCATCGCGTGCACACGGCTGCCTTTATCCCTCCTGTACGTGCATCATCTCCATGCCAGGACTCACCAACTTGGACGAATCCAAGCAATAATGCGAGCACTCCTCTCGTGTGGGTAGTTGTGCAGTTGGGCCTTTTTGTACGGACTGACTGCGTTGTCAATGACGATGATCTTCTGTGTAAAGACCTCACCTCTCCTCACGTGCAAAGATTATAATCTAGGACCATTACATTGTAGTCCCGTCACATCACACAACATGCGGTGGGCACTCTCAAGTGCGCATCCACGTGCGCAACGTTGTACTGCAACAGCCACCGTCATGTGCGTGCGACAGCAGATGCACATGGCCTGCTGGTAGCCCAACGGCTCACGCCTCACGAGTGCGCATCCTCGATCTCAAACACGGCGCCGTCGCTCTGAGCAAAGTTGTGTGTTGTGTGGTCCACCACCTTGGATCAAAGGGGGGTTGGCGGCACGAGGGTGGGGGAGGAGTGAGTCGTGATGCAGAGGATGGGGAGCACACGGATGGCAGGGAGCACATGGCAGGGGATGGGAGACAGGAATCTTATGGAATGAAGGCCACACGCCAGCCGCATCCATCCCCTCCTCCTCCTCCCTTCTCCCCCCCCCACTCCCCCTCCTAGGGGCGCACGTTGGTGTCTTGGAGCTCGAGGTTGAAGTCCATGCAGGGCTGGGCGAAGAGCGGCCCCGCGTGCCACGTGCCTGCATGCACCTTCACCACCACCGCGCCCTCCATCACAAACACCCTCACCGCCCCCGGCTCTGGCGGCCGGTACCGCTGCCCCGCCGCTCCCCGCGGCACTCCCCTGCAGCAGTGGCGTGGGAGAGAGGCGGGGGCAATGCGTGGCCGCAGGAGGGAGGAGAGGGCCCATGGGCGTGAGATGGATGTTGGCTGGGGGATGGAAGGAAACGGGAGGAATGGACGATGGGGTGGGGGAGGGGAGATGGGAGAGGCATGCAGAGAACGGGGCAGAGAGGGCTCAAGAGCGAGCACAACACAGTGCACCTGAGAATGCCCCCTCCACCCCTGCTCCCCTTCCCTGCTCATGTGACCTCGTACCATCACTGCACCCAGCATCCTGGACCAGACAGAGCCCTCAATGCACCATGCGCCCTCACCCCCTCCCCCCCTTACTCATCATCATCATCACCACCATCCCCCTGCACGAGGGATGGCGGCGCCACGCCTAGGAACCATGGCTGCCCGCCCACGGCGCCCAGGCACTGCGTCACACGCGCGTGGTGCGTGATGCGGTCAAACCCCAGAGGGCGGTCCCGCAGCCGCATTACAGCGACGGAAAGTATTGTCCACATGTTTGTGACTTAGAGGAATTTTGCCATTTTAGGGGGTCATGGACATTAAGACTTAATCTTCTGGTGTGCCTAGTGTATGTAGGTTGGGGTAAGGCTCCACGCCCATGCCTTACATCACACAAGTATAATGATGTTTACAACAAATACTAGAAAATAACAATCTTGGTACATGTGGACAATTATTGCCAGGCGCAAGCAGCAAGTTACATCAACCCCAAACTAGTACCTAATCCACCGCCCTTTCGCCTTAGACACCGCCCTCACCCTCCTGGGCATGCTTTCCACCATGTGGGTGCACACATCCGCCGGGATCTTCTCCCATTTCTCCTACACCCGCTCCCAAAGGTCCAGCATACCAGTGGGAGGCTTATAAGGCTTGGCTAGCTGCCTCTTGAGATGAGCCCATAAATGCTCCATTGGGTTGAGGTCGGGTGAGGAAGACGGCCACTCTAGCACCCCTGAATCTTACTCTCAAAGCCATTCCTGTACGATACGCGACTTGTGCTTCGGGTCGTTGTCGTGCTGGAAGATAGTTTTTGAGGGTGTAAGCTGGTAAAGCTCAAGCGTACTGTTGAGATCGTCCTGCAGTATACTCAGCGAGAGCAGTCCGTCCACCCTACCATATGATTTTCTCATGAAACCCGCTCCCTTTTACGATATGCAGTCGTAAATTATCAAGCAACCGCCCCCGTATTTGACGGTCTGCTTGATTTGGTGTCTTTGGAGGGCAGTCCCTTCGTGAACGCAGGCGTAAGAGAGTCCGTCGGATGCAAGACGACCGATCTTGGTCTCATCCGCACAGATAACTCACTTCTAGTCGTCAACCGTCCAGTCCGCGTGGGCACGCGCCCATTCCAGCCTATCGCGTATGTTTTTCCGAGAGTGTCGCGGCTTCTTGGGATGCTTGATTGCGACAAGTCGGCTCCCATTCAAAGCGTTACGCAATGTCTTAGGATGCAACGTGATGCCGTGCTGCTTCTCAACGATTTTCGCCACGTGAGCGGAGATTTCTGCCTCCTCGAGGGTAATCGACCGAACTATGCCGCGGCGAACTCTCTCTGTCACTAAGCGAGGGTGACTGGCTGAGGGCATCGTAGGACGCACGTCACCGCGGGTAGACTCTACAATCGCCTTGATGGGCCGAACTCTTCCCTATGGCTAGCTGTTTAGCGATTCAACGATTGCTCTACCCCCTCCGCAACAAGGGAATGATCTATGCGTAGAGCGCCTCATCTAACGGTTTCGTGACGGCCTAATCATCGCAGCGGTCCTAGCCTATCTCCTGACTACTAGATAGTCGCGAGGGCAAGTAAGAAGAAATAGCGAGGTTAGGAAATAGATCTACTACGCTGCTTGGCCTAAACTGTCCGGATGCACCCACGCGGACGAAATCTCGTCCTCGGTAAAAAGTCGACCCCTATAAAACTGAAACCAGCATCCGTCACATACAGTACAGTACTACTTTACATCCAACCCCGAAATTTGATTCGTAACTAAACAAAGAAGGCACCAAACCAGTACGAGAAATGTTTTAAGGCAATTATCCGGGCAATACTTTCCGTCGCTGTATGTACACCCTACCAGGGGAAGGGAGGGGGGAGAGGATGGTAGGGGGGTGAGGGGTGGGGGAAGGGGGCGGGAGGATGGGGGGAAATACACTCCCCCAGATGTCTTATGATGGGAGCATGGCGGATGCAGTACACACAGCAGCACTAATGGCATTCCCACGGTGAATGGCCCTTATGCCACACAGCAATGCATACAGTCTGAGGCAGCTGCCTATGCAGCATGGCGTGCGGAGTGGGGCACCAGCAGCACTGTGTGCGTCCAGAACGAGTCACTGCAGCCATCGCCACTCTCCTCCATCCTTTCACATCCAACCATCCCCCCTCTCTCCCCCCACCCCATACGCCCCTTCACACCCCCCCCTCCCTCCCCCATCGCAAAAAACCATCGCGTCAAATTTTACTTCAAACAGACTCCCCAGTTAGTTTTCCGTTATGAGCTCAGGGCATTCCGCGAAGATAGTGGGAGACATGCCTGGATGTGACTTTCCGACTCCGCGACTAGGTTGCGTTGGTTGGCGACAAATCCTAGCCGCTCATCTGTCCACCCCACAACTAACTCTTCGGTATGATTGAAAGTGTGTCCAATGAGGTAGGCAATGATCTGATTCGTTCTGCTAGGCTGAACTGTTGCGCGAAAATTTCCCTTTTTTTTTTTTTTTTTTTTTAATTGGCAGGTTGTGGTTGTGTGATTCGTGAAGGCAGTGGCTGCGCTGGGTGTGCCTTCTGCGACATTGGTCTACGAAAGTGCGGCACCAATCTCCTATTAGTCAATGAAAGACAGAGTTACGAGTTCGTCAAGAGGGGTTACTGTCGCAGAAACCTGTCCATGTATCTTCTTTGATAACTTACGCGTTAATGATTCTGATGCATCAGAAATTTTGTTTCTGAACTTGTATATTTGCGCTAACTATGTGTACACTGGCTGGTTTTGTTATATTGTAATTTAGACCAGAAATTTTAATTGCGTTAAATAATATATATTACGTTCTGTAATCGCATTACTAACACACAGTTACGGCAATCACTACAGCATAAACAGTTAGAAGGTTATAACAGCAATTTCTACAGTGCCTACATTCCATCCAGCCATACTGCACTCTGCTACCAGAACCAAGCAGCACAAGGGCACTCAGTCATCATCGTCCAGCCCCTCGTCACTGATGAAGACGGTCTTGGTGGAGTTGGAGAACCGCCAAGCCTTGTGGGTGGCATTCTACCAAGGCCCCCTCGTCGGGTGAGCAGTGGC
>BQMB01001339.1:0-19965 GCA_027943415.1 Closterium sp. NIES-67 | reverse complement strand
AAAAAGCTTCACTATTGGACTATATCATTCTCTGAATCAATGTTTTGCTTCTTTTTAGGATATAGAGTTCTTCTATTTCATTAGTAAATTGAGGCAAGGCTGAACACTGCTCAGAGATCCAGCGTTGTTGAAATTGGGAATCCTTGTAAATTAGTCTTGTTTTACACACCATAGAGGCTACAGGAATGTGTGGCAGTATAATACGTAGCCACTTCTTAAGCTCTTTGGTACTAAACCAAAGTCGAAAAATATTCTTTCTTAGTAATAATTACCATATTTGCGGTCTCGAACGAATTGCGCCTACATGTGCTTTTAGCGCCCACACTTTTTCTAAATAACGCGCAAGCATTCGAACTGACTTTTCGTCAAAACCATCTGTGCATAACACGCCTCTACGAGGTGGATTTCCTATAATTGACCCATCATCGCACCACCAGATAGCCAAAGATAGCGGAGTAAGCTTATTAAGCCAACGACGACGAATACAAAGCCGTTTTTTTTGTACGTAAGATTATACATCAACGTAAGTTCGGGTAGACTCGCACTTTGAAATAAGAATTTTGTATTCTTACTATAACCACTAGCTTTAGATATTTGGACAGATTTTGGTGAAGCGATTTCTTTTAAATTGGCAATTTTCCAATCAAAATATTCCCTTTGAACTTGGCTGTGACGAATGGATAGTCTTGCATTTTTATAGCCTTTAGCTATCTGTAGACACCCATCCCCCAATAGTGTTCCACAAATAATAGATTTACAATGATCCGACAAAGATATTTGGTCAAAAAGTTTTACCTGTTTTTTTCATCACACCCAAAGACTTTCGGAAGAAAGCGCCCCTGCGCAGGCCCCCTGAAAACTTTAAGCCGGGCCGTTGACGTAATAAAGCATGATGAATAAAACTTGCATTTTTTGTAGTTCGTGGTGACATATCTTCTATCTTCTTTCTTTCATAGTCTCTACGGGTTACTCTATTATCCAATTGAGACAATAAGTACTTCCCTCGGGGTTACCACTGCTTTGGCTTTCCCCGAAATAGCTAGATTCACACTCACTCCTCACGGAGCAAGGGGACACCTTTGGCCATTTTTTTTAGAGCATGGCCGGATCTATCTAATCCTGTTTGCTCCCCATGCTTTCGCACCTCAGCGTCAGTAAAGACCCAGAAAGTTGCCTTCGCTTTTGGCCTTCCTTCGTATATCTGTGAATTTTATCTCTACACACGAAATTCCACCTTCCTCTATCTTACTCAAGTCAATTGGTGTTGAAAGTAATTCACCAGTTAAGCTGGTGGCTTTCACTTTCAGCCTGATTGACCGCCTACATGCCCTTTACGCCTAGTCATTCCGAATAACACTCGCCCCCCACGTTTTCTTTTATATACCAATAATTACTTATCGGATTAGACTATGCTTTCTACTTACTAGCAAACTTAGAGACTTATTTACTTCGAGACGAATATATTTTTTCAACTTCAGATATTAAGATCGAAAGTGGCTTTTTCCGTACTCTTCGACTAGGAGAATTTCTATAAATTAATTTTATTAATTCTATTATTTCGCTATATTCCCAATTTCTCGAGTCTTTGGAATGCAATTCTAAATAAGGCCGCTTCGATCTGTTTTTTTTTCCCTAGTATAGGGTAAGCTTCTGCATGAACCAATAATCGTTTTAAGACTTCTTTATTACTTGACCAATACACACAAGCGCCCCCTTTGACCGAGAACTCTTCAAGTGGAATTTCGTTCTATCCCCAAAATAAGAAGCTATGACTTCTAATATTAGGGAGCCTCCCTTTTCCACTGGTTTACGCAAACTAGCCTCAAAGCTTACACTTCTTTTATTGACTCTCACATGATAAGTTAAGCAACCGTCGCCCTCTAGTTGCCCCGATATATAATCTCCCGATATTTGTTTGAATTTCGGTAGCTCTATATCGAACTTCTTGTCGAAGGCCACTTGAAGAAGTCCCCGATCATTAGTTAATTGGTTTTCATTTACTGGCTTACAGCCTTCTGATCCATCCAACAAAGTTTGTGCCACTTATAATTATCATATATAAGCCAACTCGTTGAAATCGCTTTTTTATAAGATGAACCAGGCACACTCTTGTGTCTTTTTTTCCCAGCTTACTCTACTAAGACCTCCTACTCGCTTTGCCGCCTCTTCTTCAGAATCTACATGCATGTGAAATTTTAGATCAATTATTTCAAGTCGACCTTCAAGACTATTATGCCTATTTTCTTCTATAATAGATAAGACTGCTCTCATTATATGCAAATCCACCCATTTAATTCCATGCATAACCGCCTCGGCTTTATAAATAAATCCAAAAACTTACGCACTTCCTTGATACCCGATATTATAAGATTAGAAGCTCTTCCCGAAGTTATTAAACTTGCATCCCCTACTGATTTGCTACTACCATCCTTCATTTGACATCTTATTTGATGGTGCTCAAGTCTTCTTTTAACTCCTTCTAAGATAGCTCTTTCTCGTTGACTAAAGATAGCTACTGGGTGAACTCTATAACCTATAGGCATTGTTGGATCTTTCTTAAACAGTATTTGGAAAGATCCGTCTGTTTCAAAAAAACCAACTAGGTACTCCAAACTTAAACAAAAGGGGCCCAAGTTTTCTATTTTTCGGGTGTCTCTATTTGATTTGCTACCTCGCTCGATTGCGATGCAGCAGCTTGCCTTACCATAGAAGAATATGCACTGTCAACTGCTGCGCAGCCTATCTTCTTCCTTAATTTCTGAAATTCAAAATTCTCTATTTTAGTTCTCATATTTGCTTTCCTTTTTTTGTAAGCGCCGGCGTATTAGCTATTTAGCTCTCCTCTTTCGAGTCAGTCGTTACGGGGTTTTTGCTTCTCAGCAAAGAACTTCCCACGGCATTACCTTTATTCCGCTAAGGAATAAAGACTTTCGCCGTTATGAGCCGGATTTTTCTGGAACATCACTATTCCAGGCGGCAAAACGTTTTTGAAATACCGCTGCTGCTGGCACGTAGTTCATGTATTTCTTTGGTTCACACCAAAGCATAGACTATACCATACTCTTGCTTGGCAGCAAGAGCCTCGGCGTCTTATAGCAAGTTTTGCTATCTTGTACTTTGGAATCTGCAAGCAGATGCCATTTCCTCAGTCGTTACGGGGTCTTTCTTTTTTATAGAACATGGTAGGTACTTCCTTTTTTACAATATCATAAATGGCCTCTCGCAAAGACCCAAAGTTTCGTGCAGGAATACATAAACCATACTATGGGATATTAATATTAGATGATGATTTCCAGCTTTCAATTCTACTACCTATTTCAGCTGAATCATTATACTTTTTTTTTCTTGTTTAGAAAGACTTCCCACGGTATTACCTTTGAGTTACTATAAGCAAGCGTAACAAATCCCAAAGACTTCCACCGTTATGAGCCAAGTTCTTCGAATAACGCTTGCGCGCTATAAGGGCCAATTGTTAATTAGCCGGGGCTTCCTCTTCGAGTCTTGTCATTATCTCAAACTCGATGACAGAGCTTTACAAGCTATCTGCCCTTCTTCACTCACGCGATATTGCTGGGTCAGGCTTTCGCCCATTGCCCAAGATTCCCCACTGCTGCCTCCCGTAGGAGTCTGGGCCGTGTCTCAGTCCCAGTGTGGCTGATCATCCGAAAAGACCAGCTAAGCATCATAGGCTTGGTGGGCTTTTACCCCCCCAACTACCGTAATACTACGCGGGCTCATCAAATAGCGCATTCTAGCTTTCTAAGGCTTGAAAAAGCTACTTATATAGAGGATTTAGATTGTAATTTCCTCTACTACTTGGCAGATTCCCACGCGTTGCGCACCCGTTCGCCACTTTGTGAACTTTTTTGTTACAACGTTTGACTTGCATGTGTTAAGCATATCGCTAGCGTTCATTCTGAGCCAGGATCAAACTCATGTATTGGATTCAGTTTAGTGCTTTCTTTCGTTAGCACTTTTTTTTTATTGATAATTTAAAGAAATATTTATATAATTTGATTTCAAAAGTCATTGCGTAAAGTTGATAAAAAAGGCACCCCTAAGTATCGTAAGCAAAGCTTTCGTGGTGCGAAGCACGCGATAAGGTTTCGCAGAAAGTTTGAGCATGCTTCGCAAGTCTCCATAACAAGTCTCTGTCGCAAGCAAAGTTGTAACGAGGCTCCTTCAGGCAGGAGTGCATTTAGCAAGCAAAGCTTGCTAAATGCTCCGCGCCTCGCCTTTATGTGCGCAACCTTTGCATTCCCCGTCTAGCACCGCTTGTTAAGTTGCTTGTAGGCGGGGCGAAAGAGTTTTACGCTCGTTGATGAGGCGCGAAGCCTTCGCGAGCTTCGCTCGCTCTTGCCTGCGGCTGATTTGCTTCGCTTACGCTCGCACCGAAGGTTCGCTAGAACGAGCGAGCTAAGAAAAAAGCTCGCGATGGCGCAAAGCGTGCGAGCGCAAGCTTTGCAAACCCGCGAAGTGTGCTTTGCTTGCGAAGAAAAAAGCAAGCGAAGCAAACCACGGTTGGACGAGCGCAAGCGAAGCAAACCACGGTTGGACGAGCGCAAGCGAAGCAAACCACGGTTGGACGAGCGCAAGCGAAGCAAACCACGAAGTGTGCGAGCGAGCGAAGCTCGCGAAGGCGCCATCGCTTGTTCCTTCGGAACCTCGTTCTAGCGAATAACTTCACAAAAACTATTGATTGAATGCTGCGCACCCGCTTCACGCCATTGCTTCCCACCAGTAGTTGTATTGGTACAGAGTTATACGAAATTTGTATGATTTTTACATCATTTATTTTATGGCAAGATTTGACTATGCTTCTAATAAGGCTCGTCAGAGTGACAGTGGTACTTACAAGTATATTTTCATTCTGATCACATATCTTTTCAGAAAGAAAGAATAAGATAAAGTTTATTTAATTTTCATCTTTATTTAATTTTCATTCTTGTTATTTGAAATATTCTTTTTTATTTCATAAATTACTTGTTACACTGAAGCTTGGTGAAGTATTGCTAAGAATTGAATTACAACAGAGATTTTAGGTTGTTGCCTAACGGCCCTATGCCAATAAATTAGACTAGATTCACTGAGCTAAATATTTATCTAAGTTCACTTCAAAGAAAAAAGCAGCAAGTATCAATATTACAGTACAGTCTTTGACATTTTTGTAGTAACAAGAAAAGTTTTTGCTTTATTGGTAAACTTCATATAACTTTGTTAACGCAACATAACTTTTTTGTACAATTTTGAAAAATTTGGCCTAAAATTCTTTTTTAGCTAGGTCCGCAGGTGCGAAGCAAATATGACATTTTTTAAGTCAACTACAGTCAAGTATGTTAAAAAGAATTGACGGTCCGCAGGATTGCTTTTTAGATCATTTGCAAGTTCTTCGCACAAAAAAATGATACGCACAATGCATGCCAGCTGTATTCTGTTCTGCAAAAGCGCATTATATTATTATTTTGTTCTGCGAAAGCGCATTATATTATTATGTGCATGCAAGTCTTTCGCATCTTTCGCAAGTATGTCTTTCCCATAGAATAATGCATGCAAGCAAGCTTATGTCTTCCGCACGCACAGGTCCGCGAATTAAATTATTCGAACCTATCTAATGTTTCCGTCAGGTTCCGCAGGTTCCGTTTATGGTTGTGCAAAAAGCCCCAAAACGAGCGCGAGGGCCTAGCCCCGCAAAAAGAAAATACGTAAAAACACAGCTTGCAAAATATATATTATGCGCGACCATAATGCCCCGTCTGCGGTGCGAGCTGGCGTCATTATTCTTTGTTTTCGTTAGAACTTCGGCGCGAGCGCAAGCGAAGCCAATCACGCCTTCGGCAGCCTAATCTAATAATGTACCCGACGAAGGCGCTGAAGTCCTAACGAACTTCCCTTAGCGCGAAACACCCGTAAGGAAAGCCTCGCCGTTGCGAGGCTTTCTCGCACCGAGGGCGCGAACCGTGCGAGCCTTAGGACAGGACACCAAAGGAGCGCCTTCGGTGCGAGAAATTGGCACCTAAAGAACATAAAGCTGCTTCGCTTGCTTTGCAAGCGAAGGCACAAAGGTTTTTGTTTTTTTTTCTTTAGTCGCCAAAGGCAAGTAAAGGAGCACCTTCGGTGCCCTAAACGGCAACTGCGGAATCCGTCAGGCAAGAAAACGAGCTTGCTTTGCAAGCGAAGGCGCGTTAGAAATTCGCTTGCGCTTAGTTTGCGCGTGCTTCGCACGAGCAAACTAAGCACCTAAAGGCGGCGGAAACTAATGCGCCGAAGAACTTTGCAAGCGAAGGTCCGTGCTGCGCACCGTGCCGCGCACCGAAGGAAGTTGCTTTGCAAGCTTTCGCCTACCCGAATAACTTGCGAAGGACTTGCAAGTAGTTGTTGGTCTCCTATTGAAATGAAAATTAAATTAATTATGCGCTTGCGACGGAGACTTGCATCATTAAATTGGTTTTCATTTCAATAGGAGCTTGCCTGCATGATCACGCACGCGAGCCATTTGAAAACTCCGCGAACGAAAGACATTTCAAAAGCTTGCATTATTACACGAACACACAGACTTGCTTTGCAAGCGAAAGATTTTCGCAGAAAAGTGAGCAAGCTACAAAGTAGGCAAGTATAGAAAATTGTAGGTATAGAAAATTCTCTTCTCTTTTTTATCCTTAGATTAAATAAAGACAAAAAAAGCGGCCAGTGAAACTGGCCGCGGTATAATAAATTTAATTGATAAATGCGTTTTTAAGTGTTAGCTACAGAATCCCCCGAAGAACTCTATTTTTCACCATTGCCGCGTGATTTTACGAACGTTTCCCCTATCTTAGCGAATCCATGAAGGATGCCCGTAGCCACCGCTTCTTCCATCCTTTGAGTCAAAGGCAGGCCAACCTCTGCTCTCGCTTGACGACGAAGCTCCGAGAGATCCGCCATAGTATTGCGCCAATCAGAAGAGCTCTGCGCACTCTTGTGAAGCTCGTTAAATGTTTTATTAACTCTTTCGTCGGTATGACTTTGTTCAAAGGCCCGAATAAATGGATATGCAAGAGAAAAACTCAAATGAATTCGAATTTTATTAAAAATGGAATTATCACAAAATTCTTTTAAAAACTCGACGCCAAATTCTTGTTTTAAAAAATCATAAAATTCTGGGACGAATTTACAAACTAAGTACACAACATATCCTTCGAATAAAAATAAGTAATAGAAAATTAAAAGCCAAGGAAAATCTTTTTCTGCCAACCCATATGAAGGGATTAAAATAAGTGAGAAAACAATCTGACCCACAGAAGTCTTCATGAAAAAAAAATAAAGCAGGCAGTAAGAAAGAAAAGAAAATTTAAAAGAAAGAACCTCTACTTCCCACAACACCATGAGAATAGCGCGCCAAGGGCTTTCCCAAAACAGCACAGAAGCGGTTTTTATGCCTAAAGAAAACTTATTAAGTATAGTTAAGAACGTTTTCTTAAAAAGTTGAAATTGAAATCGAGCAACATAGTTATCTTGCATCTTTTTTTTTTATTGGTTCGCTAAAACAACGAAATTGAGAAAAGCAAAATTATTTTATGGGCGCAGAAAATTATTATGAGCATAAGATTGTCACAGGAAAAACACATAATAATGCAAGCGAAACATTCTGAAACACATACAGCAAGCATGCATTATTATGCGGTGCGAGAGATTCCGTTTTTGAAGAATTAAAAACGGCGGATAAACCGCCGTGTCCTTTAAAGTACATGTGTTAACACGAAAACAAAGACGTATTTAATACTGATTAAAAGAAAAATCCTTAGAAGTATTAATATTAGATTTCGTGTAACCTCATGGTGAACATAATCTGCTAAAATTTCTTCTAAACCTAAATGAAGATGCCAAACTACTAAAATAGTTAAAGAAATCAAAGCCATCCGGTAGGAAGTTGACATAAAAATAGTAGGTAATAACAATATTGCGGTTGCTCGCTGAATAAGCCAATGATTCAAGGCTGAATGCTTTGTGTTCATGCTATTAGACTTGTTTTTTTAAAGAAAATAAAGCTTCCAACTATTTAAAAGAATTAAAAGAATTGCACTTAATATCACGACTAAAGCGCCTGTAATGTATACTTTTGATAAATCTAAAAAAAATCCAAAATCCCAAAGTAGATGACGAATTCCATTACTCGTATGATAGCATAAAGCCAATAATGCCAAATTAGCCAAGCTAAACAGAAACCAATCAAAATATGCTGTAATAGTTAAAAGACACCAATAAATTGGATAAAAACTTAAGCCAAGGTCGCATACCTTTAAAAACAATATAGTAAATAAGAAAAGGACTGCTAAAAATCCTCCAGAAATTCTATGAAAAATAGACAAAGTAGATGTAAGTTGTGGTTTGTATATACTAAGATGAGGTGATAATGGTCGATTAATCTTCATTGTATCATGTGCTTTTTTTCTAATCTAATTATCTTAAATCAAGGTGACAGGATTCGAACCTATGACCCTCTGTACCCAAAACAGATGCGCTACCAGACTGCGCTACACCTTGAAAAAATAGGTTCCGTAAAGAACAAGCTTGCGAAGCAAGCCTAGGTGCGAAGCGTCCACTCCTCTCTTGTTATTTGTGCTCCGTCGCCTACGCTTGCTTCGCCTCCTAAAGGAAGCTAATAAAATAATGTCGCTTGCTTGGTAGCACAGCACGCGCAAACTAAAGAAAGCAACTCTTTTTTATAATAAAAAAGAGTTGCTTCGCTTGCTTTGCAAGCTTGTTCTCTTTTTGGTTGTAGGTTTACCTAGAAGCACCGCTTGCGTCTCCGTCGCAAGCAAAGTTCTAACGGGTTTGCTTCGCTTACGATCTCACGGCCAACGGACCTAATTGGTTGGTTTCCACGAGGAAATTCGAATAACTTGCGATGCGCAAAGCGTGCGAGCAAGCATCATTATTTTATTGAGTGCCTAAATGCCCGCAAAGCATGCGAGCGCTTCGCTTGCGCTCCGCGCCCAAAGGTCCCTAAAGGAAGGAGCGGCTGCTTTGCAAAAAGCAAGCGATGGCGCAAAGCGTGCGAGCGCAAGCGAAGCAAACCACGCTAGGGCGAGCAAGCGAAGCAACCGTACGGTTGCTTGCATTATTTATTATGTGCGCCTAATAATGCCCGCGAGCTTGCGCTTTTTTTTTTCGCACAAATCAAATGTTGCTTGCGACTGAAAAAAGCTTTGCTTGCTCGCTTTGCCTGTAGGGCTTACGGCACATTATAATGTGCCGTAAGCCTCGCTTTGCGTCTACAAGCAACGAAGGGGGCGAAGCACCGCTTTAGGGCCGTCAGAGCGAGCAAGCTTTGTTTGCGACGGAAAGCTTGCGTGGCCTCCGGTGCGAGCGCAAGCGAAGCAAATCACGGTTGGACGAGCGAGCGAAGAAAAAAGAAAAAAGAAAAAAGCTCGCGATGGTCCGGTTTGACGAGCGCAAGCGAAGCAAACCCACGAAGTGTGCGAGCTTGCGAAGAAAAAAGCTCGCGATGGTCCGGTTGGACGAGCGCAAGCGAAGCAAACCCGCGAAGTGTGCGGCGAAGCTCGCGAAGGAGGCCTGAGCGCCTTCGGTGCGAGCGCAAGCTTTGCTTCTAACGGGTATGTGTCGCTTGCAAAGCAAGCTAGTCCTTACGGAGCCATCGCTTCGGCCCGTTTTCTTTTAAGGTTTCGAAGAGGGGGGCCGTCGGACCGGCTCGCAAAACATACCGCGAGTTCTTCGAACCTTCATTAGAGTCACTTACCTTCGTTCTAGCGAACGTCTCTGTGGGTTTGCTTCGCAAGCGCTCGTTTCAAAACCTAATAGGTAGAATGAATGCAGTATACTTTTATGATATCATAGTATATAACCGCAACTCTCATAATCTCATATTTCTTTTACTTGTCTAAATAACTTCAGCTTTACTTTGAGTAAAAAACAATACAAAGCATAGTTGACTAATCGAGAATGTTTTGCTTGCGAAGCGAAATATTCTTATCTATTCTATTATGGTGCTCAGAATCTGTTAATACATGTTTCGCGGTGTCCTAACGGCCATCCGGTAATCAATCATGCCTGATTGCCTCCGGCTGAAAAAAAAGAATGCGGAGCATTGAGCAAGCAACATGCATTATTCTATTGTTTTGGCTGGGAAAGATCGAAAATGCTTTGCGTCTTTCGCAAGCGCCATGCCATGCCAAGCATTGTTATGAGCGGTCTTGTATGTCTCCGTCGCAAGCTTTGCTTGCTCGGGTATTTTGCTTGCGTTGCAAGCTTGTTTTCGACCGCTTCGCGCCTTACTTAGGTTCGTCAAAGCGAGCAAGCGACATTATTAACGGAGACAAGTTCTTCGAACCTAACGTTCGTAAGAAGCTTCGCTTGCTTTGCAAGCTCGTTGTAGCGAACCTTCGCTTCTTTCCTGACGGAAACCTCGCAGAGCACCGAAGGCGACCTTCGCTTGCTTCGCAAGCTCGGGTATTTCGCTTGCGTAGCAAGCTACTCTTGAAAGAGCCTGACGCTTTCGTTTCCCCACAAGCAATGCTTCGCTTGCGTCTCCATAGGAGACCTTCGCTTGCCTTAACTAAACTAATAGGATACCTCGGGAAATGAGTTTGCGTAGCAAGCGAAACATAGACTTGCGACATTATTTCTATTTAGCGAAGCGTGCGAGCTTGCTTGGATTATCACGCTAAGAAGCAAACCCGAAGCACAGCAAGCTTCGCTTGCGTGCTTCGCAACTCCATGAAATTTTTCAATCGGACATTTGAGAAAAAGCCTAAGTAAAGACCTTCGATCCTACTCTACTATTTATTATGAAAAAAGGGCGCAAGCTTCTTATATCTTCAAAAAATTCTCTTAAATATGATAAAAAAAATACAGTAACGACTTAGTTCAAAAAAGTCTGTACGAAGATTCGCTAGAATATGTATTTTTAAGGTAATCTCATTTTTCTGCGCTTGGCGCCTTTTCAAATAACAAAATAAACAACGAATCATTTCATCATTTATGGATGAGTTGGACGTTTCGCACGTTAACTAGATAACTAATAAACTTGCTACTTTCGTTTATCCTTCGTACCTGAGATTTTTTTTATTTTATTAAATTAAAAACCATGCTTGGAAAGATTTGAACTCTCAACCCCCAAATCCGAAGTTTGGTGTTCTATCCAATTGAACTACAAGCATTAATTTGGTTAGATTCATCTAATCTAGTCAAAAATGGTTAATAAGTAAATAGAAGAAAAACCATAAATACTTAAAATACTTAAATAATTTAAACAATGTATTTAACTTTATTACTTTTTTTGTTACCACAAGACCGCCAGATCATGATCTCTTCGAAAATGACTAATAAACTTCGGATTTGGGGCCGAGAAGTTGGTATTTTATAATATCTTAATAACACAGATAATTAATCAGCGCGTGACTGAAGCAGAATAAACCTTTTAATTTCTGCCGCTTAGCAACTGTAAAAAGAATCACTTGATCATTTTTTTAAGAAAATAGATGATCAAATCAATAGGCGCGAAGCGTTTCAGCGCATTAGGTTTAAAGAAAAAAAGCAACTTATGGATCTAGTTAAATATTTAACGTTTTCAATGATTCTATTTCTTTTAGGTATCTGGGGGATCTTCTTAAATCGTAAAAATGTACTTATAATGTTAATGTCAATAGAATTAATGCTGTTGGCAGTTAATCTTAATTTTTTAGTCTTTTCTGTCTATTTAGATGACATGATGGGTCAATTATTTGCTTTGTTTATTTTAACAGTGGCTGCTGCTGAATCAGCTATTGGTTTAGCTATTTTAGTTATAACTTTTCGAATACGAGGTACCATCGCAGTCGAATTTAGGGCGACCGTGCTAAAGCACCTGCAGTGTACACGCAACTTATCCATAACCTGTGAGGGTTGGAAAAAAAAGCATGTTGTTAGAACCAGTTGTCCATAACATGACTGGTAACTCTAAAATTTAGAAACGAATTTGCTTAGAGATGAGCTTATCACAAATCAGAGTATCTTTCGGCCCACTGCGTGCCTATTGCTTAGAAAGCTACAAATAGTTAAAAACAAAAAAAAGAATCTTGCAAGATATTTTTTTGCGAAGCAAAACCTTCAAATCAATCAATATACGAGAAATCTTACTATAGTTCAAACTTAGGCAAACTGCTGAACGTTCGAAAAACTCGCGTAGCAAGTTGCATGTGTTTCGGATTATGTGCAAGTTGTATGTGTTTCGGGGGTTGCTTCGCTGCGCTTGTTTTCTTCGGGGCATTATTTTATTAGGCGCACATAATAAAGCAAGCAAAATTCTAACGCGCGGAGTGTGCTAGCTTGCAAAGCAAGCGTTTTTCAGGTTTGCAAAGCTTGCGTATAGGAGACCTGGTGGACCTTTACACACACTTAAAGAACTTATCTTGATTAAAAGAATATCCATGGAATTGCGATTGCTTTAAAGTTACTGCAAACTTCTTTTTTTTAGAAAGAACATCTTATGCAAGAAAGTCACGTACTTGACGGTGATAAATAACGATCAGGCGCGCAGTGCATGACAGATAACCTTTATTGGAACAGGGTACTTAATGACATCTCCAAGTAAACTAAGTCGTACTGCAGGTACTAACGGTGAGATCATTCTTACTTGCTTCGCAAGGTATCCTTCCTATCAGGCGGCGCATTATTAGATTATGCGCGGTACCGCTTGCAAAGCAAGCGAAAGGAGGTTCGAAGAACTTGCCTAGGAGACGCAAACGAAGCCCCCCGTCTACCACCACCACGAGAGAGATGGGTTATAATAATGAAGTCAGAGGATTTATAGTACTGGCCCCGCCTAACGGCGCCTTGTAAAAGGTAAGCAAAAAAATAAGGGAAGAAATCTAATCGTTTTAGCTTATAGTGAGAAACCTTTGAAACAATAAGGTGGGCGCCTTCGGCGCTCGTCAGAGTTAAAGTATGAAGAACTTGAAAATACTTTGAACAGGATACTTATAGGTTTTTTCTTTCTGGGGACCTACTTCGATAGTGCTAAATTGCAGCTTTGTCTGTTTTTTATAGAAAGTTCGAAACTCTGGGGTACATAGCAGCAACAACGGACTCGAGAACAAACCTCTCTAGTAGACTAGGAGGTCTGAATACAATTCAGTAACTTATCTCTATTCTATAAAGCTATGTACAATAACGTACTTAAGCTCAATTGGGAAAAGCTAAAAAATTTACTGCCCCCAAGTCTACCCCATAGAAAATTTTTTTGTCTTAACAGCTCATAAAGAAAATGGAATTACACTATCAAGTGTTAGATCTTTGTGCCTAGGCACAAAGATCTAAAAATAAAGATCTTCGATCATAGAAAAAAACGAAAGATTAATAAGCTAGACTGGTGAGCCGTATGATGGGTGACTATCTTGTACGGTTCGGAGAGCACTATAAATAAACCTAAAGACAACTTACGTAGCGCTGTCTGATCAAAAAAAAGAAAAGCTACCTTCGAGAACCTTTAGGAATATTTTTTTGACTCTATTTAATTCAATGAAAGGATAATTTTTTTTTTAACGCAGGGAGAGGGTTCGATTTTACTTTCTTAATACTCTGACGAGCCTTAGTTTTTACAACTCGGCCACTCTCCCAAATCTATTTTCACTAGAATTTTTTTGTAGGTTGCCTACAAGCTTAGTTTAAATAACAATTGTTTCGCATGTTTCGGAATGTTTCACACTAGTTTAATGCAAATGCTACGCATCTTTCGCCGGCGAAGCGAATGGATTGCACCAATGCAAGCAAGTGCTTCGTATCTTTCGCTTGCATTATTAAATTAAGGCGCGAAAACGGGTGCAAAATGCGAAGCATGTGAGCTTGCTTGCACACTTTAAGTTTAATGCACGCTAAGAAACACATAAGCTTGCTCTAAAGGTTCGGCAAGGCGCGGAGCGTGTGAGCAAGCAACATTTGATTTGTGCGAAACAAAAAAGCAGAAAAGCTTGCATTTATGGTTGGTTAGAAGAAGCATGCTACGCATTGAGCACCAGTAACATGGAAGCTCAACGCAAAGCATGTTTTCTGCGAAACATTATTATATTATTAAATGCATGCATTTAATAATATAATAATGTTTGCCTTTCGCTTTCAAGCAAGCTTATGTGTTTCGCTTTCAAGCAAGTATGTGTTTCGCTTTCAAGCAAGTATGTGTTTCGCTTTCAAGTGAAAATTCTTCGGGGCATAATAAAACGCGCATAATTTCTAACGAACCTAACTTTCTACGGGCATGCTTCGCACATAAAAAGAAAATGCAAGCTCTCGGGCATAATAAAGAAAACGCGCATATCCCACCCATGCAGCCTTCTTCTGGCGAACCAATAATGCCGCGCATGCATTATCCGCACTTTCCTTCGCGAGCTTCGCTCGCTCGTCCAACCGTGGTTTGCTTCGCTTACGCTCGTCCAACCGTGGTTTGCTTCGCTTGCGCTCGCACGCTTTGCGCCATCGCTTGCTTTTTTCTTTGCTTGCTCGCCCAACCGTGGTTTACTTCGCTTGCGCTCGTCCAACCGTGGTTTGCTTCGCTTGCGCTCGTCCAACCGGACCCTTGCTTTTTTTTCTTTGCTTGCTCGCTCTGATTAAGCTCACTACTAGGAGACCTAACGCGCCTTCGGTGTGAGCTTTATTATGCGCGACTCTAACGAGCCTTCGCAAGCTTCGCTTGCTCGGTGTGACGGAGGGGGGGCGCGCGCTCGTTTTATTTGAAAGGGGAAGGCCCGGAGCGTGCGAGCGCAAGCGAAGCGGTATGCTTTGCAAGCGCCTAACAATGCCCGCGAGATAATAAAGCAAGCTCGCACGCTTCGCGTCGTTATCGAAGAAAAACAGTTGGCGTTGGGGTTCTGCATAAAAACGCACGCCAGTATGTTTTCGTGCATAATAAACACCGAAGGCGCCAGTTGGGGTGCGAAGCGAGGTCTGCTTGTAGGTTTCCTACAAGGACCGGAAGCGACATTATTAGACGACGGATACTTGCGAAGCTTCTAACGAATAGGTTTGGGATAAATTTGCATTCGGACATTTTCTTCGCACCTACGGACATTCTTTCTTCGATTTTTTAGTTCTTGAAACAATTAGAAGACTCCTAAAGAATCAAGTGGTTAATGAAAAGTGTAGTTGCGGGTTCGGAATTTCAAGATTTTTGAGTACCCATACAAGCGAAGTCTCCTAGTTAAAAGCACTGGGAGAGGCAGGATTCGAACCTACGTAGAAGACTTTCAACAGATTTACAGTCTGTCGCTTTTAACCACTCAGCCACTCTCCCTTAAGAGACACCGATGATCTTTCATCGAAATTGTAATGCCAACTTTGTACTCAGCTACTCAACAACTAACAGGCTAAAATGAAATTGTTAGACGCGAATCCAATACAACAAATTGAAATTTTTTTTTCAATCTATCTAACAAAAAAGTAACTCAAAGATAGGTGCATTCTTAGCTCAGTTGGATAGAGCAACAACCTTCTAAGTTGAAGGTCACAGGTTCGAATCCTGTAGAATGCGTTTGTTTGCTTTATTTTATCGAAAAGGAATAGGTTCCCTGAGGTGCGCAGCATCAGTGGGTATGAAGACAAAATCTTCATACCCACTGATGTGTACTAAATACCTACTAAGACCAACGATTCAGTTACTTTAGTTTCTAGGAAACTAGTAAACTTCTAATCTTGGAAAATGTTTCGCTTGCGAAGCAAGTTTTCGCGCCATAATCACATATGGTTCTCGGGTATATATGCATGACGCGCTTAAACGGCCCCCAAATCGTCCATTTACGCAAGCGGTCCAGGGTGCGACTCTGACGCCCCTTGCATATATGTATGTGAAAGCAAAGTTATAACAGGTTCGCTTACGCTCGCACTGAAGGCGCCTTGTAGGCGCAAAGCGTTCGCTTAGGTCTCTACAGGAAACTTACAAGCAGCGAAGCTTGCGAAACAAATCCGGTGCTAAACGCAGCGCCTTCGCTTGCTTTGCAAGCTCGTGGCATAACAAGCGCATTATAGTTTGCAGAAGTCAAGCTTGCAAAGCAAGCTTTGCAAACCCACAGAAAGCAACGCGCCTTCGCTTGTTTCGCAAGCTCGCACGCTTCGCGACCTTCGGTGTGAGCGCTTGCAAACCTTTGCTTCCCCTGCAGCGGTGCCTGCCTTTAGCAACGACGTCTCCGTTAATAATGTCGCTTGCTCGTTCGTTCCGTAACGGAACCAAAGGTTAGGTTCCGCGCTCTCCTCCCTCCCCTAAAGGAACCTCGTTAGAGTCTGCGAACCTTTAGGTAGGCTCTTTTAAGATAAGATTAGGCTCTTTTAAGAGTTGCGAAGGAGACCTTTAGGTTCGTAAGAAGGCAAGCTTTGCGATGCTTTTGGGGCATTATATTCTTACGCGCTTGCTACGCAAGCTAATTTCTAGGCGCGAAGCCAACGCGCATAATGAATGATACAACCTTCTGGTTCGCTTGCCACACAACTTTCTTCGGATATGCTCTGCTTCCCTGCATGCTTTGTGTTTCGCAAGCAAAGCTTGCTCGCACGCTCTGCGCCTTCTGCGGGTTTGCAAAGCTTACGCTCGCACCGAAGGTTCCGTTGCGATAGCGTGTGAGCAAGCTTTGCTTGCGAAACAAAACGAGCAAGCTTGATTTGTGCGAAGGCGCCTTTAGAAAATTCGCGGTGGTGCTCCCAACTAATAGGTTCCTTTAAGCTGCCCTTTAGTCGCCTAAACGGCAACCTGGCGGAACCTTTAGTAAACCTATTTTTCTTTCTGCGAACCTGGATTTCGAGTTCTTGTTTAACTTTTGTTATTTGTCAAAGTTTACGACGAAATCTTTCTAGTTACTATTATAAAAGATAAGCCTTATACTTGTTTCGGATTAAGGCTAGAAAGATAGTTATCTCAATTAAAAGAGAAATTGGTAACCAAGCTGCGATTTGGCACCAAATATCCGGAGGTGTTACTAAAGCTGCGAATATAGCAGAAAATACAAAGAATGTTCTTCGATGTTTGATGCAATCTTGTAGATCAATAAAATTATATTCTATACAGCATATAAAAAAGACAGGTACTTGTGAACACAAAGAAGCTATAAACAAAAAACGTAACGTCAATAGAATAAAGTCATATATTTTAGGCTGTAGATGAATAGTTAAGAGACCTCGTGAGACTGTGAAGCTGCTTACCTTATATAAAAAAAACCAAATATTAGGCATTATCCACAAATAAACTAGTAAAAAGACAAACAAAAAAGCGAATAGACTAAGGAGAATTGCACGCCATAGTTGTAGCCTTTGAGTTTTACTACAACTCGGGATGAAAAAACACCATATTTGATATAGTAAATATGGTGTACAAAAAAAAAAGGATAGTAAAAAAGAAGTGGTAATATAAGTATTAAAGGATTCTGTGAGTTGAGTACATATAAAATTTGAGTTTGCTTTGACCACTTTCAGAAAAGGCTTAGTTAAAATAAATAACAAATATTCAGAAAAACAATAACAATAACTACATGTGACAAGAAGACAAAGGGCACCATAGGTGCCACGGATTCGAGCTTCCTTAAAAATAAGTTCTAAAGAAGAATGCATAGATCTATTATTTTTTATAGTAAATTAAACTGATTCCGATGTCAGTAAGAGCATAAGCGACATAAAATGAGGTTCCTTTAGGTTCCGTTAGGTTCGTCAGAGCGAGCAAGCAAAGCTTGCGAGTAAAGCTTACAAAGAAAAAAGCAAGCGATGGCGCCTTCGCACAAATCAAGCTTGCTCGTTTTGTTTCGCACAAATTTGCTCATTCTGACGAACCTAACGGAACCTTCGGTGCGAGCGCAACCAAACCACGCTAGGGCCAGCAACCTTTACTTGCGAAGGTCCGTAAGGACGAGCTTGCGAAGAAAAAAAAAAAAGCAAGCGATGGCGCAAAGCGTGCGAGCGCAAGCTTTGCAAACCACGGTTGGACGAGCGCAAGCTTTGCAAACCACGGTTGGACGAGCGCAAGCGAACCGCGAAGTGTGCGAGCGAGCGACATTTAATTTGTGCGAAGGAGTTCCAAGACAAACATGTCCCATAGTTACGATGTAAAAAAGCTGGAATCCAGCTTTTTTTTACATCGTAATTTTTTACTGTTCTATCTTACAATTTTCAAAAATTGTTCACAGTTCGCTTTAAAGTTGGATTCTTTTGTCTCTTTCTTCATTACCAAGTGCGTAGTAAGCGTAGTAATTTGTGGAGACTTTATTGAAAATTTAAAATAAAAGATCTAGATCTATTTTGTAAGGAAACTGAATCTGGTTGGGTTCATATAAAAGAACGGCGTTCAATGTTTTATAATTTACTTCCATATGAGATACTTTTGGATAAATTCGATTGTTCTCTTGATTTAACTTAATAATAGATCTAAGCAAATTAAAATGACTAGGTGCGCAGCATAAAATATCGCCTGCTTCTAAAGTAGCACTAGGTATGTCTACTACCCGAAAATTCACACAAATTTTTCTATGTGCTATTAGCTGTCTTGCCGTAAAAATAGTAGAACAGAAATTAATACGAACAAGAATTACATCTAATCTTGTTTCAAGATTTAATAATAAGCTTTTTTTTTTATCCAAGTAACTATAAGTAAGATTTGACAAAACGCTTGGCTTAACGCCGTAAAAAAGAGATAATTTTTTCATATGTTGTAATTTTATGGAAAAATCAGATTGCTTTCGATTTGTCTTGTTTTTTAATCTACTAATTAAAGTGTGTTGCTTCGGAGTAAGTTTTTTGGTTTGCCATATATTTTCATATATTTGACGACAAACTTTAAATTTGGAATAAGCCATTTCAAATTTTTTTCTATTTTTAAAGATCAGAACGGAACGTAAGCTAAAGTAAGAACTATCGAATTGGGAAGGTATCCGAAGGCGCAAAGCTTGCGACGGAGACGCAAGCTTTGCAACCCCGCACACAATCCCCCTCGCTCGAGGCTCCTTTAGGATAGGAGCGCACCCCATCGGTATCGGTGCGAGCGTAAGCGAAGCAAACCCGAAGAAACTTTAGTTTGCGCAAAAATGCCCAAGCTTGCAAAAAAGCAAGCGATGCGCAAAGCGTGCGACCTTGCTTTTTTGCAAGCGCCTAACGATGCCCGCTATAACGAGCGCAAGCGAAGCATCCCCCGTTTAGCACTGCGAAGCAAACCCGAAGAACGGTTTCCGGAGGTTGCTTTAGGGCACCAAAGGTGCCGCTAAAGGGCAACCTGGCAAAACCTTTAGGAAAGGAGACTTGCTACGCAAGCGAACCAAAAGCAAAGCTTGTGCTTTTTTGTTTCGCAAGCTTTCCCGAAAAACTTGGATTATCACGCGCGCGAAATACCCGAGCAAGCTTTGCTTGCGACCGAGACATGAAAATTTTCTGCGGACATAAGAACTGCGGACATTCTTTTAGAACCGACATAATAAAAAATAAGTAAGAAAAAGATTTTTTTTTCTGCTTCGCACCATCGAAGGGGACCTCACAATGCGGAGTTCTTCGAACCTCTTCTTTTAACAGTTTTACTTGCGAATCGATACAGCCGGATTTTCTAAGCGACTTTGTCGCAATGGTTGGCCGGCTGTTTAATTGGTTTAAGTTATTGTAAAATTCAATTTGTTAAAGAAAATTCAAGGCTCGTTAGAGTATTAATTTGCTTTCTAATTTGCCAAGAACAGGTAATATTGCGAAGTACAGAAAAAAACCTAAGGAAGCTATTTGTCCAATAGTTACATAAGGAGCTTCTACAGGTTGACATCCAATCCAACCTAAAAGCAAGCAATCTGCTACAAGCAACCAAAATAATTTTTTATGAATTGGTCGAAAGCAAGAACTTCGTACGTACGAAGTATTAATAAAAGGTAAAGCAAATAATGAAACAAAGACTAGTCCTATAGCAGCTACACCCCCTAATTTATTAGGAATACTTCGAAGAATGGCATATACAGGTAAAAAGTACCATTCAGGTACTATGTGAGCTGGAGT
>BQMB01001338.1:15000-17500 GCA_027943415.1 Closterium sp. NIES-67 | reverse complement strand
CGCTGACGGTCACCCCGTCGGTGACGCTGCCTGAAGTTCATTAAACCTTATCATTTAGAGGAAGGAGAAGTCGTAACAAGGTTGCCGTGCGCGGCACAAAACCCCTTCCGCAGGGGCTTTGCACGTACACGGAAGCCTGAGCGGCCTGCCTCTCGAGGGGCAGGTGCGTCTCTCCCTCTCGCCGACGGATAGAGAGGGGAGGGACGCTAAGCGCTAGTGCACCGGGGTGGGATTTGCGGCCCGTGAGCGCGACCCCCCCTCGGCGCGACACCGTCCAACTGCGGAGACCTCTCGAGAGGCCGTGCTACCAAGCGCCGGCCCGGCTCGGCTGCCCCCCTCTTATCGACGGGGTCAGACGGCCGGGGGCGTGGCCCGACGCAGACAAGGCGTCGGGGTATGGTGACAACGCACGGCCGGGTGAGACGATCCGCAGCCAACCCGGGCCCGTCTCCGGGTCCTACCTCCAGGACCCGAGACCGGCAAGGGGCAGTTCACAGACTGAACGACGGTGGGTCTGCCTCCGAGCAGGCCTAAGATACAGTCGGCGAGCGCGGGAGACCGCGCTCCTCGTCCCGAAGAGGATGCAGGATTTCACCGTTCCGTAGGTGAACCTGCGGAAGGATCATTGACACACTCAGTGAGCCCTTGGGTTGCGGGGTCAATCGCAGCCCAAACCCCGGGTCGGCAGGTGCGGCGCTCGCGTTGCATCGGCCTCCTGGGTGGGGAAAGCGCGTGCTCGCGTCCCGCTCGCAAAAAGGAATCGGGTTCCACCCGTGCCCGGGCTGCGAGCGGCGACGAGAGAGATGGCGGGCTCTCGCGTTCCTCCTAGGAGGAGGCGAGCGTCCAGAGCACGCTCGAGGGCACGGAAGGATGACGACCGGCGTTCAGCCGGCTGCCGGATCTCCGTGCCCGTGGCCTTGTCGGAGGATCCGTCGGAACAATGCAGGAACCCCACCTCAGGCCGTGCCCCGCGAGCGCGTCGGTCGGTTTTGGCGAGCGATCGGCGAGCTGGCGTGGTGCGGTGGCTCGAAAAAAGTCCGAGCACCGATGGATCCGTTGTGGTGCTGAACGGAAAGCGCACCCCGACAGGCATGGGGCACCGCCCTGGTTGATCCCAGACCTCGGCAAACGCCCCTAAGAACGAGTGACGAAACGACCGCCCTCGGGTCCTCCGGGTTGCTCGCAACTCGGGGGGACCGGGCGAACCTCCTCTCGCAGGAGGTCAGGTTGCCGTCCCCTCTCACGCAGCGAGCTTATTAGGGCCGCCACCCGAAAGGCTAGCCGCGATCGGGGAGCGAGGCAAGACGCGGACACGGTCGGCCTGGGCGGAGGGGTGGCACCCGAAGCTCTTTCCTTCCAGTTCGTGACGAGCCTCGACACCAGGGAATGCAGCAACCCGGCGGCACCGGGCGTCCATGCGGACAAAAAAAAAAACTCCCCAGCCCTGATGGAAACAGCTCGGGCCTACCAAGCGCAAGCGAGGGAAAGCCCGGGGCCTGACCTCGAGTATCCTCTGAACACCTTTCCTTCCGACGCTCCTCCTCCCAATCCAGCGTCCCCCGCCACCGGTGCTCGGTCTCTCTTGGCATCGGCGGTGTGACTGCGGGGTCTTGCTCGCCCGGCCTTCTGAATTCCTCTAGGAAGGCTCGGGAAGGGGCGCCCGCGGTGATGGCAAAGGGACCCTTTTGCTACCCCCAACCGTCCCGCTCGCAGTGCATCAAGGAGCTGCGGGCAGAGGCGGAATACAAACCTCTCCGCAACCGGAACTGGCCGTCCGGTCGCAAAAAACCCTCCCTTGAGCGGGGGCGCCCACGGGCCCCGGCACCTAATAAAAACTGGGACCCCACTCCTGACGATGGATATCTTGGAACCTGGCTCGATGAAGAACGCAGCGAAATGCGATACGTAATGCGAATTGCAAAACTCCGTGAATCATCGAAACTTTGAACGCATGTTGCGCCCGAGGCCTCGGCCGAGGGCACGTCTGCTTGAACGCCACACACATCCAGGTGGAACCTCGCATCCGAACCCACCCCTCCGCACGCAGCTAAGTGCGGCAGGGGAAACGGGACGGGAAAGCAATGCGGGGCAGACAAGGGGCGCTCGGGTTGGTGTGGGCTCCGGCCCCCCCCTTTCTCCGAGACAATCGCTCGTACCTGGGAAAACGAGATGGCCGTCGCAACCCGTGCGCTCCGGGGCACAAATGGGGGGCAGTCGGTTGAAATCGCAGGGCCGCATTAGCCCGTCTCCGCTCCTCTCGACCCCAGTGCAGATCCCCGGGCGCCACCCGGGAGGACGCGAGTGGGACGAGCGAGATGAGGCGGGCGGCGACCCCGCTGGGCTCGGCGAACCCAGCCGGCCAACGGACTCCGTCCGGACCTCCCAGCAGGTGGGGGGGCCGGTCACTCGGTCCCTCTTTTCTCTCCCGAGACGGTCGCGAAAAGGTTCGGGAGCCGGGGGCGTGGCAACCCCCGGTCTCCCCCTCCAAAGTAGCGCACAA
>BQMB01001338.1:0-10000 GCA_027943415.1 Closterium sp. NIES-67 | reverse complement strand
GATGGGGTCCGATCGATCGATTCGGATCCGGATGCGGTCGGATTCGGATGGGTTCGATCGATCGACCCGCATGGGTCCGGTCGATCGATTGGGGTCCGGATGGGGCCCGGTCCATCGATTCGGATCCGAATGGGGCTGGATTCGGATGGGTCCGGTCGATCGATTTGGGTCCGGATGGGGTCCGGTCGATCGATTCGGATCCGGATGGGGCCCGGTCGATCGAAATCGGATCCGGATGGGGCTGGATTCGGATGGGTCCGGTCGATCGATTCGGGTCCGGATGGGGTCCGGTCGATCGATGGGGGTCCGGATGGGGCCCGGTCGATCGAAATCGGATCCGGATGGGGCTGGATTCGGATGGGTCCGGTCGGTCGATTTGGGTCCGAATGGGGCCCGGTCGATCCATCCGGATCCGGATGGGGCTGGATTTGGATGGGTCCGGACGATCGGCCCGGGTCCGGATGGGGTCCGATCGATCGATTCGGATCCGGATGCGGTCGGATTCGGATGGGTTCGATCGATCGACCCGCATGGGTCCGGTCGATCGATTGGGGTCCGGATGGGGCCCGGTCCATCGATTCGGATCCGAATGGGGCTGGATTCGGATGGGTCCGGTCGATCGATTTGGGTCCGGATGGGGTCCGGTCGATCGATTCGGATCCGGATGGGGCCCGGTCGATCGAAATCGGATCCGGATGGGGCTGGATTCGGATGGGTCCGGTCGATCGATTCGGGTCCGAATGGGGCCCGGTCGATCGACCCGGATCCGGATGGGGCTGGATTCGGATGGGTCCGGACGATCGGCCCGGGTCCGGATGGGGTCCGGTCGATCGATTCGGTTCCGGATGGGGCTGGATTCGGATGGGTTCGACCCATCGATCCGGATGGGGTCGATCGATGGATCCGGATGGTTTCGTTGGTTCGATCCGGATGGGTTGGATCGATGGATCCGGATGGGTTCGGTCAGTCGACCCGGATGGGTTCGATGGTCGGATCCGGACGGGTTCGATCGATGGATCCGGATGGGTTCGATCGGGCGAACCCGATGGGCTTGCCCCTTGGGTGCTCGCCTTGCCTTGTACTGGGTTGTGCGGTGCCCTGGGGGAAAAAAAGGCATCCGATCCATCCGGTCATATCCGGATGCTCGTTGGCTCTAGGGTGGTGTGGTGCCTCGAAAGGGCTCGCACCCGCCCTAGAGCCCTTTTTGCCCGGTTGGAAATCGACTACACCGGAAGGGCTTGTGGGCTCTAGGCGGTGCCGTGCCTCGAAAGGGCTCGCACCCGCCCTAGAGCCCTTTTTGCCCGGTTGGAAATCGACTACACCGGAAGGGCTTGTGGGCTCTAGGGCGGTGTCGTGCCTCGAAAGGGCTCACACCCGCCCTGGAGCCCTTTTTGCCCGGTTGGAATCGACTACACCGGAAGGGCTTGTGGGCTCTAGGGCGGTGTCGTGCCTCGAAAGGGCTCCCACCCGCCCTGGAGCCCTTTTTGCCCGGTTGGAAATCGACTACACCGGAAGGGCTTGTGGGCTCTAGGGCGGTGTCGTGCCTCGAAAGGGCTCACACCCGCCCTAGAGCCCTTTTTGCCCGGTTGGAAATCGACTGCACCGGAAGGGCTTGTGGGCTCTAGGGCGGTGTCGTGCCTCGAAAGGGCTCACACCCGCCCTAGAGCCCTTTTTGCCCGGTTGGAAATCGACTGCACCGGAAGGGCTTGTGGGCTCTAGGGCGGTGTCGTGCCTCGAAAGGGCTCACACCCGCCCTGGAGCCCTTTTTTTCCCGGTTGGAAATCGACTACACCGGAAGGGCTTGTCGGCTCTAGGGTGTTGTCGTGCCTTGAAAGGGATCACACCCGCCCTGGAGCCCTTTTTGCCCGGTTGGAATTCGATTACACGGGAAGCCTGTGGGCACTAGGGTTGGATGAACCCATGGGCCGGTTCCGATCCGCCCTAGGGGCAAAGAAACCAAGGGGGGATGGGCCCAAGGGTCGGATGAAACCATGGGCCGGTTCAAATCCGCCCTTGGGGTCAAATGACCGGCTGGGGGGTCAAAACCGAGCGGGGATGGGCCAATTGGATGACCCATGGGCCGGTTCAAATCCGCCCTTGGGGTCAAATGAACCGGCTGGGGGGTCAGAATCGAGCGGGGATGGGCTCTTGTGGATGAACCATGGGCCGGTTCAAATCCGCCCTTGGGGTCAAATGAACCGGCTGGGGGGTCGAATAACCGAGGGGGAATGGGCTCTTGGGTTGGATGAACCCATGGGCCGGTTCAAATCCGCCCTTGGGGTCAATGAACCGGCGGGGGGTCAAAACCGAGGGGGGTGGGTCCTGGGTTGGATGAACCCATGGGCCGGTTCAAATCCGCCCTTGGGGTCAAATGAACCGGCGGGGGTAAAAAAACCGAGGGGGGTGGCCTTGGGATTGGATGAACCCATGGGCCGGTTAATCCGCCCTTGGGGTCGAATGAACCGGGTGGGGGGTAAAAAAACCGAGGGGGGATGGGATCTTGTTGGATGAACCCATGGGCCGGTTCAAATCCGCCCTTGGGGTCAATGAACCGGTGGGGGGTCAAATAACCGAGGGGGGATGGGATCTTGGGTTGGATGAACCCATGGGCCGGTTCAAATCCGCCCTGGGGTCCAATGGACCGGTGGGGGGTCAAATAACCGAGGGGGGATGGGATCTTGGGTTGGATGAGCCCATGGGCCGGTTCAAATCCGCCCTGGGGTCCAATGACCGGTGGGGGGTAAAAACCGAGGGGGATGGGCCAAGGGTTGGATGAGCCCATGGGCCGGTTCAAATCCGCCCTTGGGGTCAATGAACCGGCTGGGGGGTCGAATACGAGGGATGGGCTCTTGAATTGGATGAACCATGGGCCGGTTCAAATCCGCCCTTGGGGTCAAATGAACCGGCTGGGGGGTCAATACGGAGGGGGATGGGCTCTGGGTGGATGAACCATGGGCCGGTTCAAATCCGCCCTTGGGGTCAATGAACCGGCGGGGGGTCAAAAACCGAGGGGGATGGGTCCTGGGATGGATGAACCCATGGGCCGGTTCAAATCCGCCCTTGGGGTCAAATGACCGGCGGGGGGTAAAAAAACCGAGGGGGGTGGGCCTTGATTGGATGAACCCATGGGCCGGTTCAAATCCGCCCTTGGGGTCGAATGAACCGGTGGGGGGTAAAAAAACCGAGGGGGGATGGGATCCTTGTTGGATGAACCCATGGGCCGGTTCAAATCCGCCCTTGGGGTCAATGAACCGGTGGGGGTCAAATAACCGAGGGGGGATGGGATCTTGGGTTGGATGAACCCATGGGCCGGTTCAAATCCGCCCTGGGGTCCAATGGACCGGTGGGGGGTCAAATAACCGAGGGGGGATGGGATCTTGGGTTGGATGAGCCCATGGGCCGGTTCAAATCCGCCCTGGGGTCCAATGACCGGTGGGGGGTAAAAACCGAGGGGGATGGGCTCAAGGGTTGGATGAGCCCATGGGCCGGTTCAAATCCGCCCTTGGGGTCGAATGAACCGGCTGGGGGGTCGAATACGAGGGGGATGGGCTCTTGAATTGGATGAACCATGGGCCGGTTCAAATCCGCCCTTGGGGTCAAATGAACCGGCTGGGGGGTCGAATAACGGAGGGGGATGGGCTCTTGGGTGGATGAACCATGGGCCGGTTCAAATCCGCCCTTGGGGTCAATGAACCGGCGGGGGGTCAAAAACCGAGGGGGGATGGGTCCTGGGATGGATGAACCCATGGGCCGGTTCAAATCCGCCCTTGGGGTCAAATGAACCGGCGGGGGTAAAAAAACCGAGGGGGGTGGGTCCAAGGGATGGATGAACCCATGGGCCGGTTCAAATCCGCCCTTGGGGTCGAATGAACCGGGCTGGGGGGTAAAATAACCGAGGGGGGATGGGCTCTTGAATTGGATGAACCCATGGGCCGGTTCAAATCCGCCCTTGGGGTCAATGAACCGGCTGGGGGTCAAATAACCGAGGGGGGATGGGATCTTGGGTTGGATGAACCCATGGGCCGGTTCAAATCCGCCCTGGGGTCCAATGGACCGGTGGGGGGTCAAATAACCGAGGGGGGATGGGATCTTGGGTTGGATGAGCCCATGGGCCGGTTCAAATCCGCCCTGGGGTCCAATGGACCGGCTGGGGGGTAAAAAACCGAGGGGGATGGGCCGGTTGGATGACCCATGGGCCGGTTCAAATCCGCCCTTGGGGTCGAATGAACCGGCTGGGGGGTCGAATCCGAGGGGGATGGGCTCTTGAATTGGATGAAACCCATGGGCCGGTTCAAATCCGCCCTTGGGGTCAAATGAACCGGCTGGGGGGTCGAATACCGAGGGGGATGGGCTCTTGGGTGGATGAAACCCATGGGCCGGTTCAAATCCGCCCTTGGGGTCAAATGAACCGGCGGGGGGTCAAAAACCGAGGGGGGATGGGTCCTGGGATGGATGAACCCATGGGCCGGTTCAAATCCGCCCTTGGGGTCAAATGAACCGGCGGGGGGTAAAAAAAACCGAGGGGGGATGGGCCAAGGGATTGGATGAACCCATGGGCCGGTTCAAATCCGCCCTTGGGGTCAAATGAACCGGCTGGGGGGTAAAAAAACCGAGGGGGGATGGGCTCCTTGTTGGATGAACCCATGGGCCGGTTCAAATCCGCCCTTGGGGTCAATGAACCGGTGGGGGGTCAAATAACCGAGGGGGGATGGGATCCTTGGGTTGGATGAACCCATGGGCCGGTTCAAATCCGCCCTGGGGTCCAATGGACCGGTGGGGGGTCAAAAAACCGAGGGGGGATGGGCCCTGGGTTGGATGAGCCCATGGGCCGGTTCAAATCCGCCCTGGGGTCCAATGACCGGTGGGGGGTAAAAACCGAGGGGGATGGGCCAATTGGATGAGCCCATGGGCCGGTTCAAATCCGCCCTTGGGGTCAAATGAACCGGCTGGGGGGTCGAATACGAGGGGGATGGGCTCTTGAATTGGATGAACCATGGGCCGGTTCAAATCCGCCCTTGGGGTCAAATGAACCGGCTGGGGGGTCGAATAAGAGGGGGATGGGCTCTGGGTGGATGAAACCATGGGCCGGTTCAAATCCGCCCTTGGGGTCAAATGAACCGGCGGGGGGTCAAAAAACCGAGGGGGGATGGTCCTGGGATGGATGAACCCATGGGCCGGTTCAAATCCGCCCTTGGGGTCAAATGAACCGGCGGGGGTAAAAAAACCGAGGGGGGATGGGCCGGATTGGATGAACCCATGGGCCGGTTCAAATCCGCCCTTGGGGTCGAATGAACCGGGCTGGGGGGTAAAAAAACCGAGGGGGGATGGGCTCCTTGGGTTGGATGAACCCATGGGCCGGTTCAAATCCGCCCTTGGGGTCAATGAACCGGCTGGGGGGTCAAATAACCGAGGGGGGATGGGATCTGGGTTGGATGAACCCATGGGCCGGTTCAAATCCGCCCTGGGGTCCAATGGACCGGTGGGGGGTCAAATAACCGAGGGGGGATGGGATCTTGGGTTGGATGAGCCCATGGGCCGGTTCAAATCCGCCCTGGGGTCCAATGACCGGCTGGGGGGTAAAACCGAGGGGGATGGGCCAAGGGTTGGATGAGCCCATGGGCCGGTTCAAATCCGCCCTTGGGGTCGAATGAACCGGCTGGGGGGTCGAATTACGAGGGGATGGGCTCTTGTGGATGAACCATGGGCCGGTTCAAATCCGCCCTTGGGGTCAAATGAACCGGCTGGGGGGTCGAATAACGAGGGGGATGGGCTCTGGGTGGATGAACCATGGGCCGGTTCAAATCCGCCCTGGGGTCCAATGAACCGGCGGGGGGTCAAAAACCGAGGGGGTGGGTCCTGGGTGGATGAACCCATGGGCCGGTTCAAATCCGCCCTTGGGGTCAAATGAACCGGCGGGGGGTAAAAAAACCGAGGGGGGATGGGCCAATTGGATGAACCCATGGGCCGGTTCAAATCCGCCCTTGGGGTCGAATGAACCGGTGGGGGGTAAAAAACCGAGGGGGGATGGGCTCTTGTTGGATGAACCCATGGGCCGGTTCAAATCCGCCCTTGGGGTCAATGACCGGCTGGGGGGTCAAATAACCGAGGGGGGATGGGATCTTGGGTTGGATGAACCCATGGGCCGGTTCAAATCCGCCCTGGGGTCCAATGGACCGGTGGGGGGTCAAAAACCGAGGGGGGATGGGATCTTGGGTTGGATGAGCCCATGGGCCGGTTCAAATCCGCCCTGGGGTCAATGGACCGGTGGGGGGTCAAACCGAGGGGGGATGGGCCGGTTGGATGAGCCCATGGGCCGGTTCAAATCCGCCCTTGGGGTCAATGAACCGGCTGGGGGGTCGAATACGAGGGGATGGGCTCTTTGGATGAACCATGGGCCGGTTCAAATCCGCCCTTGGGGTCAAATGAACCGGCTGGGGGGTCGAATACCGAGGGGGATGGGCTCTTGGGTTGGATGAACCCATGGGCCGGTTCAAATCCGCCCTTGGGGTCAATGAACCGGCGGGGGGGTCAAAAACCGAGGGGGGTGGTCCTGGGATGGATGAACCCATGGGCCGGTTCAAATCCGCCCTTGGGGTCAAATGAACCGGCGGGGGGAAAAAAACCGAGGGGGATGGGCAAGGGATTGGATGAACCCATGGGCCGGTTCAAATCCGCCCTTGGGGTCAAATGAACCGGGCTGGGGGGTAAAAAAACCGAGGGGGGATGGGCTCCTGGGAATTGGATGAACCCATGGGCCGGTTCAAATCCGCCCTGGGGTCAATGAACCGGCTGGGGGGTCAAATAACCGAGGGGGGATGGGATCTTGGGTTGGATGAACCCATGGGCCGGTTCAAATCCGCCCTGGGGTCCAATGGACCGGGGGGGTCAAAAAACCGAGGGGGGATGGGATCGGGTTGGATGAGCCCATGGGCCGGTTCAAATCCGCCCTGGGGTCCAATGACCGGCTGGGGGGTAAAAACCGAGGGGGATGGGCCAATTGGATGCCCATGGGCCGGTTCAAATCCGCCCTTGGGGTCGAATGAACCGGCTGGGGGGTCGAATACGAGGGGGATGGGCTCTTGAATTGGATGAAACCATGGGCCGGTTCAAATCCGCCCTTGGGGTCAAATGAACCGGCTGGGGGGTCGAATAACCGAGGGGGATGGGCTCTGGGTTGGATGAACCCATGGGCCGGTTCAAATCCGCCCTGGGGTCAATGAACCGGCGGGGGGTCAAAAACCGAGGGGGTGGTCCTGGGATGGATGAACCCATGGGCCGGTTCAAATCCGCCCTTGGGGTCAAATGAACCGGCGGGGGTAAAAAAAACCGAGGGGGGATGGGCCAAGGGATGGATGAACCCATGGGCCGGTTCAAATCCGCCCTTGGGGTCGAATGAACCGGTGGGGGGTAAAAAAACCGAGGGGGGATGGGATCCTTGTTGGATGAACCCATGGGCCGGTTCAAATCCGCCCTGGGGTCAATGACCGGCTGGGGGGTCAAATAACCGAGGGGGGATGGGATCTTGGGTTGGATGACCCATGGGCCGGTTCAAATCCGCCCTGGGGTCCAATGGACCGGTGGGGGGTCAAAAACCGAGGGGGGATGGGATCCAAGGGTTGGATGAGCCCATGGGCCGGTTCAAATCCGCCCTGGGGTCAATGACCGGCTGGGGGGTAAAAAACCGAGCGGGGATGGGCCTTGAATTGGATGACCCATGGGCCGGTTCAAATCCGCCCTTGGGGTCGAATGAACCGGCTGGGGGGTCGAATTACGAGGGGATGGGCTCTTGTGGATGAACCATGGGCCGGTTCAAATCCGCCCTTGGGGTCAAATGAACCGGCTGGGGGGTCAAATAACGAGGGGGATGGGCTCTGGGTTGGATGAACCCATGGGCCGGTTCAAATCCGCCCTTGGGGTCAATGACCGGCGGGGGGTCAAAAACCGAGGGGGGTGGTCCTGGGATGGATGAACCCATGGGCCGGTTCAAATCCGCCCTTGGGGTCAAATGAACCGGCGGGGGGTAAAAAAACCGAGGGGGGATGGGCAAGGGATTGGATGAACCCATGGGCCGGTTCAAATCCGCCCTTGGGGTCGAATGAACCGGGTGGGGGGTAAAAAACCGAGGGGGGATGGGCTCCTTGGGTTGGATGAACCCATGGGCCGGTTCAAATCCGCCCTTGGGGTCAATGAACCGGCTGGGGGGTCAAATAACCGAGGGGGGATGGGATCTTGGGTTGGATGAACCCATGGGCCGGTTCAAATCCGCCCTGGGGTCCAATGGACCGGGTGGGGGGTCAAATAACCGAGGGGGGATGGGATCTTGGGTTGGATGAGCCCATGGGCCGGTTCAAATCCGCCCTGGGGTCCAATGACCGGCTGGGGGGTAAAACCGAGGGGGGATGGGCCTTGTTGGATGAAGCCCATGGGCCGGTTCAAATCCGCCCTTGGGGTCGAATGAACCGGCTGGGGGGTCGAATACGAGGGGGATGGGCTCTTGGGTGGATGAACCATGGGCCGGTTCAAATCCGCCCTTGGGGTCAAATGAACCGGCGGGGGGGTCAAATAACCGAGGGGGGATGGGCTCCTGGGTTGGATGAACCCATGGGCCGGTTCAAACCCGCCCTGGGGTCCAATGGACCGGCGGGGGGTAAAAAACCGAGGGGGGTGGTCCCAAGGGATGGATGAACCCATGGGCCGGTTCAAATCCGCCCTTGGGGTCAAATGAACCGGCTGGGGGGTAAAAAAACCGAGGGGGGATGGGCCGATTGGATGAACCCATGGGCCGGTTCAAATCCGCCCTTGGGGTCGAATGAACCGGGTGGGGGGTCAAAAACCGAGGGGGGATGGGATCCTCCTGGGTTGGATGAACCCATGGGCCGGTTCAAATCCGCCCTGGGGTCCAATGACCGGCTGGGGGGTCAAATAACCGAGGGGGGATGGGATCTTGGGTTGGATGACCCATGGGCCGGTTCAAATCCGCCCTTGGGGTCCAATGGACCGGGTGGGGGGTAAAAAAACCGAGGGGGGATGGGCCCAAGGGTTGGATGAGCCCATGGGCCGGTTCAAATCCGCCCTTGGGGTCCAAATGAACCGGCTGGGGGGTCAAACCGAGGGGGATGGGCTCAATTGGATGAACCCATGGGCCGGTTCAAATCCGCCCTTGGGTCAAATGACCGGCTGGGGGGTCAGAATGGCCGGGGGGATGGGCTCTTGAATTGGATGAACCCATGGGCCGGTTCAAATCCGCCCTTGGGGTCAAATGAACCGGCTGGGGGGTCGAATTACGAGGGGGATGGGCTCTTGGGTGGATGAACCATGGGCCGGTTCAAATCCGCCCTTGGGGTCAATGAACCGGGCGGGGGTCAAAAACCGAGGGGGGATGGGATCCTGGGTTGGATGAACCCATGGGCCGGTTCAAACCCGCCCCTGGGGTCAATGGACCGGGCGGGGGGTAAAAAAACCGAGGGGGGTGGTCCCAAGGGATGGATGAACCCATGGGCCGGTTCTAATCCGCCCTTGGGGTCGAATGAACCGGGCTGGGGGGTAAAAGAAACCGAGGGGGGATGGGCTCTTGGTTGGATGAACCCATGGGCCGGTTCAAATCCGCCCTGGGGTCGAATGAACCGGGTGGGGGGTCAAATAACCGAGGGGGGATGGGATCTCCTGGGTTGGATGAACCCATGGGCCGGTTCAAATCCGCCCCTGGGGTCCAATGGACCGGGGGGGTCAAATAACCGAGGGGGGATGGGCCCTTGGGTTGGATGAGCCCATGGGCCGGTTCAATCCGCCCTGGGGTCCAATGGACCGGGTGGGGGGTAAAAAACCGAGGGGGATGGGCCCAAGGGTTGGATGAGCCCATGGGCCGGTTCAAATCCGCCCTTGGGGTCAAATGAACCGGCTGGGGGGTCAGAATGGCCGAGCGGGGATGGGCTCTTGAATTGGATGAACCCATGGGCCGGTTCAAATCCGCCCTTGGGTCGAATGAACCGGCTGGGGTCGA
>BQMB01001337.1:0-30261 GCA_027943415.1 Closterium sp. NIES-67 | reverse complement strand
ATGACAATCGGAAGCATGGTGATGCCACGTGGGAGTTAATGCTTTCGTAGTGCATGGGAGAAATCGCCGGACTGTTTCAGTTATGGTGGATGTCTCTAGCATCGTGTCTTTCCACTCACGACGAGAAGGCTCGACCGCAATGTCGAGTCTGGGTTGGTAGTGCCTCTGGTTTGAGTGTCAGACTTCAGTCTGTCGCACTCGGTAGATGTAACCCAACTCGTATCTTGTTGTGGCTGCAATGGGATGGCTCGGTGGCAACGCCGGGTTCTGTGCTGGTTGTTTCTCTGGTTTGAGCGTGAGGCCTCGGTCTGTAGCGCTTGGTAGAGAAACACAGCCCACTCACATCTCGTCGTGGAGGTTGAGGAAGCCCGTCTCCTTAGCCACTCGGATACGTGAAAGGCAACGCTTGCTCAAACTGGAAGCCACTGTGTGGCATGTTAAAGTCCCGTACCCATAATCTAACAAATGAGCACCACACCAAAAAAGGGGAAGGCGCTAAGAGTATGGAAAAAGGGTTGATGTTGCCCTTGGTCATGCCCCTAAAAGACAAGATGGAGCCCAAGGCGAGTACCCTGGGCCAAGCTGGCGGATACTGGACACTGGTGGAACGGAGTAAACCAAGCGATGTCGAGTACCATATCTGAGCCCGATACGTAAAGAGGGGCATACCGAACTGAGCCAAACGGCCACTGGGGCCCGAATCTTACCTACCCAGCTTTATCGAAGGTGGTTGAATCGGTGCAAGGCAACCAGCCGGGGCGGCACATCCGTTAAACGATAACACGGGTGTCCTAAGGCGAGCTCAACGAGAACAGAAATCTCGTGTGGAGCAAAGGGGCAAAAGCTCGCTCGACTTTGACTTCAGTACAAATACAAGCCGTGAAAGCGGGGCCTATCGATCCTTAGCTCTTCGGAGCTTGAAGGTAGAGGTGTCAGAAAAGTTACCACAGGGATAACTGGCTTGTGGAAGCCAAGCGTTAATAGCGACGTTGCTTTTTTATCCTTCGATGTCGGCTCTTCCTATCATTGTGAAGCGGAATTCACCAAGTGTTGGATTGTTCACCCACCAATAGGGAACGTGAGCTGGGTTTAGACCGTCGTAGACAGGTTAGTTTTACCCTACTGAGCACCGGTTCCGCGGCAGCAATTCAACTTAGTACGAGAGGAACCGTTGATTCGCATAATTGGCAATTGCGTCAGGCCGGTCGGCCTGCGGCGTGAACCTACCATGCGCCGGATTATGACTGAACGCCTCTAAGTCAGAATCCAGCTGAAAGCGTCATTACATTCTCTGGGCTCACCCTGGCTAAGAATAGGGGACGCTTCGTGCGCCCCCAAGAGCATATGCCAGACGCTCGTGGGAACAAGAGCGGCAACCGTTTCAGGGAAACTAATCATTTGCAGACGACTTAAACCGAACGGGGTATTGTACGCGGCAGAGTAGCCTTGCTGCTACGATCCGCTGAGATTCAGCCCTTGTTCTTGACCCCCCCTCCTCCCACCCTAACGCCTGGGGCTTAGGAGGGGGGGGGGCCCCGCACGCCCGTGAGGAAGGGCGGCGGGCAGTTGGCATTCGAGAAGGGCAAGGGCGCCCGAGGGCGAGGGCGCCGGCTGGTTGGGTTGGTCGGTTGGCCCATCGGGAGGGTTGGGTCCCCGCACCCCTCCCTCCTCCGATGGGGCGGGCTGCCGTATTAGAAGGGCAGGGTCTTTCCATTCCACCCCCCTTGACGCTACGGGGGTCGAGGCGGACTGCCTATGGGGGACCGACGCCGGGATTCGTCCTGGCGGCGCGTTACCTCCAATGGTACATGCCTCGGCATCAGTGGCCGACTGTGGGGGTTACGTGTTACCTCTCCCTCTGATGCAATGCCCGTTTGGGTACGGCTGTCCCCGAAACGGGGCACGCGCTTCAACGGTGATCGGTGCGGGGTATTTGCGGAGCACCGCACATGCTGGGTACTGCCAGCCCCGGACCGCCTACCCTCCGCAACACGGGTGAAGTCTCGGACGCTAGGGGTTCCCCCCAGGGCCTCGTAGGTGGATCGGCGTGGGAAAGGGGCAAGGTTTCCCCGGGGATCTTCTTAAAGCCCAAAAAAAAAAAAAAAAAAAAAAATCCACCCCCTTGCTCGGGCCGCCCGCGAGGATAGGATCGATATAGAAGGGCGCCTCTCTTTTGGGACCCCCGATCGTGCATACGGATGATGACTGACGGAATAAGGAATTAAGGAATCAAGGATAAAAGGGGGGAGGCTTTTAAAAAAGTTGGGGGGTTTTGGCTTCTAGGGTTGGGAGTTAGAGGGTCTCCCGGGTCCGTATGGGCCCCGATCGATCGATTCGGATCCGGATGGGGCCGGATTCGGATGGGTTCGATCGATCGATCCGGATGGGTCCGGTCGATCGACCCGGGCCGGATGCGTCCGGTCGATCGATTGGGGTTCGGATGGGTCCGGTCGATCGATGGGGGTCCGGATGGGGCCCGGTCGATCGAAATCGGATCCCCGATGGGGCTGGATTCGGAGGGTCTGGTCGATCGATTTGGGTCCGAATGGTGCCCGGCATCGATCTGAACCGGATGGGGCTGGATTAGGATGGGTCCGGACGATCGGCCCAGGTCCGGATGGGGTCCGCTCGATCGATTCGGATCCGGATGGGGTCGGATTCGGATGGGTTGGATCGATCGATCTGGATCCGGATGGGTCCAGACGATCGGCCCGGGTCCGGATGGGGTTTCGGTCGATCGATTCGGATCCGGATGGGGGCTGGATTCGGATGGGTCCGGTCGATCGATTCGGGTCCGAATGGGTCCCGGTCGATCGATCCGGATCCGGATGGGGCTGGATTCAGATGGGTCCGGACGATCGGGCCGTGTCCGGATGGGGTCGGTCGATCGATTCGGATCCTGATGGGTTTGATCGATAGAACCGGATGGGTCCGGTCGATGGATCCGGATGTGTTTGATCGATGGATCCGGATGGGGCTGGATTCGGATGGGTCCGGTTCGATCGACAAGGATCCGTTTGGGCCTGGTCGATTGGATCCGCATGGGCTTGATCGATGTGTCCGGATGGGTTCGATCGACGGATCCGGATGGGTTGTCCGATCGATCCGCACGATCGATGGATCCGGATGGGCTCGGTCGATCGACCTGGATGGGTTCGGTCGATGGATCCGGATAGGCTCGGTCCATTGATCCGGGTGGGTTCGATCGATGGAATCCGGATGGTTCCATTGATGGATCCGGATGGGCTCGGTCGACCGATCCGGATAAGCTCGTTCGATCGATCCGGATGGGTTGGATCGCTGGAACTTGATGGGCTCGATGGTTGATCCCGATGGATTCGATCGATCAAACCGGACGGGCTCGACGGTTGGATCCGGATGGGTTCAGTCGATGGGTTGGGATGAGTTCGGTCGATCCATCCGGATGGGTCTACGGATGGGTTCGATCGGGCGAACCCGATGGGCTTGCCCCTTGGTGCTCACCTTGCCTTGTACTAGGTCGTGCGGTGCCCTGGGGGAAGAAAAGGCATCCGATCCATCCGGTCATATCCGATGCTCGTTGGCTCTAGGGTGGTGTGGTGCCTCGAAACGGCTCACACCCGCCCTAGAGCCCTTTTTTCCCGGTTGGAAATCGACTACACCAGAAGGGCTTGTGGGCTCTAGGGTGGTGTGGTGCCTCGAAAGGGCTCACACCCGCCCTAGAGCCCATTTTGCCCGGTTGGAAATTGACCACACCGGAAGGGCTTGTGGGCTCTAGAGTGGTGTTGTGCCTCGAAAGGGCTCACACCTGCCCTAGAGCCCTTTTTGCCCGGTGGGAAAGTGACTACAGCGGAAGGGCTTGTGGGCTCTAGGGTGGTGTGGTGCCTTGAAAGGGCTCACACCCGCCCTAGAGCCCTTCTTGCCCGGTTGGAAATCGACTACACCGGAAGGGCTTGTGGGCTCTAGGGTGGTGTGGTGCCTCGAAAGGCTCACACCCTCCCTAGAGCCCTTTTTGTCCGGTTGGAAATCGAGTACACTGGAAGGGGTTGTGGGTTCTAGGGTGGTCTGGAGCCTCGAAAGGGCTCACACCCGCTGTAGAACCCTTTTTGTCCGGTTGGAAATTGACTACACTGGAAGGGTTTGTGGGCTCTAGGGTGGTGTGGTGCCTCGAAAGGGCTCACACGCGCCCTAGAGCCCTTTTTGTCCGGTTGGAAATCGACTACACCGGAAGGGCTTGTGGGCTCTAGGTGGTGTGGTGCCGCGAAAGGGCTCACACCCGCCCTAGAGCCCTTTTTGCCCGGTTGGAAATTGACTACACCGGAAGGGCTTGTGGGCTCTAGGGTGGTGTGGTGCCTCGAAAGGGCTCACACACGCCCTAGAGCCCTTTTTGTCCGGTTGGAAATCGACTACACCGGAAGGGCTTGTGGGCTCTAGGGTGGTGTCGTGCCTCGAAAGGGGTCAAATGAACCGGGTGGGAAGTTTGAAAACCAAATGGGGATGGTCCAAGGGGACGGATGATCCCATGGGCCAGTTCAAATCCGCCCTTTGGGTCAAATGAACCGTGTGGGGAGTCAAAAAACCAAATGGGGATGGTCCCAGGGATTGGATGAACCCATGGGCCGGTTCAAATCCGCCCTTGGGGTCAAATGAACCAGTTGGGGGTTCAAATACCTGAGTTGGGATGGGCTCTTGTGTTGGAGTAGCCCATGGGCCGGTTCAAATCCGCCCTTGGTTTCAAATGAACCAGGTTGGTTGTAAAATAACCAAATGGGGATGGTCTCAAGGGTTGGATGAACCCATGGGCCGGTTCAAATCCGCCCTTGGGGTCAAATGAACCAGCTGGGGGGTCCCAAGGGTCAATCTTGCCATCCCATGGATGCATAAACAGGTTGCCCCAAACGATGGTAACCCAACGTAATCCAGGCCATAGGCCTATTAGTACCCCAGCAAAGGGGTATGTTTCCTCTCCCCATCATTTGGCCATGTGTTTTTGGATTGCCCCAAACGATGGTAACCCAACGTAATCCAGGTCATAGGCCTAGGAATACTCTAGGGATGGGGCATTTTACCATTCCCGATCACTTGGGTTTTGGTTCTTGATTGCCCCAAACAATTGTAACCCAATACAATGCAGGCCATTGGCATAGGAATACCTTACCTAGGCTTTGACCTTGATGGTTCGATCGATCCGGTTCCGAATGGGTTCGATCGATCCGGTTCCGATTGGGTTCGATCGATCCAGATTGGGTTCGATATGAATGGGTCTGGTGAATCCGGATCGGGATGGTTTCGATTAATCCGGATCCAAATGGGCTCGATTCGGATGGGTTCGATCAATCTGGATCTAGATGGGTTCGATCGATCCGGTTCCAAATGGGTTCGATCGATCCGCACCCGAATGGGTTCGATCGACTCGGATCCGGATTGGTTCAATGGACTCGGATCCGGATCGATTCCATCCGAATGGATTCGATCGACCCGCATCCGGATGGGTTTGATCCAAATGGGTTCGATCGATCCGGATCCGGATGGGTTTGATAAGGATGCGTTCGATCCGAATGGGTTCGATCGACTCGGATCCGGATGGGTTCGATCGATCCGGACCCAGATGGGTTCGACCTGAATGGGTTCAACTTATCCGGATCCAAATGGGTTCAATCGATCCGGACCCGGATGGGTTCGATCCAAGTGGGTTCGATCGACTCAGATCCAGATGGGTTCGATAAGGATGGGTTCGTTCCGGATGGGTTCGATCGATCCGGATCCGGATGGGTTTGGATCCTAAAGGGTTCAATTGATCCGAATCTGAATGGGTTCGATCGATCCGGACCCGGATGGGTTTGATCCGAATGGGTTCGATTGACTCGGATCCGGATGGGTTCGATTGATCCCGAACCGGATGGGTTCCATCCGAATGGGTTCAATTGATCCGGATCGGGATGGGTTTGATCCACATGGGTTCGATCGATCCGGATCCGGATTGTTTCGATCAATCCAGATCCGAATGGGTTCGATCGATCCAGATCCAGATGTGTTCCATCCGAATGGGTTCGATCCAACCCATCCGGGGTCCGATCCGGATAGATTCCACCACTTAGGTTTCGGGGACTTGATTGCCCCAAACGACGGTAACCCAACGTAATCCAGGTCATTGACCTAGGAATACCGCAGGAGAGGGGTGCTTTACCTCTCCCCAACCCTTGGCATGGGCCATTGGATTGCCCCAAACGACGGTAACCCAACGTAATCCAGGTCATAGGCCTAGGAATGCTCTATGGGTGGGGCATTCTACCGTTCCCCATCAATTGGGTTTCGGTTCTTGATTGCCCCAAACAATCGTAACCCAACGCTATGCAGGCCAGTGGCATAGGATTACCCTACCTAGGCTATGACCTTGATGCCCCAAATGACGGCAACCCAACGTAATCCATGTCATTGGCCTAGGATTACAAGAGGGGAAGGGTGCTCTACCTCTCCCCAACCCTTGGCATGGGCCATTGGATTGCCCCAAACAATGGTAACCCAACGTAATCCAGGTCATTGGCCTAAGAATACCGGAGGGGAGGGGTGCTCCACCTCTCCCCAACCCTTGGAATGTGGGAATAGATTGCCCCAAACAAGGGTAACCCAACGTAATCCAGGTGGTTTGAACAAGAATACTCAAGGGAGGGGTGCTCTACCTCTCCCAACCCTTGGCATGGGTCATTGGATTGCCCCAAATGATGGTAAACCAATGTAATCCAGGTCATAGGCCTAGGAATACCGGAGGGGAGGGGTGCTCCACCTCTTCCCAACCCTTGGCATGGGCCATCCGATTGCCCCAAATGACGGTAACCCAACGTAATCCATGTCATTGGCCTAGGATTAGAGGAGGGGAGGGGTGCTCTACCTCTCCCCAACCCTTGGCATGGGCCATTGGATTGCCCCAAACAACGGTAACCCAACGTAATCCAAGTCATTGGCCTAGGAATACCGGAGGGGAGGGGTGCTCCACCCCTCCCCAACCCTTGGCATGTGGGAATAGATTGCCCCAAACAACGGTAACCCAACGTAATCCAGGTGGTTGGCCTAAGAATACCCGGGGGGGCTTGTGGGCGCTAGGGTGGTGTTGTGCCTCGAAAGGGCTCACACCCCCCCTATAGCCCATTTTGCCCGGTTGGAAATTGACCACACCGGAAGGGCTTGTGGGCTCTAGGGTGTTGTAGTGCCTCGAAAGGGCTCACACCCGCCCTAGAGCCCTTTTTGCCCGGTTGGAAAGTGACTACACCGGAAGGGCTTGTGGGCTCTAGGGTGGATTTGGATGGGGCTGGATTTGGATGGGCTCGGAAGATTGGCCCGGGTCCGGATGGGGTCCGATCGATCGATTCGGATCTGGATGGGGTCGGATTCGGATGGGTTCGATCGATCGATCAAGATGTGTCTAGTCGATTGGTTGGGGTCCGGATGGGGCCCGGTCGATCAATTCGGATCCGGATGGGGCTGGATGGGATGGGTCCAGCCGGTCGATTTGGGTCCGAATGGGGCCCGGTCGATCTATCCGGATCCGGATGGGGCTGGATTCGGATGGGTCCGGACGATCGGCCCGGGACCGGATGGGGTCTGGTCGATCGATTCGGATCCGGATGGGGCTGGATTCGGATGGGTTCGATCGATCCGATCCGGATGGGTTCGGTCGATCGATTCGGGTCCGGATGGGGCCCGGTCGATCGATTCGGATCCGGATGGGGCTGGATTCGGATGGGTCCGGTCGAACGATTCGGGTCCGAATGGGGCCCGGTCGATCGATCCGAATCCGGATGGGGCTGGATTTAGATGGGTCCGGACGATCGGCCCGGGTCCGGATGGGGTCCGATCGATCGATTCAGATCCGGATGCGGTCGGATTCGGATGGGTTCAATCGATCCGATCCGGATGGGTCCGGTCGATAGATTGGGGTCCGGATGGGGCACGGTCCATCGATTCGGATCCGAATGGGGCTGGATTCGGATGGGTCCGGTCGATCGATTTGGGTCCGGATGGGGTCCGGTCGATCGATTCGGATCCGGATGGGGTCGGATTCGGATGGGCTCCATCGATCGATCCGGATGGGTCCGGTCGATTGATCGGGGTCCGGATGGGGTCCGGTCGATCGATGGGGGTCCGGATGGGGCCCGGTCGATCGAAATCAGATCCGGATGGGGCTGGATTCAGATGGGTCTGATCTATCGATTTGGGTCCGAATGGGGCCCGGTCGATCGATCCAGATCCGGACGGGTTCGATCAATCTGGATCTAGATGGGTTCAATCGATCCGATTCCAAATGGGTTCGATCGATCCGCACCCGAATGGGTTCGATCGACTCGGATCCGGATTGGTTCAATCGACTCGGATCCGGATCGATTCCATCCGAATGGATTCGATCGAACCGGATCCGGATGGGTTTGATCCAAATGGGTTCGATCGATCCGGATCCGGATGGGTTTGATAAGGATGCGTTCGATCTGAATGGGTTCGATCGACTCGGATCCGGATGGGTTCGATCGATCCGGACCCAGATGGGTTCGACCTGAATGGGTTCAACTTATCCGGATCCAAATGGGTTCGATCGACTCAGATCCAGATGGGTTCGATAAGGATGGGTTAGTTTCGGATCGACTCGGATCCGGATGGGTTCGATCGATCCGGATCCGGATGGGTTTGGATCTTAAAGGGTTCAATTGATCCGAATCTGAATGGGTTCGATCGATCCGGACCCGGATGGGATCGATCCGGACCCGGATGGGTTCGATCCGAATGGGTTCGATTGACTCGGATCAAGATGGGTTCGATCCGAATGGGGTTGATTGACAAGGATCCGGGTGGGTTCGATTGATATGGATCCGGATGCGTTTGATAAGGATGGGTTTGATCCCAATGGGTTCGATCGACTCGGATCTGGATGGGTTCGATCGATCCGGACCCGAATGGGTTCAACTGATCCGGATCCAAATGTGTTCCATCGATCCAGACCCGGATGGGTTCGATCCGAATGGGTTTGGTGGACTCAGATCCGGATGGATTCGATCGATCCGGATCCGGATGGGTTTGGACCCGAAAGGATTCATTTGATCCGGATCCGGACGGGTTCGATCGACCTGGATCCGAATGGGTTTCGATAAGGATGGGTTCTATCCGAATGGGTTCGATCGACTCAGATCCGGATGGGTTCGATTGATCCGGATCCGGATGGGTTCCATCCGAATGAGTTCAATTGTTCCGGATCGGGATGGGTTTGATCCACATGGGTTCGATCGATCCGGATCCGGATTGGTTCGATCAATCCAGATCCGAATGGGTTCGATCGATCCAGATCCAGATGTGTTCCATCCGAATGGGTTCGATCCAACCCATCCGGGGTCCAATCCGGATAGATTCCACCACTTAGGTTTCGGGGACTTGATTGCCCCAAACGACGGTAACCCAACGTAATCCAGGTCATTGGCCTAGGAATACCAGATGGGAGAGTTGCTCCACCTCTCCCCAACCCTTGGCATGGGCCATTGGATTGCCCCAAACGACGGTAACCCAACGTAATCCAGGTCATAGGCCTAGGAATGCTCTATGGGTGGGGCATTCTACCGTTCCCCATCAATTGGGTTTCGGTTCTTGATTGCCCCAAACAATCGTAACCCAACGCTATGCAGGCCAGTGGCATAGGATTACCCTACCTAGGCTATGACCTTGATGGTCGATCAATCCGGATCCAAATGGGTTCGATCGATCCGGGATGGGTTTCGATTTGAATGGGTCCAATGAATCCGTATCCGGATGGGTTCGATTGATCCGGATCCGAATGGGCTCGATTCGGATGGGTTCGATCAATCCGGATCCAGATGGGTTCGATCCAAATGGGTTCGATCGATCTGCACCCGGATGGGTTCGATGGACTCGTATCCGGATTGGTTCGATCGACTCGGATCTGGATTGATTCCATCCAAATGGGTTCAATCGAACCAGATCCGGATGGGTTCGATCGACTCGGATCCGAATGGGTTCCATAAGGATGGGTTCTATCCGAATGGGGTCGATCGACTCGGATCCGGATGGGATCAATCGATCCGGATCCGGATGGGTTCCATCCGAATGGGTTCAATTGATCCGGATCCGGATGGGTTTGATCCACATGGGTTCGATCGATCCGGATAATGGGCCATCCGATTGCCCCAAATGACGGCAACCCAACGTAATCCATGTCATTGGCCTAGGATTACAAGAGGGGAGGGGTGCTCTACCTCTCCCCAACCCTTGGCATGGGCCATTGGATTGCCCCAAACAACGGTAACCCAACGTAATCCAGGTGGTTTGCCTTAGAATACTCAGGGGAGGGGTGCTCTACCTCTCCCCAACCCTTGGCATGGGTCATTGGATTGCCCCAAATGATGGTAAACCAATGTAATCCAGGTCATTGGTCTAGGAATACCGGAGGGGAGGGGTGCTCCACCTCTTCCCAACCCTTGGCATGGGCCATCCGATTGCCCCAAATGACGGTAACCCAACGTATTCCATGTCATTGGCCTAGGACTAGAGGAGGGGAGAGTTGCTCCACCTCTCCCCAACCCTTGGCATGGGCCATTGGATTGCCCCAAACGACGGTAACCCAACGTAATCCAGGTCATAGGCCTAGGAATGCTCTATGGGTGGGGCATTCTACCGTTCCCCATCAATTGGGTTTCGGTTCTTGATTGCCCCAAACAATCGTAACCCAACGCTATGCAGGCCAGTGGCATAGGATTACCCTACCTAGGCTTTGACCTTGATGGTCGATCGATCCGGATCCAAATGGGTTCGATCGATCCGGGATGGGTTCGATATGAATGGGTCCAATGAATCCGTATCCGGATGGGTTCGATTGATCCGAATCCGAATGGGCTCGATTCGGATGGGTTCGATCAATCCGGATCCAGATGGGTTCGATCCAAATGGGTTCGATCGATCTGCATCCGGATGGGTTCGATGGACTCGTATCCGGATTGGTTCGATTGACTCGGATCTGGATTGATTCCATCCAAATGGGTTCAATCGAACCACATCCGGATGGGTTCGATCGACTCGGATCTGAATGGGTTCCATAAGGATGGGTTCTATCCGAATGGGGTCGATCGACTCGGATCCGGATGGGATCGATCGATCCGGATCCGGATGGGTTCCATCCGAATGGGTTCAATTGATCCGGATCCGGATGGGTTTGATCCACATGGGTTCGATCGATCAGGATAATGGGCCATCCGATTGCCCCAAATGACGGTAACCCAACGTAATCCATGTCATTGGCCTAGGATTACAGGAGGGGAGGGGTGCTCTACCTCTCCCCAACCCTTGGCATGGGCCATTGGATTGCCCCAAACAACGGTAACCCAACGTAATCCAGGTCATTGGCCTAGGAATACCGGAGGGGAGGGGTGCTCCACCTCCCCCCAACCCTTGGCATGTGGGAATAGATTGCCCCAAACAACGGTAACCCAACGTAATCCAGGTGGTTTGCCTAAGAATACTCAGGGGAGGGGAGCTCTACCTCTCCCCAACCCTTGGCATGGGTCATTGGATTGCCCCAAATGATGGTAAACCAATGTTATCCAGGTCATTGGTCTAGGAATACCGGAGGGGAGGGGTGCTCCACCTCTCCCCAACCCTTGGCATGGGCCATCCGATTGCCCCAAATGACGGTAACCCAACGTAATCCAAGTCATTGGCCTAGGAATACCGGAGGGGAGGGGTGCTCCACCTCTCCCCAACCCTTGGCATGTGGGAATAGGTTGCCCCAAACAATGGTAACCCAACGTAATCTGGGTGGTTGGCCTAAGAATACCCGGGGTAAGGGGTGCTCCACCTCTCCCCTACCCTTGGCATGGGCTATCCGGTTGCCTCAAGCGACGGTAAGCCAACGTAATCCAGGTGCTTGGCGTAAGAAGGTTAGGGGGAAGTGGCTTTTCACCTCTTCTCACTAATCTATGAGGAGGACGGTTGCTTGAAATGTCGGTAAGCCAAGGTAATCCGAGGCCTTTCCATAGTAATAATTCAGGGAGAGGAGAACTGGCCCTCAAACCACAAGCAAGGCGGATTGCCTAGGTATGAATTCGAGCTTGTCATGAGGTCCTATGAGGCACCGGCCCGGGCCACGGAGGGCGGCACTCTGTGATCCGGGGGAGCGTCCCGTGAGACATGCGCATGGACTCTCTTCGGAGGGTTGGTGCGCACAGACCCCAGCGGGGGGGCCGGGAAGCTCTCCAGGTGCGGAGGATCACCTGGTAAAATGGGGAGAGGAGGAAGTGGCCCTCGAACCACATGCAAGGCAGATTACCCAAGGAGGACGGTTATTCTTTGGGTCTGCTCGGTCCCTACAAATTTCTTGACACTGGTTATATGCGGTCGGTCTCCTATCCCAATCCGCCTGTGGCTAGGTGGCCCTCCCTCGTTGCGAGGCGGCGTCATTGACCCCTGGGTTGGGGAGGGTAGAATTCAGGCCCATTGGAACCAGGGAAAAAGAGGAGGACCCAGTCGGAGAACTCCCCGCAAGGGGTCTGAACCGAATGGGTGCTCGACCACTGCCATAAAGAAGTTGATGTCGGTGCAAGTGGCAAAACTCATATGCAGTGGTTGAGACGGTCGACTCTTTTTCAGGGGGAAAGCTCGAAGCTCACTTGAGGCCAAAAACCTGGAATGAGACCCATGTTGACTGTGGACGATCTTGATTGGACGCAGGATGATGCACGGGTCCCTGAACATGTTAGTAGGTCAAGGACGGTGTGTCCTAGAGTTTTCTTAACATGGAATGACAATCGGAAGCATGGTGATGCCACGTGGGAGTTAATGCTTTCGTAGTGCATGGGAGAAATCGCCGGACTGTTTCAGTTATGGTGGATGTCTCTAGCATCGTGTCTTTCCACTCACGACGAGAAGGCTCGACCGCAATGTCGAGTCTGGGTTGGTAGTGCCTCTGGTTTGAGTGTCAGACTTCAGTCTGTCGCACTCGGTAGATGTAACCCAACTCGTATCTTGTTGTGGCTGCAATGGGATGGCTCGGTGGCAACGCCGGGTTCTGTGCTGGTTGTTTCTCTGGTTTGAGCGTGAGGCCTCGGTCTGTAGCGCTTGGTAGAGAAACACAGCCCACTCACATCTCGTCGTGGAGGTTGAGGAAGCCCGTCTCCTTAGCCACTCGGATACGTGAAAGGCAACGCTTGCTCAAACTGGAAGCCACTGTGTGGCATGTTAAAGTCCCGTACCCATAATCTAACAAATGAGCACCACACCAAAAAAGGGGAAGGCGCTAAGAGTATGGAAAAAGGGTTGATGTTGCCCTTGGTCATGCCCCTAAAAGACAAGATGGAGCCCAAGGCGAGTACCCTGGGCCAAGCTGGCGGATACTGGGACACTGGTGGAACGGAGTAAACCAAGCGATGTCGAGTACCATATCTGAGCCCGATACGTAAGAGGGGCATACCGAACTGAGCCAAACGGCCACTGGGGCCCGAATCTTACCTACCCAGCTTTATGCGAAGGTGGTTGAATCGGTGCAAGGCAACCAGCCGGGGCGGCACATCCGTTAAACGATAACACGGGTGTCCTAAGGCGAGCTCAACGAGAACAGAAATCTCGTGTGGAGCAAAGGGGCAAAAGCTCGCTCGACTTTGACTTTCAGTACAAATACAAGCCGTGAAAGCGGGGCCTATCGATCCTTTAGCTCTTCGGAGCTTGAAGGTAGAGGTGTCAGAAAAGTTACCACAGGGATAACTGGCTTGTGGAAGCCAAGCGTTAATAGCGACGTTGCTTTTTTATCCTTCGATGTCGGCTCTTCCTATCATTGTGAAGCGGAATTCACCAAGTGTTGGATTGTTCACCCACCAATAGGGAACGTGAGCTGGGTTTAGACCGTCGTGAGACAGGTTAGTTTTACCCTACTGATGCACCGGTTCCGCGGCAGCAATTCAACTTAGTACGAGAGGAACCGTTGATTCGCATAATTGGCAATTGCGTCAGGCCGGTCGGCCTGCGGCGTGAACCTACCATGCGCCGGATTATGACTGAACGCCTCTAAGTCAGAATCCAAGCTGAAAGCGTCATTACATTCTCTGGGCTCACCCTGGCTAAGAATAGGGGACGCTTCGTGCGCCCCCAAGAGCATATGCCGAGACGCTCGTGGAACAAGAGCGGCAACCGTTTCAGGGAAACTAATCATTTGCAGACGACTTAAACCGAACGGGGTATTGTACGCGGCAGAGTAGCCTTGCTGCTACGATCCGCTGAGATTCAGCCCTTGTTCTTGACCCCCCCTCCTCCCACCCTAAACGCCTGGGGCTTAGGGAGGGGGGGGGGCCCCGCACGCCCGTGAGGAAGGGCGGCGGGCAGTTGGCATTCGAGAAGGGCAAGGGCGCCCGAGGGCGAGGGCGCCGGCTGGTTGGGTTGGTCGGTTGGCCCATCGGGAGGGTTGGGTCCCCGCACCCCTCCCTCCTCCGATGGGGCGGGCTGCCGTATTAGAAGGGCAGGGTCTTTCCATTCCACCCCCCTTGACGCTACGGGGGTCGAGGCGGACTGCCTATGGGGGACCGACGCCGGGATTCGTCCTGGCGGCGCGTTACCTCCAATGGTACATGCCTCGGCATCAGTGCCGACTGTGGGGGTTACGTGTTACCTCTCCCTCTGATGCCAATGCCCGTTTGGGTACGGCTGTCCCCGAAACGGGGCACGCGCTTCAACGGTGATCGGTGCGGGGTATTTGCGGAGCACCGCACATGCTGGGTACTGCCAGCCCGGACCGCCTACCCTCCGCAACACGGGTGAAGTCTCGGACGCTAGGGGGTTCCCCCCAGGGCCTCGTAGGTGGATCGGCGTGGGAAAGGGGGCAAGGTTTCCTCCGGGGATCTTCTTAAAGCCCAAAAAAAAAAAAAAAAAAAAAAATCCACCCCCCTTGCTCGGCCGCCCGCGAGGATAGGATCGATATAGAAGGGGCGCCTCTCTTTTGGGACCCCCGATCGTGCATACGGATGATGACTGACGGAATAAGGAATTAAGGAATCAAGGATAAAAGGGGGGAGGCTTTTAAAAAAGTTTGGGGGGTTTTGGCTTCTAGGGTTGGGAGTTAGAGGGTCTCCCGGGTCCGTATGGGGCCCGATCGATCGATTCGGATCCGGATGGGGCCGGATTCGGATGGGTTCGATCGATCGATCCGGATGGGTCCGGTCGATCGACCCGGGGCCGGATGCGTCCGGTCGATCGATTGGGGTTCGGATGGGGTCCGGTCGATCGATGGGGGTCCGGATGGGGCCCGGTCGATCGAAATCGGATCCCGATGGGGCTGGATTCGGATGGGTCTGGTCGATCGATTTGGGTCCGAATGGTGCCCGGTCGATCGATCTGGAACCGGATGGGGCTGGATTAGGATGGGTCCGGACGATCGGCCCAGGTCCGGATGGGGTCCGCTCGATCGATTCGGATCCGGATGGGGTCGGATTCGGATGGGTTGGATCGATCGATCTGGATCCGGATGGGTCCAGACGATCGGCCCGGGTCCGGATGGGGTTCGGTCGATCGATTCGGATCCGGATGGGGCTGGATTCGGATGGGTCCGGTCGATCGATTCGGGTCCGAATGGGTCCCGGTCGATCGATCCGGATCCGGATGGGGCTGGATTCAGATGGGTCCGGACGATCGGGCCGTGTCCGGATGGGGTCCGGTCGATCGATTCGGATCCTGATGGGTTTGATCGATAGAACCGGATGGGTCCGGTCGATGGATCCGGATGTGTTTGATCGATGGATCCGGATGGGGCTGGATTCGGATGGGTCCGGTCGATCGACAAGGATCCGTTTGGGCCTGGTCGATTGGATCCGCATGGGCTTGATCGATGTGTCCGGATGGGTTCGATCGACGGATCCGGATGGGTTTGTCCGATCGATCCGCACGATCGATGGATCCGGATGGGCTCGGTCGATCGACCTGGATGGGTTCGGTCGATGGATCCGGATAGGCTCGGTCCATTGATCCGGGTGGGTTCGATCGATGGAATCCGGATGGGTTCCATTGATGGATCCGGATGGGCTCGGTCGACCGATCCGGATAAGCTCGTTCGATCGATCCGGATGGGTTGGATCGCTGGAACTTGATGGGCTCGATGGTTTGATCCCGATGGATTCGATCGATCAAACCGGACGGGCTCGACGGTTGGATCCGGATGGGTTCAGTCGATGGGTTGGGATGAGTTCGGTCGATCCATCCGGATGGGTCTACGGATGGGTTCGATCGGGCGAACCCGATGGGCTTGCCCCTTGGGTGCTCACCTTGCCTTGTACTAGGTCGTGCGGTGCCCTGGGGGAAGAAAAGGCATCCGATCCATCCGGTCATATCCGGATGCTCGTTGGCTCTAGGGTGGTGTGGTGCCTCGAAACGGCTCACACCCGCCCTAGAGCCCTTTTTTCCCGGTTGGAAATCGACTACACCAGAAGGGCTTGTGGGCTCTAGGGTGGTGTGGTGCCTCGAAAGGGCTCACACCCGCCCTAGAGCCCATTTTGCCCGGTTGGAAATTGACCACACCGGAAGGGCTTGTGGGCTCTAGAGTGGTGTTGTGCCTCGAAAGGGCTCACACCTGCCCTAGAGCCCTTTTTGCCCGGTGGGAAAGTGACTACAGCGGAAGGGCTTGTGGGCTCTAGGGTGGTGTGGTGCCTTGAAAGGGCTCACACCCGCCCTAGAGCCCTTCTTGCCCGGTTGGAAATCGACTACACCGGAAGGGCTTGTGGGCTCTAGGGTGGTGTGGTGCCTCGAAAGGGCTCACACCCTCCCTAGAGCCCTTTTTGTCCGGTTGGAAATCGAGTACACTGGAAGGGGTTGTGGGTTCTAGGGTGGTCTGGAGCCTCGAAAGGGCTCACACCCGCTGTAGAACCCTTTTTGTCCGGTTGGAAATTGACTACACTGGAAGGGTTTGTGGGCTCTAGGGTGGTGTGGTGCCTCGAAAGGGCTCACACGCGCCCTAGAGCCCTTTTTGTCCGGTTGGAAATCGACTACACCGGAAGGGCTTGTGGGCTCTAGGGTGGTGTGGTGCCGCGAAAGGGCTCACACCCGCCCTAGAGCCCTTTTTGCCCGGTTGGAAATTGACTACACCGGAAGGGCTTGTGGGCTCTAGGGTGGTGTGGTGCCTCGAAAGGGCTCACACACGCCCTAGAGCCCTTTTTGTCCGGTTGGAAATCGACTACACCGGAAGGGCTTGTGGGCTCTAGGGTGGTGTCGTGCCTCGAAAGGGGTCAAATGAACCGGGTGGGAAGTTTGAAAACCAAATGGGGATGGTCCAAGGGGACGGATGATCCCATGGGCCAGTTCAAATCCGCCCTTTGGGTCAAATGAACCGTGTGGGGAGTCAAAAAACCAAATGGGGATGGTCCCAGGGATTGGATGAACCCATGGGCCGGTTCAAATCCGCCCTTGGGGTCAAATGAACCAGTTGGGGGTTCAAATACCTGAGTTGGGATGGGCTCTTGTGTTGGAGTAGCCCATGGGCCGGTTCAAATCCGCCCTTGGTTTCAAATGAACCAGGTTGGTTGTAAAATAACCAAATGGGGATGGTCTCAAGGGTTGGATGAACCCATGGGCCGGTTCAAATCCGCCCTTGGGGTCAAATGAACCAGCTGGGGGGTCCCAAGGGTCAATCTTGCCATCCCATGGATGCATAAACAGGTTGCCCCAAACGATGGTAACCCAACGTAATCCAGGCCATAGGCCTATTAGTACCCCAGCAAAGGGGTATGTTTCCTCTCCCCATCATTTGGCCATGTGTTTTTGGATTGCCCCAAACGATGGTAACCCAACGTAATCCAGGTCATAGGCCTAGGAATACTCTAGGGATGGGGCATTTTACCATTCCCGATCACTTGGGTTTTGGTTCTTGATTGCCCCAAACAATTGTAACCCAATACAATGCAGGCCATTGGCATAGGAATACCTTACCTAGGCTTTGACCTTGATGGTTCGATCGATCCGGTTCCGAATGGGTTCGATCGATCCGGTTCCGATTGGGTTCGATCGATCCAGATTGGGTTCGATATGAATGGGTCTGGTGAATCCGGATCGGGATGGTTTCGATTAATCCGGATCCAAATGGGCTCGATTCGGATGGGTTCGATCAATCTGGATCTAGATGGGTTCGATCGATCCGGTTCCAAATGGGTTCGATCGATCCGCACCCGAATGGGTTCGATCGACTCGGATCCGGATTGGTTCAATGGACTCGGATCCGGATCGATTCCATCCGAATGGATTCGATCGACCCGCATCCGGATGGGTTTGATCCAAATGGGTTCGATCGATCCGGATCCGGATGGGTTTGATAAGGATGCGTTCGATCCGAATGGGTTCGATCGACTCGGATCCGGATGGGTTCGATCGATCCGGACCCAGATGGGTTCGACCTGAATGGGTTCAACTTATCCGGATCCAAATGGGTTCAATCGATCCGGACCCGGATGGGTTCGATCCAAGTGGGTTCGATCGACTCAGATCCAGATGGGTTCGATAAGGATGGGTTCGTTCCGGATGGGTTCGATCGATCCGGATCCGGATGGGTTTGGATCCTAAAGGGTTCAATTGATCCGAATCTGAATGGGTTCGATCGATTCGGACCCGGATGGGTTTGATCCGAATGGGTTCGATTGACTCGGATCCGGATGGGTTCGATTGATCCCGAACCGGATGGGTTCCATCCGAATGGGTTCAATTGATCCGGATCGGGATGGGTTTGATCCACATGGGTTCGATCGATCCGGATCCGGATTGTTTCGATCAATCCAGATCCGAATGGGTTCGATCGATCCAGATCCAGATGTGTTCCATCCGAATGGGTTCGATCCAACCCATCCGGGGTCCGATCCGGATAGATTCCACCACTTAGGTTTCGGGGACTTGATTGCCCCAAACGACGGTAACCCAACGTAATCCAGGTCATTGACCTAGGAATACCGCAGGAGAGGGGTGCTTTACCTCTCCCCAACCCTTGGCATGGGCCATTGGATTGCCCCAAACGACGGTAACCCAACGTAATCCAGGTCATAGGCCTAGGAATGCTCTATGGGTGGGGCATTCTACCGTTCCCCATCAATTGGGTTTCGGTTCTTGATTGCCCCAAACAATCGTAACCCAACGCTATGCAGGCCAGTGGCATAGGATTACCCTACCTAGGCTATGACCTTGATGCCCCAAATGACGGCAACCCAACGTAATCCATGTCATTGGCCTAGGATTACAAGAGGGGAAGGGTGCTCTACCTCTCCCCAACCCTTGGCATGGGCCATTGGATTGCCCCAAACAATGGTAACCCAACGTAATCCAGGTCATTGGCCTAAGAATACCGGAGGGGAGGGGTGCTCCACCTCTCCCCAACCCTTGGAATGTGGGAATAGATTGCCCCAAACAAGGGTAACCCAACGTAATCCAGGTGGTTTGAACAAGAATACTCAAGGGAGGGGTGCTCTACCTCTCCCCAACCCTTGGCATGGGTCATTGGATTGCCCCAAATGATGGTAAACCAATGTAATCCAGGTCATAGGCCTAGGAATACCGGAGGGGAGGGGTGCTCCACCTCTTCCCAACCCTTGGCATGGGCCATCCGATTGCCCCAAATGACGGTAACCCAACGTAATCCATGTCATTGGCCTAGGATTAGAGGAGGGGAGGGGTGCTCTACCTCTCCCCAACCCTTGGCATGGGCCATTGGATTGCCCCAAACAACGGTAACCCAACGTAATCCAAGTCATTGGCCTAGGAATACCGGAGGGGAGGGGTGCTCCACCCCTCCCCAACCCTTGGCATGTGGGAATAGATTGCCCCAAACAACGGTAACCCAACGTAATCCAGGTGGTTGGCCTAAGAATACCCGGGGGGGCTTGTGGGCGCTAGGGTGGTGTTGTGCCTCGAAAGGGCTCACACCCCCCCTATAGCCCATTTTGCCCGGTTGGAAATTGACCACACCGGAAGGGCTTGTGGGCTCTAGGGTGTTGTAGTGCCTCGAAAGGGCTCACACCCGCCCTAGAGCCCTTTTTGCCCGGTTGGAAAGTGACTACACCGGAAGGGCTTGTGGGCTCTAGGGTGGATTTGGATGGGGCTGGATTTGGATGGGCTCGGAAGATTGGCCCGGGTCCGGATGGGGTCCGATCGATCGATTCGGATCTGGATGGGGTCGGATTCGGATGGGTTCGATCGATCGATCAAGATGTGTCTAGTCGATTGGTTGGGGTCCGGATGGGGCCCGGTCGATCAATTCGGATCCGGATGGGGCTGGATGGGATGGGTCCAGCCGGTCGATTTGGGTCCGAATGGGGCCCGGTCGATCTATCCGGATCCGGATGGGGCTGGATTCGGATGGGTCCGGACGATCGGCCCGGGACCGGATGGGGTCTGGTCGATCGATTCGGATCCGGATGGGGCTGGATTCGGATGGGTTCGATCGATCCGATCCGGATGGGTTCGGTCGATCGATTCGGGTCCGGATGGGGCCCGGTCGATCGATTCGGATCCGGATGGGGCTGGATTCGGATGGGTCCGGTCGAACGATTCGGGTCCGAATGGGGCCCGGTCGATCGATCCGAATCCGGATGGGGCTGGATTTAGATGGGTCCGGACGATCGGCCCGGGTCCGGATGGGGTCCGATCGATCGATTCAGATCCGGATGCGGTCGGATTCGGATGGGTTCAATCGATCCGATCCGGATGGGTCCGGTCGATAGATTGGGGTCCGGATGGGGCACGGTCCATCGATTCGGATCCGAATGGGGCTGGATTCGGATGGGTCCGGTCGATCGATTTGGGTCCGGATGGGGTCCGGTCGATCGATTCGGATCCGGATGGGGTCGGATTCGGATGGGCTCCATCGATCGATCCGGATGGGTCCGGTCGATTGATCGGGGTCCGGATGGGGTCCGGTCGATCGATGGGGGTCCGGATGGGGCCCGGTCGATCGAAATCAGATCCGGATGGGGCTGGATTCAGATGGGTCTGATCTATCGATTTGGGTCCGAATGGGGCCCGGTCGATCGATCCAGATCCGGACGGGTTCGATCAATCTGGATCTAGATGGGTTCAATCGATCCGATTCCAAATGGGTTCGATCGATCCGCACCCGAATGGGTTCGATCGACTCGGATCCGGATTGGTTCAATCGACTCGGATCCGGATCGATTCCATCCGAATGGATTCGATCGAACCGGATCCGGATGGGTTTGATCCAAATGGGTTCGATCGATCCGGATCCGGATGGGTTTGATAAGGATGCGTTCGATCTGAATGGGTTCGATCGACTCGGATCCGGATGGGTTCGATCGATCCGGACCCAGATGGGTTCGACCTGAATGGGTTCAACTTATCCGGATCCAAATGGGTTCGATCGACTCAGATCCAGATGGGTTCGATAAGGATGGGTTAGTTTCGGATCGACTCGGATCCGGATGGGTTCGATCGATCCGGATCCGGATGGGTTTGGATCTTAAAGGGTTCAATTGATCCGAATCTGAATGGGTTCGATCGATCCGGACCCGGATGGGATCGATCCGGACCCGGATGGGTTCGATCCGAATGGGTTCGATTGACTCGGATCAAGATGGGTTCGATCCGAATGGGGTTGATTGACAAGGATCCGGGTGGGTTCGATTGATATGGATCCGGATGCGTTTGATAAGGATGGGTTTGATCCCAATGGGTTCGATCGACTCGGATCTGGATGGGTTCGATCGATCCGGACCCGAATGGGTTCAACTGATCCGGATCCAAATGTGTTCCATCGATCCAGACCCGGATGGGTTCGATCCGAATGGGTTTGGTGGACTCAGATCCGGATGGATTCGATCGATCCGGATCCGGATGGGTTTGGACCCGAAAGGATTCATTTGATCCGGATCCGGACGGGTTCGATCGACCTGGATCCGAATGGGTTTCGATAAGGATGGGTTCTATCCGAATGGGTTCGATCGACTCAGATCCGGATGGGTTCGATTGATCCGGATCCGGATGGGTTCCATCCGAATGAGTTCAATTGTTCCGGATCGGGATGGGTTTGATCCACATGGGTTCGATCGATCCGGATCCGGATTGGTTCGATCAATCCAGATCCGAATGGGTTCGATCGATCCAGATCCAGATGTGTTCCATCCGAATGGGTTCGATCCAACCCATCCGGGGTCCAATCCGGATAGATTCCACCACTTAGGTTTCGGGGACTTGATTGCCCCAAACGACGGTAACCCAACGTAATCCAGGTCATTGGCCTAGAATACCAGATGGGAGAGTTGCTCCACCTCTCCCCAACCCTTGGCATGGGCCATTGGATTGCCCCAAACGACGGTAACCCAACGTAATCCAGGTCATAGGCCTAGGAATGCTCTATGGGTGGGGCATTCTACCGTTCCCCATCAATTGGGTTTCGGTTCTTGATTGCCCCAAACAATCGTAACCCAACGCTATGCAGGCCAGTGGCATAGGATTACCCTACCTAGGCTATGACCTTGATGGTCGATCAATCCGGATCCAAATGGGTTCGATCGATCCGGGATGGGTTTCGATTTGAATGGGTCCAATGAATCCGTATCCGGATGGGTTCGATTGATCCGGATCCGAATGGGCTCGATTCGGATGGGTTCGATCAATCCGGATCCAGATGGGTTCGATCCAAATGGGTTCGATCGATCTGCACCCGGATGGGTTCGATGGACTCGTATCCGGATTGGTTCGATCGACTCGGATCTGGATTGATTCCATCCAAATGGGTTCAATCGAACCAGATCCGGATGGGTTCGATCGACTCGGATCCGAATGGGTTCCATAAGGATGGGTTCTATCCGAATGGGGTCGATCGACTCGGATCCGGATGGGATCAATCGATCCGGATCCGGATGGGTTCCATCCGAATGGGTTCAATTGATCGGATCCGGATGGGTTTGATCCACATGGGTTCGATCGATCCGGATAATGGGCCATCCGATTGCCCCAAATGACGGCAACCCAACGTAATCCATGTCATTGGCCTAGGATTACAAGAGGGAGGGGTGCTCTACCTCTCCCCAACCCTTGGCATGGGCCATTGGATTGCCCCAAACAACGGTAACCCAACGTAATCCAGGTGGTTTGCCTTAGAATACTCAGGGAGGGGTGCTCTACCTCTCCCCAACCCTTGGCATGGGTCATTGGATTGCCCCAAATGATGGTAAACCAATGTAATCCAGGTCATTGGTCTAGGAATACCGGAGGGGAGGGGTGCTCCACCTCTTCCCAACCCTTGGCATGGGCCATCCGATTGCCCCAAATGACGGTAACCCAACGTATTCCATGTCATTGGCCTAGGACTAGAGGAGGGGAGAGTTGCTCCACCTCTCCCCAACCCTTGGCATGGGCCATTGGATTGCCCCAAACGACGGTAACCCAACGTAATCCAGGTCATACGCCTAGGAATGCTCTATGGGTGGGGCATTCTACCGTTCCCCATCAATTGGGTTTCGGTTCTTGATTGCCCCAAACAATCGTAACCCAACGCTATGCAGGCCAGTGGCATAGGATTACCCTACCTAGGCTTTGACCTTGATGGTCGATCGATCCGGATCCCAAATGGGTTCGATCGATCCGGGATGGGTTCGATATGAATGGGTCCAATGAATCCGTATCCGGATGGGTTCGATTGATCCGAATCCGAATGGGCTCGATTCGGATGGGTTCGATCAATCCGGATCCAGATGGGTTCGATCCAAATGGGTTCGATCGATCTGCATCCGGATGGGTTCGATGGACTCGTATCCGGATTGGTTCGATTGACTCGGATCTGGATTGATTCCATCCAAATGGGTTCAATCGAACCACATCCGGATGGGTTCGATCGACTCGGATCTGAATGGGTTCCATAAGGATGGGTTCTATCCGAATGGGGTCGATCGACTCGGATCCGGATGGGATCGATCGATCCGGATCCGGATGGGTTCCATCCGAATGGGTTCAATTGATCCGGATCCGGATGGGTTTGATCCACATGGGTTCGATCGATCAGGATAATGGGCCATCCGATTGCCCCAAATGACGGTAACCCAACGTAATCCATGTCATTGGCCTAGGATTACAGGAGGGGAGGGTGCTCTACCTCTCCCCAACCCTTGGCATGGGCCATTGGATTGCCCCAAACAACGGTAACCCAACGTAATCCAGGTCATTGGCCTAGGAATACCGGAGGGGAGGGGTGCTCCACCTCCCCCCAACCCTTGGCATGTGGGAATAGATTGCCCCAAACAACGGTAACCCAACGTAATCCAGGTGGTTTGCCTAAGAATACTCAGGGGAGGGAGCTCTACCTCTCCCCAACCCTTGGCATGGGTCATTGGATTGCCCCAAATGATGGTAAACCAATGTTATCCAGGTCATTGGTCTAGGAATACCGGAGGGGAGGGGTGCTCCACCTCTCCCCAACCCTTGGCATGGGCCATCCGATTGCCCCAAATGACGGTAACCCAACGTAATCCAAGTCATTGGCCTAGGAATACCGGAGGGGAGGGTGCTCCACCTCTCCCCAACCCTTGGCATGTGGGAATAGGTTGCCCCAAACAATGGTAACCCAACGTAATCTGGGTGGTTGGCCTAAGAATACCCGGGGTAAGGGGTGCTCCACCTCTCCCCTACCCTTGGCATGGGCTATCCGGTTGCCTCAAGCGACGGTAAGCCAACGTAATCCAGGTGCTTGGCGTAAGAAGGTTAGGGGGAAGTGGCTTTTCACCTCTTCTCACTAATCTATGAGGAGGACGGTTGCTTGAAATGTCGGTAAGCCAAGGTAATCCGAGGCCTTTCCATAGTAATAATTCAGGGAGAGGAGAACTGGCCCTCAAACCACAAGCAAGGCGGATTGCCTAGGTATGAATTCGAGCTTGTCATGAGGTCCTATGAGGCACCGGCCCGGGCCACGGAGGGCGGCACTCTGTGATCCGGGGGAGCGTCCCGTGAGACATGCGCATGGACTCTCTTCGGAGGGTTGGTGCGCACAGACCCCAGCGGGGGGCCGGGAAGCTCTCCAGGTGCGGAGGATCACCTGGTAAAATGGGGAGAGGAGGAAGTGGCCCTCGAACCACATGCAAGGCAGATTACCCAAGGAGGACGGTTATTCTTTGGGTCTGCTCGGTCCCTACAAATTTCTTGACACTGGTTATATGCGGTCGGTCTCCTATCCCAATCCGCCTGTGGCTAGGTGGCCCTCCCTCGTTGCGAGGCGGCGTCATTGACCCCTGGGTTGGGGAGGGTAGAATTCAGGCCCATTGAACCAGGGAAAAAGAGGAGGACCCAGTCGGAGAACTCCCCGCAAGGGGTCTGAACCGAATGGGTGCTCGACCACTGCCATAAAGAAGTTGATGTCGGTGCAAGTGGCAAAAACTCATATGCAGTGGTTGAGACGGTCGACTCTTTTTCAGGGGGAAAGCTCGAAGCTCACTTGAGGCCAAAAACCTGGAATGAGACCCATGTTGACTGTGGACGATCTTGATTGGACGCAGGATGATGCACGGGTCCCTGAACATGTTAGTAGGTCAAGGACGGTGTGTCCTAGAGTTTTCTTAACATGGAATGACAATCGGAAGCATGGTGATGCCACGTGGAGTTAATGCTTTCGTAGTGCATGGGAGAAATCGCCGGACTGTTTCAGTTATGGTGGATGTCTCTAGCATCGTGTCTTTCCACTCACGACGAGAAGGCTCGACCGCAATGTCGAGTCTGGGTTGGTAGTGCCTCTGGTTTGAGTGTCAGACTTCAGTCTGTCGCACTCGGTAGATGTAACCCAACTCGTATCTTGTTGTGGCTGCAATGGGATGGCTCGGTGGCAACGCCGGGTTCTGTGCTGGTTGTTTCTCTGGTTTGAGCGTGAGGCCTCGGTCTGTAGCGCTTGTAGAGAAACACAGCCCACTCACATCTCGTCGTGGAGGTTGAGGAAGCCCGTCTCCTTAGCCACTCGGATACGTGAAAGGCAACGCTTGCTCAAACTGGAAGCCACTGTGTGGCATGTTAAAGTCCCGTACCCATAATCTAACAAATGAGCACCACACCAAAAAAGGGAAGGCGCTAAGAGTATGGAAAAAGGGTTGATGTTGCCCTTGGTCATGCCCCTAAAAGACAAGATGGAGCCCAAGGCGAGTACCCTGGGCCAAGCTGGCGGATACTGGGACACTGGTGGAACGGAGTAAACCAAGCGATGTCGAGTACCATATCTGAGCCCGATACGTAAGAGGGGCATACCGAACTGAGCCAAACGGCCACTGGGGCCCGAATCTTACCTACCCAGCTTTATGCGAAGGTGGTTGAATCGGTGCAAGGCAACCAGCCGGGGCGGCACATCCGTTAAACGATAACACGGGTGTCCTAAGGCGAGCTCAACGAGAACAGAAATCTCGTGTGGAGCAAAGGGGCAAAAGCTCGCTCGACTTTGACTTCAGTACAAATACAAGCCGTGAAAGCGGGGCCTATCGATCCTTTAGCTCTTCGGAGCTTGAAGGTAGAGGTGTCAGAAAAGTTACCACAGGGATAACTGGCTTGTGGAAGCCAAGCGTTAATAGCGACGTTGCTTTTTTATCCTTCGATGTCGGCTCTTCCTATCATTGTGAAGCGGAATTCACCAAGTGTTGGATTGTTCACCCACCAATAGGGAACGTGAGCTGGGTTTAGACCGTCGTGAGACAGGTTAGTTTTACCCTACTGATGCACCGGTTCCGCGGCAGCAATTCAACTTAGTACGAGAGGAACCGTTGATTCGCATAATTGGCAATTGCGTCAGGCCGGTCGGCCTGCGGCGTGAACCTACCATGCGCCGGATTATGACTGAACGCCTCTAAGTCAGAATCCAAGCTGAAAGCGTCATTACATTCTCTGGGCTCACCCTGGCTAAGAATAGGGGACGCTTCGTGCGCCCCCAAGAGCATATGCCGAGACGCTCGTGGAACAAGAGCGGCAACCGTTTCAGGGAAACTAATCATTTGCAGACGACTTAAACCGAACGGGGTATTGTACGCGGCAGAGTAGCCTTGCTGCTACGATCCGCTGAGATTCAGCCCTTGTTCTTGACCCCCCCTCCTCCCACCCTAAACGCCTGGGGCTTAGGGAGGGGGGGGGCCCCGCACGCCCGTGAGGAAGGGCGGCGGGCAGTTGGCATTCGAGAAGGGCAAGGGCGCCCGAGGGCGAGGGCGCCGGCTGGTTGGGTTGGTCGGTTGGCCCATCGGGAGGGTTGGGTCCCCGCACCCCTCCCTCCTCCGATGGGGCGGGCTGCCGTATTAGAAGGGCAGGGTCTTTCCATTCCACCCCCCTTGACGCTACGGGGGTCGAGGCGGACTGCCTATGGGGGACCGACGCCGGGATTCGTCCTGGCGGCGCGTTACCTCCAATGGTACATGCCTCGGCATCAGTGCCGACTGTGGGGGTTACGTGTTACCTCTCCCTCTGATGCCAATGCCCGTTTGGGTACGGCTGTCCCCGAAACGGGGCACGCGCTTCAACGGTGATCGGTGCGGGGTATTTGCGGAGCACCGCACATGCTGGGTACTGCCAGCCCGGACCGCCTACCCTCCGCAACACGGGTGAAGTCTCGGACGCTAGGGGGTTCCCCCCAGGGCCTCGTAGGTGGATCGGCGTGGGAAAGGGGGCAAGGTTTCCTCCGGGGATCTTCTTAAAGCCCAAAAAAAAAAAAAAAAAAAAATCCACCCCCTTGCTCGGCCGCCCGCGAGGATAGGATCGATATAGAAGGGGCGCCTCTCTTTTGGGACCCCCGATCGTGCATACGGATGATGACTGACGGAATAAGGAATTAAGGAATCAAGGATAAAAGGGGGGAGGCTTTTAAAAAAGTTTGGGGGGTTTTGGCTTCTAGGGTTGGGAGTTAGAGGGTCTCCCGGGTCCGTATGGGGCCCGATCGATCGATTCGGATCCGGATGGGGCCGGATTCGGATGGGTTCGATCGATCGATCCGGATGGGTCCGGTCGATCGACCCGGGGCCGGATGCGTCCGGTCGATCGATTGGGGTTCGGATGGGGTCCGGTCGATCGATGGGGGTCCGGATGGGGCCCGGTCGATCGAAATCGGATCCCGATGGGGCTGGATTCGGATGGGTCTGGTCGATCGATTTGGGTCCGAATGGTGCCCGGTCGATCGATCTGGAACCGGATGGGGCTGGATTAGGATGGGTCCGGACGATCGGCCCAGGTCCGGATGGGGTCCGCTCGATCGATTCGGATCCGGATGGGGTCGGATTCGGATGGGTTGGATCGATCGATCTGGATCCGGATGGGTCCAGACGATCGGCCCGGGTCCGGATGGGGTTCGGTCGATCGATTCGGATCCGGATGGGGCTGGATTCGGATGGGTCCGGTCGATCGATTCGGGTCCGAATGGGTCCCGGTCGATCGATCCGGATCCGGATGGGGCTGGATTCAGATGGGTCCGGACGATCGGGCCGTGTCCGGATGGGGTCCGGTCGATCGATTCGGATCCTGATGGGTTTGATCGATAGAACCGGATGGGTCCGGTCGATGGATCCGGATGTGTTTGATCGATGGATCCGGATGGGGCTGGATTCGGATGGGTCCGGTCGATCGACAAGGATCCGTTTGGGCCTGGTCGATTGGATCCGCATGGGCTTGATCGATGTGTCCGGATGGGTTCGATCGACGGATCCGGATGGGTTTGTCCGATCGATCCGCACGATCGATGGATCCGGATGGGCTCGGTCGATCGACCTGGATGGGTTCGGTCGATGGATCCGGATAGGCTCGGTCCATTGATCCGGGTGGGTTCGATCGATGGAATCCGGATGGGTTCCATTGATGGATCCGGATGGGCTCGGTCGACCGATCCGGATAAGCTCGTTCGATCGATCCGGATGGGTTGGATCGCTGGAACTTGATGGGCTCGATGGTTTGATCCCGATGGATTCGATCGATCAAACCGGACGGGCTCGACGGTTGGATCCGGATGGGTTCAGTCGATGGGTTGGGATGAGTTCGGTCGATCCATCCGGATGGGTCTACGGATGGGTTCGATCGGGCGAACCCGATGGGCTTGCCCCTTGGGTGCTCACCTTGCCTTGTACTAGGTCGTGCGGTGCCCTGGGGGAAGAAAAGGCATCCGATCCATCCGGTCATATCCGGATGCTCGTTGGCTCTAGGGTGGTGTGGTGCCTCGAAACGGCTCACACCCGCCCTAGAGCCCTTTTTTCCCGGTTGGAAATCGACTACACCAGAAGGGCTTGTGGGCTCTAGGGTGGTGTGGTGCCTCGAAAGGGCTCACACCCGCCCTAGAGCCCATTTTGCCCGGTTGGAAATTGACCACACCGGAAGGGCTTGTGGGCTCTAGAGTGGTGTTGTGCCTCGAAAGGGCTCACACCTGCCCTAGAGCCCTTTTTGCCCGGTGGGAAAGTGACTACAGCGGAAGGGCTTGTGGGCTCTAGGGTGGTGTGGTGCCTTGAAAGGGCTCACACCCGCCCTAGAGCCCTTCTTGCCCGGTTGGAAATCGACTACACCGGAAGGGCTTGTGGGCTCTAGGGTGGTGTGGTGCCTCGAAAGGGCTCACACCCTCCCTAGAGCCCTTTTTGTCCGGTTGGAAATCGAGTACACTGGAAGGGGTTGTGGGTTCTAGGGTGGTCTGGAGCCTCGAAAGGGCTCACACCCGCTGTAGAACCCTTTTTGTCCGGTTGGAAATTGACTACACTGGAAGGGTTTGTGGGCTCTAGGGTGGTGTGGTGCCTCGAAAGGGCTCACACGCGCCCTAGAGCCCTTTTTGTCCGGTTGGAAATCGACTACACCGGAAGGGCTTGTGGGCTCTAGGGTGGTGTGGTGCCGCGAAAGGGCTCACACCCGCCCTAGAGCCCTTTTTGCCCGGTTGGAAATTGACTACACCGGAAGGGCTTGTGGGCTCTAGGGTGGTGTGGTGCCTCGAAAGGGCTCACACACGCCCTAGAGCCCTTTTTGTCCGGTTGGAAATCGACTACACCGGAAGGGCTTGTGGGCTCTAGGGTGGTGTCGTGCCTCGAAAGGGGTCAAATGAACCGGGTGGGAAGTTTGAAAACCAAATGGGGATGGTCCAAGGGGACGGATGATCCCATGGGCCAGTTCAAATCCGCCCTTTGGGTCAAATGAACCGTGTGGGGAGTCAAAAAACCAAATGGGGATGGTCCCAGGGATTGGATGAACCCATGGGCCGGTTCAAATCCGCCCTTGGGGTCAAATGAACCAGTTGGGGGTTCAAATACCTGAGTTGGGATGGGCTCTTGTGTTGGAGTAGCCCATGGGCCGGTTCAA